>OZ018327.1:82410758-82578258 GCA_963969495.1 Ceratothoa steindachneri
ATAAATATTTCATGTTTGGAATTGATCTTTGTTTTATTCTGACAATTATTGAGGATTCTAAACCAAACTTTAATGACCTAACCTATTATATCATTTTCATTATTAGCTACCTCCAGATCAGTAGTTATCCTGTTCATTTAAAAACTGTTTCTAATGTTCTTAGTGCACTGAAACATAAGCCACCAGTAAAGTAAAAATTATAAACTCGTGGATTTTAAGCCGGTTGGTAAATATTTGTATGACTTTTTTTCTCATTAGGGAAATCGAAAACAAAATCTTTTCTGTTTAATGCATTCGACCTCTTACGAGAGATCGGTCTGATACTATGTAAATATACCTGGCATTAACATTTAGTAAAGTTCAGTAAAATGTGTTTCAGCTCCTTAACGAGTTTTTTTTTGTACGTGTGTATAATATTTGCAAAATGTTTCTGCCGCTCTTTATTCTAATATCTATATTTTTCAATTTTCTTGTTTCCGTCAATTATCGAAGCAGAATTAAATTCTTACCTTTTTACTTGGTAATTCATAACTGCATCTTTGTTCTTTGATTTCATTGTTGAATCAAACAAAGTATGTTCTTAACCTCACCCCTTGCGGCAATCCTTTGATTAGCTTGCCCTTTCGGACGCAAAGCAATCGACCAAAGTTCATTACTTTCATTTCTCGTGTGATATTCGTCGAACTATTACAAAAACACAGTTTTTGCTCAAGAATACCACGACCTTTTGCTGGAAAGCGCAGTGGTCACACAGTGACTTGCCATTAATGGAATAACCAAGATCTGTGAGGCTCCCCTTGTCATGTCATCGATGGTTTTTTTCATTTATATGACACCACAAGTGTACGTGTCGTCGATGGGAAATGGCAGCGTAGTAAGAATTGCTCTCTCTCTCCCCTTTCCTATTGTTCAATGAACTATCGTCTTCTAACTGGCGGCCTAGTAATTTCCATGCAGGGTTACTTACCATAACCCAGTGGTGGATTAACCCTATAAGCAAACTAAGCACGTGCTTATTGCATCAAAGCCGAATATACCATTTAAATTATTAAATTAATTAAATGTATAGCCATTTTTAAAACAATAATAAAAAATGAATAAATTATGTTTATAAAGCGTTCTCTCCTGTGTCATGTTTATCCTGCAAAATAGAGTGCACTGTGCTCGCAGATTGGAAGTTATACAAGTTTTGAACAAGTCTTGTACGTGTTTGATACAGCGCCAATTGATAAGTGGTATAGCTCGTAAGTTCTTAGTTTGGTTGCCAACTGTCACTGGTGTTAATTGCATTTGCATTCATTACCTCATTCTTTCTTTAAATTGCTTAATGAATATTCTAATAGCGCACTCATCTCTGGCCGTTTAATCTATTAAAATGTAAGTACGTTTTATATGTTTTGAATGCGTTTAACGTGGATATTTTTTTAAGATGGTTTCGATATAAAGGCTATCTTTCTTATTATTATTGATAGAGTAATGGAATTTATGCAAACCTCTATAAATTGAAATACGAATCGAAGTTGTTGACGTAAACTTTCCCGATTTGCCGAAAGAAACCGAGATATTTTAAAAAGAACCATGAGAAAACAGCATTTTAGGGTGTATTTTAAAATTGCTAAGGATCCGAAGTTTTCTCATATTTATTTTATTCTACAAGTTGAATTATGTACATAAGGCTAAAAACTAAATTTTTATTGTAGGTTTGACAAAATTAGTAAATATTATTATTTGGTGTCTACTTTTTCTAAACTTTAAAAAAACTCACCAAAATACCGATTTTTGTGTTTGATGTTTTATTTTCTCAAAAATTATAACGATATCGTAAAACCCCTTAATAGCTTTGTAGAGCTTGGAAAGACAAATCTAATTCGCTTTGAATCATTGCTCTACGATCCTTAGGGACTTAAAAATACCGAAATTTCGAAATAGCAAACGAGATATCCCGAATAAATACGCTCCCCACCCCGTCTTTTGAGGACTATTTTCAAATTGCTACAACTCCGTCATATTTCGTCGTACAGCAATGATTCAAAGGGAATTCGATTTTTCTTTTCAATTTATACGAACTGTAGTATTTTTATTAACATATCACTCATAATTTTTATTTTATAGTGTGTTTTATTTTAATTTTATGAAAAAATGACAAAAATGACAATTTTGTATTTAATTTTTTTTTCAAAAACTATTGAGTGATATCTTTATTTCCTCTATACAATTTGTAGAGCTTAAAAAGACAAATCTAAAGCAAAATCCTGCTCTATTAATTAAAGCACAAGGGTCAGCAGTAAGCTGGGAATATAATTGTCCGTATTGTTCTGCTTATAATATGTGTAGCTGTGTTGATTGGCTCATAATAATTCAAACAAAAATATTTTTTTATTTCTGTATTTAACACACAACAAAAAGTAAGATGGAACAGATTCAGTTAAGTGGTGCACAAAAAGCGAAAACTATTTAACAAGAAACAAGAGAATCTTTTGGAATTAGAGCGCAAGACTGCAAAGCTGACTGATTTCTTCACACAAGTTTCACAAAATGATATAAAGATTCCTGGTCAAAACCAAGCTCCGTCATCAGCAGTGGACACAAATACGGTAAATATCACTTTGATCACTTCAGAATCAAAATATGAGGTGTCACAAGTAGGTTCATCTAGCACATGTCTCAGAAGCTGATCTCACGTTGCCTCTAAATTCTCTTGATATGGATCCTTCTACTACAAATGTTGATTCGAGTTACTTTACAATACATTCTAAGGCTCAAAGAAATTGCTGAAAGTGGAAGTTTAGTGGATCATGACGATGGTGGTGAAATTATTATGTCTGTAAAGGATTAAGAAAATCACAATTTAGCAAAAGATCCAGGGTTGTGGCTTGATTTCTCTACTGATCATGAGGCCTATTGGATCGTTTGTGGACCGAATAACTGGCAACACTACAGTCGGCCATTTGACAAGCTTTACCGACATTTAGGTAGTGGCAAACCAGTATGGTAATGTTCACATAAACTTTTATTTGGACAAAAGCCAATGGTGAGAAATAAGAGAGAGAGAGAGAGAGAGAGAGAGAGAGAGTGGTTACTGTATTTAACATCAACATGATCAGTTTTTTGTTTTGTTTGTAAACTGTTTGTTCATAAAGTTTTCTCATATTTTGTTACAAGAGAAGGGTTCAGTGACTGCAAAATACTATTTTAATTGTTAACATTGTTAACATATTTAACTCGCAGACAAGGTATGAGGTTGAAGTCACAGTTGGAGAAACAAATTCAGGAAGAGGTGATTACTGAGAACATGTCTTGAGGCGTGTCATAACTATTATTTGTACGTTAGCTGAACGTGGCTTGGCTTTTCGAGGAACATAAGACGGTTTGGATAATTACAAAATGTGATTTCTTTATGACTGTTTGACCTCATAAGCCAGTTTGATCCATTTTCAGCAGGCCACATTACGAAATATGAACATTCTGGCAAAGGATCATTCTTAACTGTCAAAAACCACCTGCGAGGAACTGATTCAATTAATTGCACAAAAGTTGCATGCGTTCATTGTTGATGAAGTTAAATCTTCTTGTTATTTTAGTTTTTCCGTTGATTCAACACCAGATTTATGACATAGCGATCAGTTAAGTGTTGTACTTAGGTATTTAAAAGATGGAAGGCCCATGAACGCTTTTTACCCTTCTGGAAATAGTAAGTCACACCGGCGAGAAAATAACAAACCATGTGTTGCAGTACTTACGTGAAGCTTGTAAGCTAAATTTTTAAAATATTGAGGTCAGTCTTATGAACATGCTGCTAACATGTCTGTACGTTATAAGGAGATACAGCAAAAATTTTAGAAACAAACAAGTTTGCTATATATTGTAGATAGAGGGAAGTAGGAAAAGCGGCGAAGAAAAAAAAATAGCGAAGGTGAGTTGCGAACAACTTCCTGCGTCGCTGGACCACTGTTAGCGAGCAGCGAATCCACTCGGCCATTCTGAGTATTAAAAGAGTCATTCAAGCGAAGCTTTTAAACCGCTCGCTTTCACTTCTCGCACCCTACAATATGTATTTACCTTGTGCAGCTCATTCACTAAATCTGGTTGGCTGAAGTGCTGTTGACTGCTGTCAAGATGCTGTTAATTTCTTCTCAATAGTAAAATTACTAAAGATCGTATTACAAATGAAAGTGCCTTGAAATCAATCTCTGATACAAGATGGGAGGCACATGCTATGGCAACAGCAGCAATTTTGAAATCTTTCCTTGAAATTTTAGAAGTATTAGAATATATAGCCGAAGACCAGTCGCAAAAGGAAGACGCTAGAAGAGAAGCAAATAATATTGTAGATAAGACACAAGAGCTAGAATTCGTTTTTATGTTGAATTATTGGAATGAGATTTTGCCTAATTTTCACAAAGTAAGCAAAGTTCGACAAAATGAGGATGGAAACTTAAAAATATGTGCAGATCTGTATGTATCATTAGACATTAACTGATCTGCTGTGCACTTCACGAGATGAATTTGAAAAGATGAAAAAGCTGCAAAGGAAATGTTTACCAGATGTTGAGTACAAAGCAGCTACAACTCGCAGACGTAACAGAAAGAAGGTACCCAATGACGGCGATACACCAGAAGTATATTTGAATGCTTGAGATAAATTTCCTATCGCCACCTTTTACACAATTGCTAACAAACTTAAAAATGAGATGACAAGAAGAGGAGAGATATACAAGGAAATAACAGAGAGATTTTCTTTTCAAAGTGATGTGACATATAATTTCACTTCATCCTCTATTAACATTTAAGGTATTCTCAGTGCTGTCTAAAGCTGATTGATGCTTACCCAGAAGACTTCAACAGTAATTTCTTAGCTGAGCTTCAGCAGTTTCATTTACATGTTCGCCATAAGTTAAGTGCAACATAAAATGTTAAAATGAGATTAAGTCATGCTGAACTTTATAAAATAATTGTAGAAGGCAATATTGAGTGTGCCTTTCCAAATGTAGCCATTGCCTTTCCTATATTTTTAACATTTATGATCACAAATTGTTCAGCTGAGCGTTCATTTTCAAGGTTGAAATATATTAAAAATCCCCCCCAGAACTATGCAACAAGGCAGCATGGATGTCTTAGCTCTGTTATGTATAGAATCTTTTATGTTACGTAAGAATGGTTATGAGGATCTTATCAAAGACTGCAAAGGAAAAAAGTAGGAGGAAATATTTCAACTATAAATTAAATGTAACCATACATAAATAAATATTATTTTCCTTCCTACTATGAGTTTTGTTATATTTCAAATTTTCTATAAATTAAACTTTATTTAATGGTTTATTATTGTTTATATTTTGAATTACAAATGCATTGGGGCACCAACATTTTTTAGTGCTTAGGGCCTCTAAGGGTCTTAATCCGGCCTTGCCAAAACCTCACCATTTTTCTTACGAATTTATTTTCAAAACCTTCCTGGGGAAGATGTTACTGGTGGTTTTAGTTAAATACACATAGGTTACTATAAATAAAGAATACCTATGACGTTTATTCTTAGCGACTTTAATGGTTTATTTAAGGCAGTGGTTTTCAGCTGGGGTGCCGAGAGAGTCAACTAAGGGTGCCTATGGAGCGACCAACAAATCATTTTTAAAATGCCTAAATTGCCAAAAAATATGTATTTCAAAATTTCACCCAAAAATCTAACAACACTTGAAGTATTTTGAACCTAGATTATTTGCATGGTGCAACATAAAAACAGGGAAAAGATAAAACTTGAGGACAGTGAATGAAGAATTAAGAATTGCCATGCCAACTACACGTCCCAGTATTAAAGTATTATGTGACACTCAGCGAACTCAAATTTCCCATTAAACTTTAAAAGATAAGATTTATTTATTTGCAATTTTTTAAATATTGTTTCGATTAAATTTAGTTAAATATCAATCGTGATTAATTTTGAAGTGTTTTCCGAGTAATTAAGTATTTATACGTAAATTATTTTATATTGGGGTGCCACGGCTACTTCTAGATAGCAATTAGCGTGCCACTATCATAAAAAGATTGAAAACCACTGCTCTAGTGTTTCCTGAGGCAATAATTGAAGCCCTGGATTACCCGATAAATTAGAGATTTGCAGAGACATGGATGTAACACACATTGAAGGCAAACTATTTATATACCCATATAAATTTTTAGTTAGTATAAAAATAGACACCTAAATATGTCATCAATATTTTTATAATCTCCCTTTTCCTCCAAATATGATTTCTATAAAATCGGTATATAATTTTCTTAATTCTATACCTGGCTTTACTTATCCGTCCTAAAACAAAAAAAAAATCGACACACCTAAAAACGAGATATGCGATTTTTTTCGACATTTTTATTTGTCATGTGATATAAATCTAAATATACGCAGTCATTTATATATTTTTTGTTTCTCATATATATAATTATATATATATAATTATATATATATGCTCAATAACACATAGGAAATAAGGCAAGATGATACACTTTTGTCTTTATATAAGAACAAACAAAGATCATACATAAAGAAAGAAGGAAGAAAGAGATCGGAATAATATAAACATTTTTATCGGTGAAGCACAGTTACTCTAACCACTAGGATACCATCCACCTCTTCAACAAAGGATGGTTCATTTTAGCTTAGAAGTAGTTTAGGTAAGATCCTATATGTTTAAGACGTAAACGTTAGTATGAGAGACAGACGAGTTTCGTAAATGAATGGTAAATCCCTTAAACGCGTGATACCGTAAATGTTCAATAACCCATTGAATATAAGGAAAAATTATACAGAAGTGATTTCCTTTTTTTTTATAAGACGAAACAAAGATCATAAATGGATTAAGGAAGAACAAAAAGAGAGATAACAAAAAGAATAAAATAATATAAGCCCATTAACCATTTCAACCCCCCCCCCCTCCTGAATTTTCTCCGAGATCCGGGCCATCATTAACAACGATCAAATCACTGAGGTCCATAGCCAGGTAAAAGAGAGTATCAGAGTATCTCATTAGTTAGTTAAACCTCTACTATACATACAGGATAAGAAAGGGTCAGCTTCTTTAGCAGAAAATAGAGGAAAAGAGGAAAGAACACGCTGCGAAGTTTGTGAACAAAATGATGCATTCCTTCAAGCCTGACATGCTTTGGTTCTTCTTAGACGAGAAGAATTTATGCCAGGACCACGCTAGTGAACTCGCAAAGCAACCGCTGGTATGCTCTCTCCCAAAGATGTACTGAGAGTCATGAAGTCCGAGTTTCTGGTCCCGATCATTGTGTTTGGGATGCTCAGTATCGAGGGCCACGTTATATGACTGATTATCTTCTCTGAGGACTACATCAAGGGCCTAGAGAAGTTGGTGTTGCCCTGGCTGCAGGATGTGGCCGTTGGAAAGACATACGTGTGACAGCAAAACTCTGCACCATGCTACACAAGCAGGTGACCCATTCTTGCCTCTCAGACAATTCATTTGAACAGATTCCTCCGAAATTCCGGCCTCTTAACTCCCCAGAATGCAATCTTCTGAACTACCGGGTTTTGTAAAAGTTTTGTTACACTGGGTCTTTTTACTTTTTGGGGGGTTACGGGTGTAATAGAAAAAGTTCCGTCGAAACAACTTAAAGGTCTTTTCCAGCCCGTATCATTAAAACGTCTTTTCAATTGTATGAAAGTGTGTCGAGATGGAAATGATAATAATCGAAATCTTTGCTCTCCTGCGCGCGGGCCACAATAAGTCAGACATCGTCAAGCAGCTCAAAGTCAACAGAATGACCATCTATAGTAGCGGAGGGCTCAATAACGGAAAAGATCCCTGAATATCGACTTCGTTCAGATAGGCCTCAAATTTTCAACCGTTTGGCGGTGAGAAAGGTCTTCGAAAGTGCTCGGAAACTCAAAATAGCTGCGCTTGCGAAAGAAATAGCATCTCGATGGCCACAGTGCCCAGGGCCGTCAAGGAGGAAGGCGGCAAAAGTTTGACGAGCGTGGAAAGGCCTCTATTTACCGACCTTATGCAAGAATAACGTAGGGAGCAATGTCGTCGCCTTCTCAAGGACTTAAAAAGTCATTTCAAACGAATTCTTATATTCTTTGATGAAAAACCTTCACGACCAAGTATCCACGACCAAGCGCCCGGCCTCCATGATGATGCTCGGTATCGTGCTTCGAATGGTGAGTAGATGAGGCCGGTGTGGTTCGCGGCCGGTTAAAGGCTCAACGTGCTAAGTACAGGGACATCTTTGCCGCAAAGTCCTACCATGGGTGAGAAAGATCACGAGAAAGGAGGACTAGATCTTTCAGCAGGTCCGCGCTCCAACCCACACGGCCAAGAGAGTGCAAGAGTGGTTTTGGTTGAACATAATCTTCCCTTCGAAAGAATTTCGGCCATCGCAGTCACCCGACCTCAATCCTTCAATATCGAAGACAAAACCTACAAGGTCCGCCGCAGCCACGGTGATGAGCTGAAGTCCTCCGTCAACTGCGTGTGGGGTATCATGAGTCGTCGGAAGCAACTGAACAAGAACTAAATTTGAAGTAAACTTGTAACTAGTCTTGTGAGTTCATTGTTTTTTATTCAATGTGAATGATTCCTTTAAACTGTTTTAATTTTGTGATAACAAATGCAATTCGTTTAGATTAGGATTTAGTGTTTTAGTGAGAAATGCTTCGAGAACTTTTAAGTCTAGAGAATTGATAGCAGAAGATAGGACAGAAGAAAATTCTGAATTAATAGGATGGTTATATTTTTCTGAATGTTTCCTTATTGGGGAGAGTTCTGGTTTGGAAAGAGGAATATCTGTCCTGTGAAAGAAACCCAAATGCTTAGCGCTCCTGTATCTCAATTGAAGGCCTGTCTGACCAATATAACGTGTTTGACGTATTACTGACTGTCCTAAGATCTGAGGATTGAGTTGGACAGTTTTCAAAAGTGACTATTACTAGTTTAATAGTTGCCAAACCTAACTATTACATTATTCTGAAAATAAAATATAAACTTTAATAGTTTGGCCCCAAGATAAGTTATAATCTGAAATAATCACAGAATTTACCTCTGACTGAAATAATTTGCCCACTAGTATAAGTACAATATTTCGGGTTTTTTAACTGTTTTAAAGCAACTGATAAACCAAATACGTCATTCTCAGTAGCTGAAAAACTAATAATTACAGAAAGATGCTCAACTTATAAACAGGGATTTACAATTCTGAATATAACCAGTGAAATAGTACGGAACAGCTTTTGGAATTTCCTGAAGGAGAGTAAATGAAATTATGCTCTTGTGAATATATTTGTTAGGATTAAATATTATTTTAGCATTTTTAAAATCTATTGCATGGTCTTCATTAGACATATGTTTAAAAAAGATAGAAAATTGGCTTCGCTGGCTTGTATAACATTTTGTTTCTTTTATTCTCAGGTGATTTCGTAGATAAAATTAAATGTGTTGATTTGATCAATACAAAGATTCTGATTTTTTTTTATAAATAGACCCTTTTTTACTAAAGTTTCCGTTGATGATGGCCTTGATATCAGTACTCAAATCTTTCCTCTATCATGCCACAAAATGTTCAAGCTGATTTATTTGTGCGTTACATACAATATGTTCATAGCTGGTGACTGTTACGATAGATAAAATATTGCCTAAAAATGTATACGTCCCTTTTCCAAATTCTTTGCAATCCTTTAAATGGAAAACTTTGACAAACACCTCCTAACCTACTGCATCCTAGCGCATGAATCTGCCATGTTGATGATATTTTACCCATATGGTCTGTTGATAATAATACATATGATCATTTTTTCGCTTAACTAAACAACATTTTACCCACAATTCGGTTTAAAGTTGAATGGAAGCTAAATAACTCACTGCATTTCCTTGATGTAAAATAAGTACAGTAAACAAATCATTGTCTTGTTTACCACCAAAAACCTGACTCGAATTATGGATATATATTCGTAATTTCTTGCCTTTTTTTCTAATAGCGCATTCGTAGTTTGTTTAATACAAAAAAAGATTACCATAATCACTTCACATTTATTACAATACAAGAACCAGCTAGATCCTAAGTTCCACTTGAGGATACCTCAAAAAAAGGGAAAAGGATGTAAGTCAGAGATAAATGATTAGTAAAAGAAGAGAGGATGTTGATAGAGAGTTAATTTACCGTAGTGGTTTAAATAATATTCCTAGACAAGCTATTTTAAGCCTGTTATTTTATAAGAAAGGATATTTTGTCCTATTAAAGGGCTAAATCTTTGGTTTACAATTTTAAAACCGAAATTTCTATTTGTCTCTCGTTATCTAGCTCAAATATTAAATTATAAAGTTCGTTTAGAAATTTAAATACTCCAATAGGTTTAAAGCGCTTATGCGGATCTTTTATTGCAAGCAAATTGAGGTGCCTCGGCCTTTGTTCTTACGTTCTATTTCTAAGTTCAGGAATTAATTTCGTCGCTCGATGCCTGACGCGATTCAATATTACAATGTCTTTTTCGCATGTACCGCATAGTCCAAATAGGTCTTACAAGCGCTTTATATAAGGGAAGAATGGTATCTTTCACATTTAATGCAAAATATGTAGGCTATATATATATATATATTAAAAAAGCAAGAATCTGCTAAAGAAAATACCTAAGGAACGTTGCTGGATACTGATGCTTATCATGAACTATTGCTATTTACGTCAAATCCTATGGTCAGTTCAACCACAACCTTTTCATAACTTATCGAACTACAGTGGCCCATTTAGTTGATAGAAAAAATCATATATTAAGCCAGGTCAAATTTCTACACACCGCCATCTAATTCTATGAAAAAAGCGTTCAACAATTACAATATCTTCATTTATTCTCCCCAACTAAGGGACTTCAGTGTTAGCCGAAGCTATCAAGATTAACGTTGCATTTAAGTATGAACATTCAATTGAAAGTGATTAATAAAACGACCCTCTGATAAATACCAAGATGTGTATTATATTCTATGTAAAGAGTGTGATAGAATATAGGTAAAAGTTTTGATTTCCTACAAGATTACAAAAACACAAATACGACATACGCTGGTTAAGCCAATCCCCTAAGCTAGTTTTTACATGTCTGATGAATAAATGGCAATAGATTTTAAAATAATTTATAATTCTAATAATTATATTCACAGGTGCATAATTCAATTAGTTGTCGTTAAGAAACTTTCCATACGAATACGTGCGGTGGTCTGTTGAATCCAAAACCTTATGATAAGTAAAGTATCCGACCTCCTTCTAAAAATGCCTTCATCCTTTCCGCACTTGAGCCTCTACAGTATTTATTATTTTCACAACAAGTAAAGATGACGGATGTCCCATTCGAAACTTGGTTTAGATCTGGTTTTGATTCTGGGTTTACGGAATCAACTGAAAAATCACCCCTTGGCCCCAAGAGAGCCCTTCAAACAACTGAGAAAATATGAGGATTGCATTCATTAGTTGTAAAAAAAAAATTTAGAAGAGACCTTTCTTCTTTTGGCGATTAGAGAAAAATAAAACTAAAATAACCAAGATTTTGTAGAAATTAAAATAGTGATTTCTTTTTTGGCGATTAGAGAAAAAAAATAAACTAACGAGGATTTTATAGAAATGAAAGAGTTATGGAAATTTTCTTGGAATTCATTCAGTGAAATCTACTTTTAGTAATCGAAAATCTATCACAGCTCTCCCAAAAAGGCCAAGTGATAACTTTTTAGTTTAAATCCTTAATTTAAAAGAATAAACAATGTTTTTCATTAATCAGCTGTTCTCTAATCTGTAGACATGACATGATATCTGGTTCATGTGATTCAACAATTAATCATTAGGAAACGCATTGCTAAATCCAATCTTTATTATTTACTAAAGAATTAATCCTCCTTTAGGATCAATAATTGATTGAATGTGTCGAGAAATTGACTCACAATTTTTAACTGGGTTTATATATATATATATATATATATATATATATATATATATATATATATATATATATATATATATATATGTGTGTGTGTGTGTGTGTGTATGTGTGTGTGTGTGTGTTCAAGATGAAAGTAAACAGGTACCTCTAAGACAGGATTCATATATTGTGACATTTCGAGTTTTACACGCCCATAATTGGGTGCTATAAATAAACCCTAAAATATAAAAATGTGATATGAAATAAAATTTTAAAACTGAATTATTGGTTTCAAACTAGAATCAGAGAGAGTAAAAAAACATGAACGATTATAATGAACACACAAGAGATAAAATCATAACCCCAACCTCACCTGGCGGAATGAAGAGTGAAGGAAGAGTGAGAAAGTAAAAAAAAATAACAAAGAGGTTAGCTTGGTTTACGATGCGGGGCAAATGTTGTGGAGGACATTGTGTAACTGAGAGAAGGAATAAACTGCTTGATGTAGATGCGATTCTAAGATCCTGAGTGACGTGGAGTCGAGTAGATCCCAAGGCTTCAGAATTTTCAGAAGATTCCTCCGTTTTATAACCAATGGAATGTTGGCGAATTGCTGATGATTTTAATTTCATAAATGGCATTACCCATCCTTAGTCTAAATCCGAGACAGGGAGAGACCCTTGCCTTCAAGGAACGCTTGGTGGTATCTATGCCTGTGCCTTGGTTACACCCAGGACAAATTAAATTATATACAGCCACACTTCTTCTCTAGTGGGGGGGGGGGCTAACCTTACAATTAAAGAACAGTCCCAATTCGAAGTTGTTAACAAAGACAATTGTAAAATCAGAGTAAATAAATTTGTTTTTAGAATTGGGAGAATTAGGCACGAGCCATCTTATTTAGTGGTCCAAGTTATTGGAGTACAAAATATCTTTTATTCTTAAGGGCAGCAATGGTTGCTAATTTCGGTCAATGAATATGATTAAAAAAAATCGATATTGATTTATACACAAATGAACAAGGTTATGTGTGTATATATATGTGGTATTTTCAAATGGTGGGCTATTCCGATGAAATTTTATATGGAAGTTTTATAAGGTATATATAAATATATATATATAAATGGTAATTAAAACAGATATTTTAACTACTCTACTCTTTTAATTTCCTTTTATTAACCATTTGAACAGATCCACACAACGTCAGATTACAGTGTCTCTTTCGTAAGTCCTCTGATGTATTCCCAATTCACACTGCCTTACACCTATTCTACACACCTTTACTTTAACACTTTCCCGCTTGCTTTCGATCTTTTAGGGTTTCAAACCAGGCGTCTGGCATCCAGAATATATAACTGGCTTTGATATAACCTAACCTAACTTAATTACCTTAATTTCCCAGAACTTAACTTAAGTTGAGTTAAATTAACTTAATCTAACCTCACCTAACCTAACCTAATCTAAAGAAATCTTACTTAACCTAACCCAGCCTAACCTAATAGACTTAACTTAACATAACTCAATTCAACTGAACTCACCTCAACCTAACCTAAACTAATCTAACCTAATTTAATCTAACTTAACATAACTTAACTTAACCTAACCTAATGATGTTTTATAAGAAAAGTAAGTGACAACAAATTTTAGCCCGTCCTCATATTGGAATTAATGCATTAGTCAAGATTCTATGCGATCAAGTGCTTTAAAAAGCCACAATAATTATAATTCCATTAAATTTCGCCGTATATAATATTCATTAATTGGATCATCAAATATGTATAGAGGAGATCAGGAATCCACATAAATATATCCAATTTGTCAGGCAGGTATAATTTTATTTTCATTTCACATCATTTCAAACGGAAACTCAAAAATAACCAAACAATAACCTGGAAATTAGTCTCTTTTTTTTTCTCTTCGTGTCATTCTTTTAGGAAAATGTGTCATAGATTGTATAGATAATACCTATTGAGAGCAATTAACCTTCAGCTATACCTGTATTTTAACATCTTTCTAGGCTCTAATTACGACTACCTGTCTTAATTATGAGTTTCTGTTAATTCATGAGATTAGTAACTAACTGTCAATTGCATCGCCAATTTTCGTTTTCACTCCTAAGCTCCCTGTTTGTTTCTCACTTTAACTTTCACAATTGTTGTATGTTCCATATCACGAGATAAGGTGAAAAGTAAATAAGATTATTGATTACTGTTTATAATCTGAAAAAAAACTATGTAAACCCGATCTAAGATTTTCTAAGGTGTCATTAGAGATGATCAAAGATAATCTTGTGAATGATAAATGACAGGGACGGAAACGGTGAATTGGATGGGGGAGAAAAAATAATGTAACTCTTATCTCGATTTGAAGGCGTTTCCTGGCGTGTTCTTTTCCTTTCCTGCGTTGGTCGTGCTCAGAGGGGGAAGGACGATCGAGATATTTACCACCTGTTTAGAATAAATGCTTGGGCATCTCCTTCGAAGGAGAAAGGATCTCGACACTAGAAACCGATTCCTAGTAAAGTGATGGAAATCTGCTGAAAGTATGTGGAAACTAAGAAGCTTTTATCGGCTATTAAATTAACATCTTGGAAATTAGAGAATTTTTAAGTTACTGCACTTTTGAGGGTTTGGATAGAGATAAAACCATTTTTAAAGGGAATAGGGTCATTTAATATTAATGATATAATAATAACATCGGGTCTCGTTTCTCCCTCCATTAAGCGTTTCAAATTTGGCAGGGGAGAAAAAGGTGAAAAAGCAATAACAATTGCGTGAAGTGAGACTTTGTTTATTCCCCCTATCTTCTTTTAATTTTTTGTATCCCATTAAATTCGGAACGTTTTATAAATAAGTTAAATAAAGAAACATCGAATCAAGAGAACGGCTTGTCTTAAGATCATTTAAATCACACTATTTCCGGATAGCGACAACCTATAAAAAGAAACCTAATGACTAGTAGACTGGCTTTGTGCATAGGCCACGCTGCTCCTTACTAGCATCAAGACACAAAACCCCACGTTCCACCGTCCCTAGCAACACTAAACACGGAAGTGTTAGAATCAGGAGGAAAAGTAAGTTTAAAATTGATTTGTTTGCAATATTTCAATTCAATGAGAGGTTTCGATACGAAATAATAGGCCATTTCAGAAGCCGCACTTGGGTACTTAACATGATTATCCTCCATACCAATTTTCCACCTCTGTTGTTTCTCTTTCATTCGATTTTTCTATCATCTTACGTCCATGTTTCGGTGGTGCGCCGCACCCGAACCGTTATCCCACGATTTGAAAGCCTAAAAACACCACCAAATATAATATTAATAATAATATGAAACAACGAAGAAGGATAACCTAAGACTCACGCAACAACTAATTAAAACTATATAAGTTCAAACTATACTATACTACCAAACTGAAAAAGATTAGCATGACCTCCATGCAAACTAGCATTCAATTGCAAACTTAGTACTTCTTTTCACTTCTCCCTATACTTGTCTTCTAGCCTTCACACTTTAAGTGTTAAACACTTTATACATGGGACAGGGCTACAATAGACACAATGAATAGGTAAAGGATGTAATACACACATAAGTTTAGGACCCATGTAAAGCTGTAGCTCGACCGACCATAAAGGTCAACTGTCAAACCCATTCCTACATTTCAAGCTTTTCTCTCTCTACTGTTTACTCTTCCTCTCGCTGTCTGACTCCTGGCCTCCTCGCCGCTCCTTCCGAAACCCGTTTAGGGCTCTAGAGGGAACAGGAAGGAGGCTTTGGAGAGCGGGTCACTCACTCACTCCTTCCTCTGGCCATCTTAGGATAGCGGAAGGCGGGTAGGGAGGCTTGACAAATCTTTCACTGTCTCTCACCTCCCACCTTTCATCTTAATTTGTTTCATTTCTTGACTTAGTTTCTTGTTATTCTGAGGAAGCTCCAGAGGAGCGAAACTCCAGTAATAAAGAACCTTGTACCCCTTCTGGTTTCTCTGATCCTCCCTCTCCTTTGTTGTCAAAGCGAACCATCAATATATATATATATATATATATATATATATATATATATATATATATATATATATATATATATAATAAATAAGCAGGCTAAATTTAGGGAGTTCATTATTATCTATTAACTTATTGCTTATTTATCCTAAAAATACGTATACGCCTGGCAACGCGCAACCCCTCTGCTCACTTAATATATATATATATATATATATATATATATATATATATATATATATATATATATATATATATATATATATATATATATATATATATATATATATATATATATGTGTGTGTGTGTGTGTGTGTGTGTGTGCAAAAGTATTCGAACAAGTCCATTATTTGCAATATTTTAAATACAAGCTAAGATTTAGGATCAAAATAAACGGCAAAAGTAGGAAGATTTTAATATATTTAATATAATCAAACATTTAATTATATTTATTAACTAATCATGGATAAATAGCTAAAAAAATCAATATTTTCTATGAGAAACTTTTGTCATAATAAAAGTTCTTATCAAATTGATTTGTTTCAAAACATTTCTTGTAAAAGAACCTATATTTTATCGATCAGTTGAATGACTGACTTTGGCCAATTAACAAGAGTAAAACTTCGTTCCAATTTTCTGATTTAAAAGTTTTTAACGGAACTTTCAATGTCAAAGAGATAGGAATTAACTACTTTTCAAATAAGCAGAATTAAGGCATTAACAAATCTTGAGTGGACATATTGAATAATTGCTGCAGATATCAAATGTACAATAAGTACTAAAAATACATGCCTATGAGAGAAAAAGAAACTGGACATTTGCTAAATAACAAGAGAAAAAGCTCTTAAAGAAAGCTGTTACGTGTTTTTTATTGAACAGCTTTCGAAAAATTAAAAAAAACACTGCCCATCATTTAATGCAAAAGGTCAAATGAAAGCTTCCTAAAAATAAAAAGTCTCATGATCCACTGTTTCGGGAAGAATATGTGAAGATATCTTGGATTTCAGAGACGTTGCCTAGGAAGTCTTTGCTAGGTAAAACAACCAAAATTATTTGCTCTCATTTTGCAAAAAAAAAATAAAAAATTGGACAGTCAGCAGTTGATGAACTTTCTCTGGACAGACCAGCCCAAATTTGAACTTTCTGCTCAAAAGGAAGGACGTATGTCAGAAGAGAACAAATGAAAGTAAAATTCAGAGTCCATGTTGCAACTATGAAGGTTGGAGGTGGCAATACTTTTGTTTAGGGTTGTTTTACTGCTCAAAAAAATGGTGATCTACATGGAACTCAGGGGCAAATGGACTAAAAAATGTACTCTCAAATTCTTATTCGAAATAGTGTACCAAGTGGGCATCGTGTTGTAGCTCAAAGGTCTTAATATCAACAAGACAATGATTCTAAATTCACCTCAAAGTTCTTCTAAAAGGTAAAAAAAGGGTAGCAGATGGGAAACAACTTCTTTCATTGGCCCCCACAAAACTGAGATCTTAATCATATTGAACAGCTGTGAGATCTTATATATCAACAAATTACCTCACAAGAAATGATAAGGGAACATATACAAGCTGCTTAGCGTAAAAAATTCAGAATACAATAAGAGCTGTGATTAAAGTAAAGGATCTCAAACCAAGAATTGATTTTCTTGCAATTTTGCTGTGATTATTTAACCAAAATTATTATTTGTCGCTTAAATAAAATTAACAAATAGTTTCTTACTTATAACATTTACTTATCAAACATAATTTTACATTACACTTAATATATTGCAAAAAATTACATTATTTCTCATATTATACATATGAGAAACTCACAACGTAGCGCGTGAGTAGAGCAATAATTGCAGAAAATCCCACAGAAAAAATGAAAAGAAAATTCCAAGTACTTTCAAACTTTGTTCATTCATTCTCAAGAGACCGGGGGATAAATTGAAATTAGTTGAGGAATTAATGAACGAGCATTCAAAAATATTTCTTTCTACATAGTTATCTGAGTTGTAAATAAATTTAGCCGAATTCCAATTGATAGGATGGCAATTTTCATATAACACTAGAGAGCGTACATTTTGTTTCAGAGCAGAAAATAGGTGATTCTAGATGATTTTTAGGCGCTGATTACAAATTTGTCTTTAGAAATTGCATATCACATCTAGCTTTTGTGTAATTTGAATTTTCCTTTTCAAGCCATTTCACACTTTTGCTCAATATTGTACCAATATGCAATTTTTAATATATATAATTAATATATATATATAATATTGATAAATAATATATATATTTAATATATATTAACATTTTTAATATATATAAAGTAGACTATATTGAAGTTCAAATATCATTTAATTCTTTTTTACTGGGGGGCGGGGTCCGATTAATACATACTTATTTGTGATAACTTTTCTGCTATCGATAACTGGAAACTGGTAAAGCAGATAACAGGTTTATCAAAATTTTCCTCTGATAAGAACCTTATGATAAGGATCTCACATTGTGTATCGTTTGCTTGCTTAAGTTAGTATTTGAAATCTTGCCATGGCTTCAAGTTCTAGACGCGGATGTGTAAACAGCCCCAACATATTTTGTTATGTTTGTGGGCAATTCACACCAGTGGCACAACGGAGAAAAATAGAAACAACAGTACCGATGAAGCAAGCCTACAGATACTATTTTGGATTCAGAGTAGGGGACAAGGATAAAGATTGGGCCCCTCATATTTGCTGCACGCAGTGTAACACAATATTGACAGCTTGGATAAATGTGAAGAGGAAGGCAATGCCATTTTCTGTTCCCATGATATGGTGTGAGCCCTCAAATCACTTGATGATTGTTATTTCTGCCTAACAAATGTGGCTGGATTTTCAAAGAAAAACAAATCTAAAATTGTTTATTCAAATTTCTCATCAACGTTGAAACTGGCAGCAAATGATGTATCTACTCCAGTACCAAAGCCACCTACTAAAATAAGTGAATATTTTATTTCAGTTTATGATTCTACATTGATTTCTGGAGAAAATGAAGATTAAACATATGTTCCAATTGATCAAGATCCAGAACCAAATTTATTTTACCAACAAAGTTGGTACACGATTTAGATCTTAGTAAAGAAAAGGCTGATTTACTTGTTCCAGATTACAAGAAAGAAATCTTTTCCCTCCAGATGCCAGGATATCTTTCTTTCGAGATCGTCACCAAAAGTTATCAAAATTTTATTCACAAGAAAATACTGTATGTTACTGCAACAATATTAATTGCTTGATGCAGGAAATCGAATGTGACTATGATCCTAATGAGTGGAGACTTTTCATTGACTCTATTCAATGCAATTCCGGTAGCCCACGCTACAGGTTTTCAAGAAACATATTCATCAATGCAACTATTGCTGAAACTTATTGAGTACAAAGATCATAACTGGAGCATCTGTTGTGATTTGAAAGTTGTATCAATTCTTCTTGGGTTGCAGTTGGGATACACAAATTACATGTGCTTTTTATGTCTATGGGATATGAGAGATGATAAAAATCACTATAAAAAGCGAGAATGGCCAGCCAGAGAAGAACACTTTGTTGGCAAATATAATGTTAAGCATGATGCTCTAGTAGATAAAAAAAAAAGTTCCTCTTCCACCTCTTCACATTAAATTAGGGTTAAGAAAAATTTTCTAAAGGGTATGGATCAAAGAAGTGAAGGCTTTCAATATTTGAAAAACAAATTCAAAGGATCATTAACTGATGCAAAAATAGAAGTTGGAGTTTTCACTGGACCACAAATTCGCAGAGTTGTTTCTGATGATTCCTTCACTTTGTGTCTCAGTGAAAAGGAACGCAAAGCATGGACATCCTTTGTGGAAGTCACTGAAAACTTTCTTGGCAATTTTAAATCTCCAAATTACTGAGAAATAGTTAACAATATGCTGGAAACCTATGAAAAGATAGGATGTAGAATGTCATTTAAAATGCATTTTCTACATTCTCATCTCGATTTTTTTCCTGAAAATCTGGGAGCGGTTAGTGATAAACATGGTGAACGTTTTCATCAACAAATTTGGTTTTGGAGAGCAGGTACAAAGGAAAGTTTAATACAAATATGATGGGAGATTATTGCTGGTCATTACAAAAACAAACTTTGATGTCTCACAAAAGAAAACGAGAAGGCTACAGCAAAGCTTCTTCAAACTTTCAGTGCCTAACAAACTTAATCAAAACAATAAAATCTTCATCACTTTGCCAGTGATGTACACTGTCTGTTCTAAGACAGAATAAAGAAGGAAGGTCCCCCACTTTTAAAATATTTTTGCTTAAAATTGAAAAAATTACAAGATAAAAAGATTTTTTATTTATTAATCGGAAGAAATAGCGAATGGGAGGGGGGTGTCATTACACAAAATCTATACGTGATGGAGAATTTTGGTTTTCAAATTCGGATTCAGCGCCCTCGAACTAATTAGAAATACATATTCACATGTCTGTAACAAACAAAAAAATAAAATTTGTTGCCTATTATAATGAACAAAGAAAGCACTATTGCTTCATCTGTTCTAATATTGTATGTACTTATGTTCATTCAAACGAACATTCAATGATTTTCCAGTTTGTCCAAAGTTTTCCTTAGGGCAAACTGCACAATCTAAAGAATAACCCCAACCCCTATAATTTTGCTATTATTTTGAACCAACATTTTGTACAAAGTAAACTCATACTTAAATATGCTAAATGTTTAAACATTTCAGGAGACGGCGAAGAAAGACAAAGGGCTTAGAAAACGGTAAAACAAGGGTTTTTAAAATTGAATTCGGGACGGATTTCAATTCTGTAAAACGTCTTTTTTACCGAATCTAAGCACCTGGCAAGAAATTTTTGAGGGTAGCAGAGGTTGTTACCTATTTCAAAGATCTTTGATATCTCAATATCCAAGAATTCAGGGCTGGTAACCCGCAACCGTCGGAGAAACATTGAAGTAAATATAGAACGTTTGACTTTATCATTAATACCTAAATAAAAATGAATGTAGGAACCAGCGTTGGTAGGTCTCCGATAGAGAAAAAATTTAAATCCAGACGGAGTCCTGTGAATTAGTAAATCTAAGAACGAGAGGGCAACATTTTGTTTAAGATTATGGGTTAATTTATTTGAAGGGACCTAAGAATTAAGTTCAGTGAGACAACCATTGACGCCCTTAGAAGTAGGCCACAAACAAAAATATCGTCTATGTATCTCAACCAAACAAGGGAAAAATCGATAATAGTGGGGAGTAAAGTAGTTTAAAAAAACTCCATGTCAGGGAAATACTAAATCGAAGATTAGTTTGGTTACAACTCAAAAGCAATGCAGGGCTAGGGGTACCCACCTTGTTAAATTTATCCATTTGTGGTTTACATATTATACATAACAAAAATTTCAAAAAACCTATTAACGAGACACCTAAAACCCGCTCTTGAGAAAAAAGATGCTTCGACACACGTTTAGAATGATGGATGCGCCACATCGATGACCCAGAAAATGATCTGGCGGGCCAGCCACACGCAGTTGATTTGGCCAAGTGTCCACGGGTCGCTGGTTGGGAATCCCTGGACTACGCCATCATGTCCATCTGCGGATGTTCTTATTACATTCCCCTGTAGATGCATCTACAAGATGTTTAAGGCTGATAATAGAAGTGTCTACTGTGAATTATGTTCCAAACACTTTCATTCTGCCACCTCTGTGTTTTTTACCGTTTCCAAGCACCATTCGCCTTTGGAAGCGCGGAAATTAATCAAAGCTACTATTCTGGGTCGAGACAAAGAAAATTACATCTAATTTTTGTCTCTCCGTATGAATGAAGAGAAAACGTATAATTTTCCTGAATTATTTCAATAAATTTATTAGTTAAGGCACTTGATTTCTTACACCCATGTATAATTAATTGTATTATAAATTTATCTTATTGTCCATTAAATTTAACCTATGTATATTTTAAGTTACATTTGAACCACTATGATTGAAAAATGCTTCTAATGTCATTCTCGTTCCCCGCGCGCTTTGGTGTTACATATTTATGCGATATTTTGTAAGTATCCCATTTTTCCCAAGGGCATGGAGGATTGAAGTACTCTCATCCTTTTGTGGGGAGCTGGATACTTGCAAGAGATAAAATAACACCATTTTCGCATCTTACTGTTGGATGAGTTCGAAAAGCCTTTGATTTTATTCTCGATTTCTGTCCGAAGCTTATCTACGCGTTAGCAATTATTCCTATTTGTCCCTACACTCGGTTGCAGGTTTAGCTATTTATTTGATCCATATTATATTCCCTTGATTATTTATACTTATTTCGTTCTGGCATTTTATATTGCTAACTTTACCCGATTTAATTACTTTAGCGAGTTGAATCCACCAAGTGTAAATCTATTTTGCGATTGATTGATACTTTTAAGGTGTGAATATCAATGAATAAAATAATTATAATTATTTTTAAGTTTCTATCGCTTTTCTCTTCAACCCTCTTCAATTAGCGATAAATTTGTGGCATATAACACTACCTTCCCTCAAAGGGATCTGTCAAGGTCGATCGAGGGGTGAGGAAGGAGGGAGAGATATCAAGACCTAACACGACACTGCGTCACTTTTGTTCCAGACAATTCCCTGAACCATTTCATGTTGAATTGTCTCACTTACGTGCAAAGGACTCCATACCTTTACCGCAGAGGTATGCAGTCATAGCCAAACTATTTGAGACTAGTATATTTTTTCATATAAAAATATTAATAGAGATATCAAATGTTGCATTTTGATTTAGTATATTTGTATCATAATTTGAAGGCGAAATATTTTAGAGTGCAAACCAGTAGAGTCAATTGATGCATGTAGTCACTATTTACAATGATCTCTTGCTCTTCAGGAATGCATCAATTCGTTTTTGCATGCTGTAGACCAAATTTATGAAGATATCCTGACTTATATTGCTCCATTTGTGTATAATCAGCACCTACAAATGCTCTCAATAGGATGTTTTCTTTTTATCAATCGCCAGTTTGATTATCACCCGCAAATTCTCTATTGAGTTCAAATCCGGCGAATTCTCGGGCCAAGGTACCGGAAGTTCAATGTTATTTTCAACCAAGCATTTTGGTATTGTTTTAGTTTGGTTACAAGTTGCGCCAACATATAAAAAAATGCAGTTAATCTATAAAGGTTTGTTGGTACTGTTGGGCAAAGGTGCTAATAAAGCACGTTTTGTTACCAGTTTGAATTCTTGGCAATGTTCTTGAGCAAAATGTTAGCGCTCCAGTTCCCTTAAATGAAAAGCAGCCCTCGACATGGAGAGTGTCCGAATGCTTCACCGTAGGCATATGAGACCTGAAAGTGGTCCCCTTTTCTCCTCATAACGAGGGATCTTCCAGAAGCTTCAAACAAGGGGAAGGAACCTTCATCGAGAACATCACTGCCACTGTCTTTAATAGTTTATTCTTCATATTTCCGACAAGAGTGGAGCCTAACTGTAAGGTTCTTCTTGGTGAGATGAAGCTTATTTGCAGCAATTCTCGACTTAGATCTATGAGTATGTCGAATAGTCTCCGTCTCGCTATGCGCACTGAAGGGTTCACGCATGTTTCTTGCCAATCGTGAGTAAGCTTGACACTGGAGGAAACCCGCTCCATGAACTTGGTCCTTACCCGAAGGCAATCCTGGGGCTCATTTTAAGCTCTTGGGTGTCCAGAAGAGTTCTTCACAACAGTGTAAGCAGTATTTAGGGTTTAATGTTCCTAAAGATGGTGATCCTTGCTGCATTACCCTTAACAACTATTTCTTTCATTTCAGCCCACTTTAGTGCGGAACAACAATGGTTGGACGCCTTTCTTTGGAAGGAACCATTTCTGTAATTAATAAAGATTCAAACTTTTATTTTACAAAGAAATATTATTAAAAATATTATAATTACACAGGACTTCACTGCCCCACAAATAATTGCAAAAATACAACTCAAACTATACTGAGTGTAAAACACTTATT
Organism: Ceratothoa steindachneri; assembly: GCA_963969495.1. NCBI lineage: Eukaryota > Metazoa > Arthropoda > Malacostraca > Isopoda > Cymothoidae > Ceratothoa > Ceratothoa steindachneri. Next base: position 82,434,653 of record OZ018327.1, read on the forward strand.
TTAATCTTAATACTGGTACATATACGTAACATAAGGGACACCACAGGAGAAAAATACTACGCAATGTAACGGCAAGTGACTTCAGGCTATTACGGGCAAAGTGGAATCCGATTTTTATTATTAATCAATATCTTATCAAAGCAACTTTAAGAGGTAAAGCTGAGGAAATATACGAGAAATCGTTCACACTACACCCCTTTAGGTAAACATCTAGTACAAGCCATAGATAGAAAAGGTCTGAACATAATAACTAAGACAAGGGTATGTCTGCAAACGAAATAAAAAAATATTTGAAGATGACCGTAATAATTTCGACGCAGTCATAATATTCAACCAGATCTTTCAGCTCTCTAATAACTCAAAATAGCAACCTTAGACACTAAATTTAGTCTCGCGTGGACCACAATCCGAGAGGAACCACCAACGCCCTTGAAGTGCCGAAAATGTTTCAATTTTAGTCACCCGGCCAAATCCCGAAAACAAGATAAAACAAGACGTTTCAAATGTTCCCTAGACATACATAATGGTGAAACATGTTTGAAACTCGAAAAAACCTGACAATATTACACCAACCAATAAGAGACTGGATCCCCTATGCTTCATTACGTCATAATTAACTACCAAGCATTCCTGGAGATGGCAAACTATAGTATAACCCTCGAAAGTGCGCCCGGGCCTAAAGTGGTGGCTGACACATACATTCTAGAACCAAGAAAGAAAAAATGAGAAGAACGTGGCAGGGTCCAAATATGCAGCTATGTTAGCATCTACAAGAGCAACAAACCGATTCACTTCCTTGAATTTGTTGCTTGCAAAAGACTTCAAAACAATTTTTACATGTTTTTCGTCTCTTTCACCTTGGTACAGAAGTAACCAAAGACGATAGTTCTACCACACCTTCTAATCGCAAATGATAAACCAGAATTCCAAAATATTACTGGCCAAAATTTATTTCACCTTGGATACAATAACCTTTGAGATAGAAATTCATGAGTCACCATTAACCACAAACCACTAAATGTTAACGCTCTAACAGAACCCCGACCCACTAAGGATGAGGAAGTAGGTTTTTATCTCCACTTTACTAGCCCAAAGATCATTTCGTCCAGCGAAAACAACGTGACTGATGTAAACAAGTGTTCCACCAAAGAAACGATAGCCAAAATATATACACCAAAAGCAGATCCCCGCCCAAACTCAAAGGTCAAAAGCCTTTGGTTACAAAGGGCTAGCCTGTGACCTGAACTAAGAACACATGCTTCGCCTCCACGAGAGAAAAAAATAAGCAAATATTCCTTCAATAAGACTAGGTTTCGAATGATATAGAGTCGCCCATGTAGTGTATAAGTAAAAACCAGATACTAAGCTGAGCCATACAAAGGTTCCCCAAACTAAACTTTGGTTACAGAAAACTATCCAAGCTAAGATCTCAAGGTCCCTGTCAAGTTTCAGGCATTAATCCTGTCCTATATACCAAGCTTTACACAAAGGTGTCTGGATAAATCAAGTGATAAAAGTCTACATATATCCATGAAATATAATCACACAGAATCCTTAACCAAAACTACGAGTATAATTCTTCAATCGATTATCTGTAGCTTAAGGGCCAATTTTAAATTACTACAGTAACTAATATCTGAAAATGACCCAGCATGCACATGCCTCCGTGAAACCATACAAGAAAATCCTCAACGCTATTCTCCTCTCTCACAACCAATATAGCTAGAGGAAACTTCGTTTCGCGCACGAACTCCTAACCTTATTATAACACGATATCTGAGAGTCGTTTGTGAAAGGAGGGATCATACGCCAGCTCGCATCCTTCATCAAGATCTTCTTCGCCAGTACAGGCTTCAATGTAGAACTCCACGGATCCTTGTCCCATTTATATGTCCAGTGGGAAGGTGTCCCACGATTAAGCGTCAGGAATACTGCCCTATTCATCATAGTTATGTAAGACTTACCATTACCCTCATTTTATTGGCCCCTGTATGTAGACGATTTTGCAATATTGTTCTCGGAAACACATCTAGCGGAAGTGTTTGACCTCCAGCAACAAGACATTAATGCGATATGCATCTAGACGAAGAACACCCTTATCTTGCCGATAAACATAAACCAATGGCCGATCTCCTTCAGAACGGAGGAACGATTTTTGGAACTTACCTTCCACTGGAAGATAAAATGTAAGCGGTAACATATGCGTACCTGAAGAAATCTTCTATACCTTTTACTGCCTTTCTCAAAAAGCTGACTCGTCTTCACTTGGGGGCCAAGAGAGGTACAGTCCTACATCTCCATTGAATACTACATCTGTCAAAATAGACTGACTCTCACATCCAAGGAACAGCTTCAACCTCGATATACCAAAAAACTTTATCCTAGACTATATCAGGTCCTTTGCCATACTACCGGGGCAATCGGGTTAAACTGATCAGTTCGTTCTGTGCCCAAAGATGATATGCTTCCCTCATGGTGCAGAAAAGGCTACTAATTAAGATTCTACATCAGATGCTTCTGAAATGGCTCAAATCTTGTTCGTATACTTAAAGCTACAACAGCGATATCGAGTGTATAGCCCTCACATAATGTCATCTTACCCAACGAGTAGACACATTTAGACGAGAAGGGCTTTACAAAAACAGTTTTACTCATCCAAAATTTATTCGACACAACAAAACCAATCATCCCTCCGAACACATATTCAGAAACCATAGAGACAGAACAAACCCCCTATATTGACTGTTCAATAACCACCGACAGCGTGGTATATGCGGCCAATCTCTCTTCTGAAATAATGTCAGTAAAGATATTCTCTTGCGGATCAGTTCTGTCACCCAAATTCATTGCCATTTTTGTAGGCCTTCATACAATAAATTCACCAATTCATGAAAATTTCATAATATTTTCTGACTTACAAACTGCTTTCTCAATTTTAGAATAAAAAAAACAAATATCCAGTGGCTATTAAAATCCTAAAGTAAATGGATTCACTTCCAGAGAAAAAAACACACTCTTGGTGTCCATGCGACGTAGGTATCAAAGACAATGAGGAAGCAAACACGGCCGCAAAATTAGCAAAGAAATTACCTCTAATACGCTCTAAACTCGTATTTTGCCAAGATAACATAAAACTCTACAACAAATTCGTAAGAAAATAATGGGAACCTGAGTGCCGCAAAAGTGGGCATCGCCATTTACGACAAAAAAAAACTTTCAACAAGTAGAAGTCACCCAACAGGAAATCAAAAATAGCAACGGTGGACCTCACTCACCGATTTTGGGCCACTAAAAAATAACATACAATTACCGCTTCTCAAATTCACCGCCCTCTATTCCAGTGTATAAACTGTAGAACTATTAGCATCAAGCACACATTAATATTATGCAACGTAGACGATCCAAAAACCATAAAAACCTACTACAGTATCTAAAGAAATCCAAATACTTTTCAAAAATTTAAATATTGAATCAACTCATACCTCAAAGGAAAACCGCGTCTGGTTAGACCCAGACGTGGATGAAAAAGGGCGTAAACCCTTAAGAAAAAAACCGTCGGATGCTCTCCTCCGGCTGCAAAGTGCAATCCAGAAGGCTTTCCTTCGCGCTCAGTATTTTGCTACGGTATTTTGTGACCTGGAGAAGTCCTGTGATGCTGCGTGGCATATGATATCATGGAGAGCCTACATTTTATGATAAAAAGAAGAGGCCTTGGAATTTTCTGCATGAGTTCTTGCGAGATCATCGATTGTGTATACGGGGCTGAACTCATAGGACTCTTAAAATAGGAGGGTGTCCCCAGGTGTGTGTTCTTAGCGTCACTCTCTTTGCCGTGAGCATCATTGCTATCATCTCTTTGCTGCTAGAACATCTCACAATACTCTTCGTAAAATCTTTTTTATGTTTTGGGGGCCGGTTTAGATACCGAACTTGGAGCGCCGACTCCAACAGGCTTTGGACCGCGTCTTTTGCCATGCTCAATTGCAATCAGTTTGTTCCAATTAGTGTAGGCTAGTCCCCATTTAGAAACAAGTACGAGTGGGTATGATGGACGTAAAGACTTTGGCCATGACCCAAGATGATCACTTTTCCCGTCTTTACGTCCATCATACCGACTCGTACTTGTTCCTAAATGGGGACTAGCCTACATTAAGTGGAACAAACTGATTCTTAGGCCATATTTTTGACCGAAGTTTCACATAGGATGTAAACATTCACAGCTCCAGGGGCTCTTGTAACTGCACCATAGAAACTGTTCGCTCCGTACTAGTTAACATGTGAAAGGCAAATAAGGCTACCCGATTACTTTCCCCCTCTCCTTCGTTTTCACAAAAATTAACTAGTGTTCGAAGATTTAATCCTTACCCAAACGTTTAAAGCTGATAATGGATTCGATCCACCACTCTGATTCCCTGGTTGTCTACTGGTGCCTTCAGCATATTTCCTATTAAGAGCTTTCTCAATGACACAAGAGACATGTCACTCATTTTATGCTGTGTACTGTGCATTATGGGCTTGTACACAAAAGTCCATCGTCTCTCCTAGTAATCAACAGTAGACAGTTCGTCCTGCCCGATCTTGAAGATGCCTATGCCGAAGACCTAGAAATTTTCTCTGAAAATGATGAAGAATTCTGGGACTAGTAGTGTCGATGGTTCTTTCCAAGAGGGTCCCAATCGAGGTATCACCATTAAATGTTTGTCGCTCTGCCTCTGTTCTAAAAGCTTCCACAGTACAAGAATCTTGCTTTCGTATTTCCTGGAGCATACTTGTTGTGACAATGGAGTCATGGCAGGGTATGCAGATGGCTCCCTGTCTGAATAAGAGTTTTCTTTTTGTGTGAAACTTGCAGGGCTCTTCTGGGCGCTGCGTTAAGTGCCCTTAGGGCAATGTATTCTATGGCTAATGTACATTGGTTTAGTGTTGGAATTGTAATGTACATGAGCCCTTGAAATGTATGGTTTGTTGGGAAACTGGACGTTGAAAAGAGTCTATGCTTTCTGTACAGACTGAAATACCAAACCGGCGTGTCGCTCTTCCCTACAGATTACATAACAGGGGAAAGGACATAAATACGGGCTACATGGCAAATAAGATGGAATACGGCGCCCGGGAATTTAAAGTTGCGTGCTATCGCCCTGCGTCTATTCTCGTTGGACTAATGCCCAATGTTTACATGATATCAATTTATTTTTATCGGGCACAATAACTGGGAGCACAGTCGCTAAACTTATCACCATATGATAGAAGGCACCCTTATACAAGCTCCACTTGCTATCTCAGGCTCTGCGACACGGCAGTTGCTTCTATTCTCTCTCTATTTTGCTTGAGATAAGCTCCTCCAACGCGCAATGTTGTGGTATAATGAAGTATTCGAAGTGAGCCTCCTGTAGGATATTGAAGCTTACCTTAGAGCCGAGAGTTATTATAGTTATTAACGCTTTCAAGTTCTTGAGGAAGGCAAGGTTGTCTCAGCTATCTTTATCTTGGCATGACAGATATTTTTTCAAAGCTGTTGTTCTTTTTTGGCTTGTTAGTTTTTATTCCTTTTTTTGCTTGTCTTTCGTACTTTTGTTGGGCATTTCATTTTTATTATTGTAAATGTTTGAGTACGCTTATAAATATTCGATAATGGATCAATATAGCTTGGCAAAGAAGTGGGTAGGCTCATGTTGCTTGCCAAAATGATTCGATCTTGAAATTTTAAAAAGGTATAATTGTAAGCAAACAGATTTATATTGCACATTACTTAATTATAGATGTCTTTTATTTGGTCAATAAAAGACAGGATATAATCGCGTGTCCTAGCTCGAGTCGAGAGAAAATTACCCAATCGATGTTTTTGCTTTGTATTCTCCTCGCATTCGTCGGGTGGTGACCAATTCTACTGGTTCGAAGAATATAGTCCCATGTGTGGAAGTGAATTATTTGTTGAATTTTGATAGGAGAGGGACAGATTAGACTTTAAATACAGTCACGCACTCATATCTTAGTAAGAGAATAAAGGTTTAGAAAAGTCAAACATACTTAAAATCTATCTAACCTCGGCGAAAAGCTTAATGCCATCTCTTATTTTTCAAATTCCGCCCTTGTTAGTTTCGATGTTTGTTCCGTTTTCACTAAAGATCCTGTTGATGATATTTCAATTTCTTAACGGTAAGTTGTGTAATTTTAAATTACCTGTTCCCCCCTAATATATTTTTAGAACTGGCTTCATTCTGCAGTAAATATTGTACTTTTACTTCCAATGGTAGATTCTTTCGCAGAAAATAGGTTTATGTAGCTATGGTGGTAAACTGCTTATCTCCTGTTTTATCTAATTTATATACATAGGTAATTTTTTAAACGGTTTACCTCTCTTTTATTGTTGATTTCCCTGTTATCTTGTTTTGATACATAAATGACATTGTGTGCTTATATCCCAATAAGGAAAATGTGCACCTTTTTTTTAACAAATTAAACTCGTTTGTACCTTCCATTAAATTCACTCTTGAACTAGAACAGAACGCAACAATTCCTTTCCTAGATTTCTTAATACACCTCATTCCTGGTTTTAAATTCTCTGTTTACCCTAAAACGACTAACTCTTCTTCATAGCTTTTTTTCATCTCATCATTTTATCTCCAATTTTGATTTTATCTTCCTCCTGAATTGTTTTTGCGGTCTTCTCAATCCTTCGGACAATCTTTAGATTTTGGATGCACGTGGTATTACTGAGTTAATTTTGTATTTACTTCTATGTTTAATCAAAAAAGCAGCTAATTCACTTTATGATTGGCTAAATTTCGTGTTTAGTGTTTTCTTTCTCTCTCCACCTTCTTGGTTATATATTAGTTATCCTTTGTTTGTTGTTATTATTTATAATAAAGTTTGGGTAGAGTTCGAAACACTTGAAATTTTCGTTTCATTTGCCTTCTAAGCCTGTTGGAATATATATATATATATATATATATATATATATATATATATATATATATATATATATATACCAGGCAATGACTTTGCAACTAAGATTAAAATTTAAAATCTAAAAAAAAGCAGCCATGGTTAAATTTTTATAAATTTTAAGAACTTGCCAATAATTTTAAAAAGGAACTCTAAACTAAATTTCCCCTCTTTCAATATATAATCTTGCTAAAATATAGTTTTATACAAGAAGATATATATTTTTTTTTTTATAAACACACTATTTGTAATTCTTTAGGTTTTGAAGAGACCCTACTGATGAAATGTGTCCCGTTAGCTCAGTCGGTAGAGCACTGGTCTAAATAACCAGAGCTCTGAGGTTCGAGTCTTTTCTCGGGTTCACCCCCAGTAAGGTATCTTCTCTCTTGTTTCTGTGTATTACTTCTCCATATAAATATATAAATATATATATATATATATATATATTAAATGTTATGAATAATTTATATCATCTCTCGCGTTGCACGTCTTTTGACAAGAGAAAACTGTCATCAAACTTGAAAAAGTGTCACAATCCATATCTACCCTCCATCCCAGAATGACTTCTCAGACCGATCCAGGGTGTGATGTGCCACACGTCCTATTGTTCTTTTTTGCTATATCCGAGGCCAACCATCTCATCAGGGCTTAATGGAGTCAGCAAACTGAAATGCTCCGCGTCATCTCAGAGACAGCTCAATAGACAATGAAAACAGTGTTAGCTTCAGCCGCGGTTTAAATGAAATTGACCGCCCCAAGGAGATATGTGGAAGAATTTTCTTTTAGTTTTTTTATGGCTATGTAAGTTTGGAATACAAGTAAGATATTTAATTAAGCTGACTTGTTTCTCATGTAGAAAAGCGAAATAAGATTGCATCAATGAATACATTTATTCCAAACCATCTTTGCCCAAATTTGTTGTCTGCATTTTAACAATAAACCGAATTACCAATATTTTAGCATTATATCCATTCAAGCCCCTATAATCAAATTTGGGTTATAAATTCAAGATAGTGAAGAGAGCCTGTAAATTAGATTTATGTTGACTTAGGTAAAATTAACTTCGACATTACAGATAAGCGCTTTAACATTTTCAATATTTGACTCTTACCCTCAGGTATATAACTGAAATAAAATAAAATTTTAAAATAATTTTAGCGTATGTCCAAAACAAGATACTAAAATAATACAGTTTAAAGAGTAATAAAAATCAAATCAATTTTGTTTATTTCTTAATTTTGAAGACGTTCATTTAATCTCCTCACTTAATGTGCCTCCTATAAATTGCTATCAACTTAAACGTATCCCCGCAGAGGAGATAAAAGCCTATTCTCTTGAAGGGGAGAGCTTGTATGTATGATACATATTTTATGCATAATCTTGCTGCTGGGATTTTTAATAGGCCTCTAAACTCAACTATTCGAAGTTAGAATAGGTAATAACTCTTGAACTTATGAATAGTTCCAGTTCACCGAGATTTCGTAACTTTGTTTATAGATGACGAAGTGCCTAGATGTAGAGGCAGATGGTTTTGGTTGCGTGGGGTAGAGATGTTTGAGGTATGAAGTTCTAGTTGTAGGGAGAAATGGTGCTGGTTGCTTTGGGATAGAGATGTTTGAGGTATGAGGTTATACTAAAAATTTATGTGGCGTTGTTTTTCTTTTACAAATCAAATGAAAACTAAAGAGAGCATATGCTCTAGAAAGCTTTTGTAAAGAAGTGGAAAACAAGAAATCACGGAAATTCCTCTTTCTATCTGAAGCAATGAAACTCTTCGCGTTTTTGTGTTTTTCTAACAAAAGTAGAACTCAACATAAAATAATTAGATAATATTAAATTATAAACGATTAAGCAGAACCATAATTTGAGAATGCAACTTATATTTTTAACCAATTGCGAGGTAAAAGTAAAGGAATGCTTAGGAATAGTGGTGGACCGCAATAGATGAAAATAGCAAAAGATTAGTAATAGCGGTGGATTGCAATGTTTTATAATAGCTATGGAATGGAAAAGCAAGTGAAACCTATCGTTGAAAATGATAAAGTATGTGCAACTTCCTGATAATCACTATAAGAAAGGATATAAATTATCACACAGATTTGGCGATGTCAAAAAATTAACGATGAAAGACTTTGCTATGGTGATATTATTATATGTTGAAGCGTCGATGATAACAGATACTCAATGACGCCTGACTTTTGCGCTCGTGTTTGTCAAAGTTTGTCAATCAAACCTAAGAGAGGCTTTGAAGACCTCAGGTGAAAGGTAAGCGAATAAAATTAGCGAAGCTATACTTTGCCTTAGAAATATCGTAAGACGATAATGTATAAAGCACTTTCAGGTCAGGGCATATGGAATAATATACTCCTTGTGTCTTACAAGTGCTTTTGTGGTTGTTCCTTTTTGTAATTTTAGTCTCGGATTATGATAGAAACCAAAAAGGGAGGCAGACGGAAGTGACTGCTTCGTAACAAGGCTGCTATCAAGAGAGTCACTGCCGTTTCACACCGGAAGAGATGCTATGCGACGAACTCAATGTTGAAGTTTCAAAATGGCGTAGCCTTTACTCGATTCTGTTGTTTTTAATCAGGCCGTTTGCACTGTTGCTCCTATAACTTTTATGATAGCCACATTCGCGATTTTGTTCAACAGTAATCTCCTTGCGCATGCGCTCTCACAGGTATTGGCAATCTGCCAAGTGTTTTTCCAAGTGTATGAAATGTTTATAGAGGAGGCGACGTCAATCACGGAAAGCAGTTATTAGAATTATTACGGAAGGCTACAAGGAAGTAACCTTGAAGGAGAGCTGCTGAGAGAAAATTGCTAACACCCTTAACATGGATTGTAAGAAATCTTTTGACTTTATTTACTAGTTGATGTAAATACATATCTTGTGACAAGTTAAAAATAAATACATGTGTAAAATGTATATTCCGCACAGCAGCAACGAGTAAAAAAGTGATAAAATACAGATTTCTCGCCAAAAATACCTAGCCCCTTTAAACGAAGACTGCCTATAGCCATCTAGCAAGAAATCCTTGCTTTTTCTGATGTGAAGTACTTTATGAATGAGTTCAGTACTACAAAAACCTTCCTGCTACCATTCATTTCTAGCCTCCTCATTCTTGATGAAACATCATTACATTCAAATTCGCCTGGGGAGTGAAGTTTGAGGAAGAGATTTCTTGTTAAGCTGATTTTAGGAATTGTGCTATCCAGCTGTTGTTATGACAATTTTAGTAGTTAGTTCTAATTTACATTGGAATGGACGTTTGAATACCCCTCTTTGTGAATTATAGTATTCCAAACGCATTCCAGCCATTCTTCTACACCTAGAGAGCCTGTAATTGAAGAATCGCTGACTGGTTCCAATTTAATCTTGGGAATGGAAGCGTTAAGTATCATTCAAGTAAAACGCTCGGGTACCAACTATGATGTGTGGTATCGTGGTATTTATTAGTGCCTTCTCTATAAAAACTCCTAGGGAATTTTCCATGAGTCGCTTACCTATCACTCGATGGTTGAATATACTGTTATCACTGTTATAAAGCCAGGAAACTGTCTTGATCTAGTATTTGCATACACTAAACCAAAAGGAAAATGATAGAAATGTTTTTTATAGTTGAAAAACCGTATACCTATGTGTAATGATGCCGTTGTATTTATGTATTTACCATAGAGATCACCGGTACAGTTATGTAAATTCAATTTCAATCTGAAGTCCTTATCAATATTGAGTGATGTGTTGACATAGGGCTCAGTTATCTAGAGAGGATGCATATTTTTCCAAATAACATTACACAATTTACTTAGGATTTCAGAAACCGTTGTATATTACAACCTAGAGCTGAAGCCAATCGTACAAAAATGTGTCACAATTTGCCAAGTATCTGAAGGGCATAGAAGAAACTTCGACCATAAAGATGGATATAAAATATTATAATTGTAATTACTAGTTCGTATGTGTTATCCTTATATAGTTAGTTATTTTTCTTTCTTTATTTTCAGGTAAGGACATCAAACAATAATGGAAGAAGCTTCAAGACTGTTTTCGTCAAGCACTTGTTTGCAATAAGACAAGGCAAAGAAACGCAAACTCTGGCTCTACGAGAAGCCAATGAAGTTTTTATCTCCATTTAAGATCCCAATAGAGTAAGTATATTTCAGTATGTTAAATTCGTTTAAATACCAAAATGATGAAATAATTATTCTAATTTTGTATATTACTAGAGTATATTTATGATAAGGAAATATCTGAGAGGAATGTTATCAGAATAATTTCTTATACAATGCTATGAAAAATTCATGTATGAATACAATTATAATTTTGAGCGCATATTTAAGATTTGGCCAATAAAGAGCTCTCTCCCGCATCTATATTTAAATTCAACTAATATAGGTTTGATTGTGATTAAATATCTTCTAGGACTCGCACAATTATCGAGGACATGCGACAAGATGGTGAAACAACTGCAAAAATAACTGAACTATGTGCCCCACTGTCTGCTGCTTCCTTCACTTCTAACGGAGAAGACGAAGGTAGACCTCTAAAGTGAAATAGACATCGACTACTTACAATGATGCGGTTAAGGTTATAAACTCACTTCCAATTGTAAAAAAGAGAGAAAGATAATTTAGTTCACCTCTTCAACACTTTATGGTAGTCAATTAGGAAACTATCTCTCAGGCTCCAAAACATGGTGAAGAAAGACCAAGAAAACATTGTGCGAGCAGAAGATTAAGAAAACATTGAAACATATTAATACATATCTTCCCTACCATCTTCCATCTTTCACTTCCTCACAAGTACAGTACATACCCTCCCCAGAACCATACACAATCGCATCAGAATAGTACATACCATCCCTAGTATCTTGCATATCCTCACCAGTACATTCCTCATATCGAGGTACAGATTAACTTGTACTGTTTTTTGAATATATTTTCTTGAAACTACATTTATTTTTTACCCACAAAGTGGGTGGATGGTGCAGTAGTGGTAATTATCCTGCTAAAACTAAAACTTCGAGGAGCTCTACGACCCCCGACCCCCGACCACAGGGCCTCGTGCGAAACTGGTGCTTTCTCTCGGGTCGTCTTTTTTACCTCTCTTGAATCTCTTGCTATCTTTTCCGCTCCTGGATAGTCCTTAAAAGATAAAAAACAGACGTTAAAAGTTCAAAAATAATTATTTATTGTTTATTTACCTTAAAGGAATGACTAGCCTTCCTTCAAACTTATCAACTTCCACTAGTTGGTGTCTTGCTTCTTTACATCTTGCTCAATAATTGATAATGTTTAAATGAACTGAGCGAAAGAGAGTCTGAAATATTGTTTAATATTTGTTTGATCCCTTTTCAGTCCTTTAACAAGATGTTGGTATTTACTCGACTTCGATCTCTTCACACATTTGATCTACTCACCTTTTTCCTCTTATTACTCATAGCTCGAGTGAGTATTAGTAGATCCTCCTCAGCGATTACTGCACCGACGTGATTATTATTTCTTGAAACATCTACAACGTAACTAGTTGACATCGCTTCCGGCATAAAAGCCAGCATAGCAAGCCTCGCCCCCTGCGTCCGTAGCATAAGGTGATTGCCATATGATACGTCCCTGTATGAAACAACCTTCGGGCATTATTCGCTCATCTTTTCTTTATTTTGACCAAATTTTAAGGTGGAAAAGCGTTAAAATCAAAAGAAAATGCAAAAGCAACAACGAGGGATATTTTGGATGTTTTTTTTACTTAACGGTATTTTTCGTTAGTTCTTTTATGGATCGAAAATAACAAGCTGATGGGAGTATGCAACGGATATATTGTTGCTCTAATCCAAATCATTTCAAGGGTATCCCCAAATTTACCATAACACTTTCATGACTAAAACAAGTGAATTTAACAGAAGTAAAACGTCTCAAATGTACAGAGCCATATTAAACTACATGAGGTATTATAAACAACACTGGCGCGCAAACTCTTCTGAGCCTGAAGCCGTTCCGCAATGAAGTCACAGGGGTAGGAAGCGTTCTAAGTAGATCACATCAGAAATAATTGGCCCAAAACAAATTAGCGATTTCTGACATAAACACACCCAAAAAAATATCCCTTTAAACTTTTATCCTCAATTTAATTATTCCTTCACTTCGCTCGTATTTCATCTTTTACTTACATATATTCTCTGGTTTTACCTCACTTATCTACTCACACCTTAACCCTCTTGCTTTCGCCTGAATTTTAAAAAAATCACAACACATATTTTTTTTTACTGCAGAAAATATTAGTACGAAAATTGTAAAACTAGGTATTAAAAAAAACGATAAACCACCTATGTTCTATTATCTTACAAATCATGAAAACATGCCTCATCATCTAAATCAATTATATTAAGTTGTTGAAATGTACATACAAAAGGCTATAAAAATCGCTCGCCTTTAAAAGTTATCTACTTACTTTATTTTGGTTGAGACACGGGTTTTTAGTCACGTGCGAGTCTAGTCGTGGCCCACTCTATCTCAATATGCCGCTCGATTTGGCCTCGTTTTGCTTTTTATTGTTTTGGTAATAACATTGTAACTATTCGGCTGATTCTAATGAAACTTGCAAATCTTATGTTATTTTACATTTTCTTTCGAAAAATATAATTGCCAAAGTTTTCCCAAGGTTAGCCCTGGTATTATTTGGTAATAACATCATAACATCTCGGCCGATTCCAACAAAATTTGAAACCCTTATGTTGTTTTCCATGCTTTTTCGAATGATATAATTGTCAAGATCCTCTCAAAGTTAGCCAATGAATTATGCGGTAATAACATCATAACTTTTTGGCTTATTGTAACGAAATTTGAAACCTTTATGTTGTTTTACATTCACTTTCGAATAATATAATTTCCAAGGTCCTTCCAAGTTTAGTCCTGGAATTATTGAAAGTTTTGAAGGACGTAATATTATTAATCAGAATAAATGAGAGCACGCGACATTTGGTCAGCAGACTTTGTCTTTTTAGTTTTTAGGTGCATTCACATATGGAGAATAGTTTTTCTTCCTCTTCGATAATGTTAATAGATATTTTGATTAGATGTACTCTTTTGGCTTGAGATATATGCATGTATGTGACTTTATTCCCCGTGATGTCAGCTGTACGTTTAGTTCAATTTTAAAAGTCGTTTCAAAGAAATCAACAAAGGGCAACTTTCAATGAATCTTCTTTTATGCTTTCTGCTAACTCCCGAGGGTGAAAAGGGTTAAAATTATTGTTGTTATTATTATTAATATTATTTTTAAACGCGTTTATGAAGAAGATCGATGGACAAATTCTTAAACTTTTGGTACAGAATGATTTTTTTTATGAGTAATAAATATTATCTCAGTTTAAAGACTAAAGGATCATGACTATAGTAACTATAACTAAAACAACTATCCAAAATCAGTGAAACTCTACAGAAATATATATTCTGAATGTTTATAGGAGAATACTTGGAATGAAATTTAAAGTTAAATTTAACCACCATCAAGTCGTAAAGAAAGAAGAAATGGAGTTTGTTCTTGCCTTTGGCAGGTGAGATAATCATAACATACGTCTGTCTCACAATGCTCGTTATAGAGTGATTTCCGTAGCCAAATTCCAAGATTGTAATTCTATGGCTGTCAGGACCTAACGTCGTATAATTTCAGACTTGAAATAATGCATTGTATATGATCATTTGCGTTATTATTACCTCAATAGGTTTCTAAAATCCGAATAGAGATAAATTCCAAGGCGAATTGCGTATTTTTCAAATGTTTGGTAAAGGTTCAAAGTGACACATTTATTTGTCACATATTTACAAGAGGTGTATTATTTATTTAGTGCATCTCTATCAGAAAGTTTTCGAACGAAGTTTCGTGCTAAGAAAAATATTATCAACGCACTGCTGATATATAACCTGCCATATCTCTGAATATTTGTCGTAAAATTTCCTTCCTGTTTTTCTTTTTATTTCTTTAATGCATCTCTGGATCGTATTATTCGTTCCCATTAGATTCCTTCTCTTTCAAGTGGCGTAAGTTTGTGATCTTTTTGAGCCATCTATTGTCTTGGAATCATCTGCACAGATGCCACATTTCCACTTTAAATTATTTATTGCTTTAAAAATATCGTGGAGGTACATGTGTTCACCCTTTCATGTAGTTATATCAATTTGAATGAAGATTAGAAGCTAAGCTGCTACTGAATAAAAAAATTAAAAGAGTTTCGGCGAACAAATGCGTCGAAAAGATTTAGCATCCAGCGTTTCTATAATTTGAACCAATGAAAATCTGATGAACGCACTAGGAAGCGCTCGACAAAAGAGGCTGAAGAAAGGTCTGTCTGAAGCTAGTGCTTATAAAGCTTTGAGATCGTTATTAATTATGCATCCATCAAAATCCGCGTCTGCCGCAGCTGTTTTTAAGTGACTTCGAAGCTTACCGATGTTATTGTAATTTATTTTTGTAAATTATCACCGATGATGGGAAATGCTCGATGACCTGCATTTGTGGTCAGATGATGCAGGGCTTAAATGTATACGCTAATGGAAACTGAAAATTATGATGTTGTGCTTGAGTTACCTCTTCATTTTTATTACTAGTTCTTACGGTTTTGAATGAAAAAGTTGACTAGTTGATTTAATAATAGATTGTAAAAATGTTGAGGGATAACACAATCGGTTAATTTACTTCTGGATTTAAAAAAGTGATCTTGCCTCATTAGGGGTTGCTAAAAGCGATTTTCGATCCAGAATTTAAGTATTTAGTTTAGATTATTTGCTTGAAGAGAGAAAAAATAGAGGTTTGCGGTGAGTGAAAGAGTTTGTTTGTTAATGTTTGTAATAGTTCAAATTATGTTTTGACGTTTGAATCTGAGGCACAAACGTATTTGTGTAAATATGTTTAAAATGGAAAAAGAACTTCAATTACTTTGCCCGGGAATGACTTATCGTCGAAAATTCTATTGAGGCAATGAGAAATGAAAGGGCATAAGATCTAGTTGACTTTATACCGTTTCAAGACCTCAAAATTGCTAACTCTATGTAAAAGAGAATTAACAGCAAAGATGGGCTTAGAGAAGCCCAAACTATCAGATATACAATTAAATTGATTAAATGCTGGTATTCAACAAAAAAATCAGTGGCAATAATTTCAAAGTCATCAATAAAATAAAAATCACCGACCATAGGATGATCAGATGTAGGATGAAAATTAACATTAGGAGAAAAGAAAGCTATTCCATTAAAAAAAAAGCCCATTATGATCCATAGTTTCTCGTTCCAGAATTTCAGCGCTATCTTCAGTGAGCATACCATGAAAATTCCTATGGCCCCAGTAACACCAACAATATACAAGCTATGAACAATAACTTGATAAAACATGTCAGATACTACTAAAAATTTCAAGAAAACAAAAAATAAGAACAAAAAAACTCGCAGAAGAAACCTTAAATATAATGAAGAAGTGCAAACAGCTTAAAACAACAAATTGAATTATCAGAATTAAACCAGCTCTATAAAAAAGAGAGCTGGTATCAGAAAATATAATACAAGTATTGTTGAAGGGCTGTAGGATCAAAGCTTTCTCCCTGTAGCTACCAAAGTCAGTAAAGGCAGAGATGCTAGATAGCTCTAAACAACAGACAACAATAACAATTCAATAACTTTCTGGTGGCGATGACTCAGTTGAATGTTCACGGGTTTTTTTATCAATATAAATAATTTATTTATCTTTCCACTGTTAGAAACTAAGTCACATATTTTACACATTTATTTTTATTTTGTGTAATTCTTTCATCGAAATTAAATCTGCAGTTTCACTTCTAAGTTGTATCTATCAACTTCGTCAAATTTTAAATCAAAATTTTAAATCAATATTTTTCTTTTTATGAGCCATAATCTTGTATTTTATAACGTCTAAAATCAAACTTAGCTTCATTCCCATAGTATTCTCCCCTCATTCTTTTAACCAGGAATTTAAAAAAAAGTCAATTTAAACAAAGGTTTTAAATCATAAGATTTTCTACTTAATAATTCCATGTTTTTCGCGTTGTTCTCTCACACGATCCTTTGAAGCTTCTCGGTAATGTTCCTCCCTTCTTCGTTTGTTCATTCCTGCTTCACTCTGGCTTTTGCATTAAACTTTATCGCAAAGAGTGAACACTACATAATTACCTATTTGGTCTTTTGTCGGGGCATGCCATGAGTAATGGTCGCTTTATAAGGTAAAAGTAACTTTAGATATTTCTTATTTTTTGAAAAGCTTCGAGCGATAAAACTATCTGGTTCACCTCTGCCATAGGGTAGTTGATAACCCGCACGAAAAATGTAGAGGGTCAGGGAAAAAGGATCGGTTACTACGTTATTCTCTTCGAGCACTACGATGTTAGTGCAGATGTAGCTGCATGTATTCGCCTAGGTCGACGAATGAACTTTCTATATGTATTTCTGTAATTTACATATAATTTTCATTTAATTAAGAAAACGATAAATTATAAGTTAAATAAGGGTGATAATTATGAATTTATTTTCGTAATTTAAGTTGATTAATTCTTATACCTGACCTCAGCTATTCCTAGACTCATTCGCCGGTATTTAATGCTTGCTGACCTTACCGCTTGGTGACAAAAGGTCTTTTCCAATGTCCGAAAAGAAGTTTTATTATCGATCGAATCCTTCAACCCATCTTCAGCCAGGATGCCTTTCAATAAGGCTTAATTACAATTTAATGATTTCTCAAGAAATAAGAATAACTTTCCGACTCCGAATCTCTGACAAACTGTGAAATAAGTCTCGCTAAGGAGGGTCCAGTCTTGGTTCAATTAGTACTTTATCAGCTTCCCATTGAACAGCTGTTCCATTCCATCTCCCATCCTGCTTAAAAATTAATGTTTTTTAGCACCAAGGAAATTTGTGACAGAGGTCAGGCGTTCTTTTATACTCTTTAACACTAAAGTGAATAAAAGTCAAGATGGATATTTTAAAGTGATTTAACAGCCGTATTAGGGGGGGGGGGGCAAACGACGAAGTGCTGGAGAGGAAAAAGGAAAAAAAATGGTGAGTCGAATGGGGCTCATGGATCATAGGTAGCATTCGGGACAAAATCGTAAACAGAGCATATAAATTATCATCTAACCCCTTTACATAGAGAGAGATAAAGAAAAATAAAAATAAACGAAAAGAAAAGGAGAAAGATAGAGGAAGAAAAATAAAGAGAAAAAAAGATAAAGAGGAGGAAAAGAAAAGAACGAGAAATAAAAATAAATAACAACAAAGATAAATAGAAGAAAAAGAGAAAAAGAAAAACGAGATAAATAGAAAAGGATGAAAGAAAAATAAGATAAGGATAAGGAAAGGAAAGAGAACAAAGAGAATATATAATGAGAAGGGAAAAAAGAGAGAGTAAAGGAAAGAAAAGAGAAAATGGATAATAAGAAGGAAAAAGAAAATGAGATAGAGAGAGAAAGATAAAGAGATAGAGAGAGACAGAGACAGACATACAGAGATAATTCAGCACATTGGCTATGATCGTGAGGATTGACGGTGACATTTGACCCCGTGTCAAACGTCTTCCACAAATCAGTTCTGCGTTCGAGACGTTGGTTTTTCAGACGAACAAAACCACATAAAAATGTTGACGCATTGCTGACGGCGCTAAGTAAATTTGGTGTGCTTCATTATTTTTTTTATTTATTATTCTTCCTCATTTGTGTGTGTTTATGAGATGGAGGACCTTCGGATCTGAAAGAAGAGGGGGAGAGTGCGTATGATGTGAGCCTCTGAACGTGTGTGACTTTGCATTAAAGTTGAATGAATATGGTATTCGGAGATGAAGTATAGAAGAAGAGAAGATCTATGTAGACAGGCATTGGATTTATGTGCTTACTTCCAAACGAAGAGGTATGCTACTTTGTAATGAATGGGTATGTTACATGTTTATTTTATGCACCGCATAGATAAACCACTTCGCAGCGGTAACTTTCCCTTTCCTTGTTTAAAAAGGCCGGTTGGTTTCTC
Source organism: Ceratothoa steindachneri (assembly GCA_963969495.1). Lineage (NCBI taxonomy): Eukaryota > Metazoa > Arthropoda > Malacostraca > Isopoda > Cymothoidae > Ceratothoa > Ceratothoa steindachneri. The sequence goes on from OZ018327.1 coordinate 82,453,619, forward strand.
TTTAGTGTTGTCCAAATTTACTTGCTCGGAAGATTGAATGGGCCTTTTTTTACGAGAAGAATCCTTGGGGCTTGTTTGGTGTTGGGCCTTGTTAATGGGAAAAGTGGCCGTGCAGTTTGAATCATCTTAGACTTGGGTTTTCTGAGTGGACAGTGTTCATCGGAAGTATTCCTGGACCTTTTTCCACTTAGATATGAGTTTTGTAACTGCATCTTATCTATAGGAAGGACCATTGTTTCTTGTTTTCTCCTGGATATGGCTTTGTATTTGGAACTTTTCCATAAGAAGTCTTCTTGGATGTTTTTTTTCCATTTGGAAATTTGCTTTGGGACTGAACCTTGTTCATGGGAAATGTCCCTAAACCTATTTTCTCTTAGACATGGCCTTTGTAACTGTCTTTCCATAAGAAGTGTCATTGGGCCTAGTTTCGTCAGTGATATGGGCTTTGTAACTAGACCTTTTCTCTGAGAAGTTTCCTTGGACGTTTTTCCTCTAGGACATGGGATTTCGTACTGAGTCCTGTCCATGTGAAGTGCCTTTTGACTTTTTTTCTCTTTTGTTCGGACTAAGAAACTGGGCTTTGTCCATAGGAAGTATTCCTGGAAACTTTTCTTCTTGGAAATGGGCTTTATGAGGGGGTCTTGTCCATATGAAGTGTCTTTAGACCTTGTTTCCTTTTGCATATCGGCTTTGTGACTGAGCGTTGTCAGAGAGAAGGGAAGTTGTACTATTTTCCTCTTTCGCATTACCTAGGAAACTGGATTTTTTCCATGGGAAATGTGCTTGGACGTTTTTTCCTCTTGGGCATAGGCTTTGTTTCGTGAGCTTATTCCATGTGAAGCGGACTTGTGCTCTGGTTCCTCTTGGACTTGGGCTTTGTGATTAGATATGGTTCATGGGAACTGTCCTGGGACCGTTTTCCTCTTAGACGTGGGCATTTTGACTGTGTTCTGTCCATAAAAAGTGGCATTGAACCTAATTTCCTCTTGGATACGTGTGTTGTGACTGCGCTTTGTGCGAAAAGAGTGGCCTTGGACCATTTTCCTCCTGCGTAGGAGCTTTGTGACTAACCTTGTTGATGGAAATTTAATTTTATCTTTTTCCTCTTAGCCATGGGCTTTTTGACAGGGATGTCCATAAAAAGTGACATTGAACCAAGTTTCCTCTTGAATATGAGCTTTATGACTAAGCCTTGTCCATAACAAGTATCTTTGGATCTTGTTTGCTCTTAGACATGGACATTAAAACTGGGCCTTGTCCATAAGAAGTGTCGTTTGACCTTTTCATCCTGAAAAAGGGCTTATTGAATGGACCTTCTTCATAGGAAGTGTCCCTGGAACTATTTTCTCTTAGATATTGGCTTTGTGACTATGTCTATATCCATAGGGATTGTCATCGGGCCTTGTTTCCTCTTGGATATGCCCTCTGTAACTATGTCTTGTCCAAGAGAAAAGACCTTGAACCTTGTTTCCTCTAGGATATGGGCTATGTGACTGGGCCTTCTCCGTGGAACATGTTCTTGGACCATTTTCCTCTAGCGCATAAGCTTTGTAACTTGGCTTTGTCCATGTGAAGTGCCCTTTACCCTTTTTTCTCTTGACACGGGCTTTGTAACTCAACCTTGTTCCTGAGAAATGTGTGTGGTATTTTTCCTTTTTTAAATTGTCTTGGTGAGTGGGCATTTTGACTGGGCTTTGAAGATAAGACGTGTCCTTAGACGTTTTTCCTCATAGACATAGGCTTTGTGGCTGGAGCTTATCCTTTGGAATTGAGCTTGCACCTTTTTCCACTTTGACTTGGGCTTTGTGACTGGACATTGTAACCGTACATTTTGTGCGACTGGGCAGTGTCCAAAATAAGTGTCATTGGACCAAGTTTGCTCTTGGTTCTGGGCTTTGTACATGAGAAGAGTCCTTGGAAATTTTTCCTCTGGAAATGGATTAAGGTTAAGACTGGAATTCGTCCATGGGAAATATCCTTGGACCATTATCTTCTTAGACCTCGGCTTTATAAATCAAACTTTTCCATGAGAAGTGTCACTGGACTTTGTTTCCTCTTGGGATATGGAATTTGTGACTTGATTTTGTCCATGGAAAGTGTCCTTGTATTTTGCGTCATCTTAAACATAAGCTTTGTAATTAGACCCGTGATCATGTAAAGGGGCCCTGGACCTTTGTTCCTCATAAACATATGCTTTGTGACTGTCTCTTTTCTATAGGAATTACCATTGGGCCCTGTTACCTATAGAATATGGGCTTTGTATCTGAGTCCTGTCCATAAGAAGTGTCCAAGGACCAGTTTCATTTTGAAATGGGCTTTGTCAATGAAATGTTCATTGGAGCTGTCCTTAGGCCTTTTCATCTTAAATATGGGTTTCTTGACTCGGCCCTGTGGATCAGAAGTGTCCCTGAATCTTTTTCCTCTTAGAAATGGGCTTTGTTACTGGATATTGTCCATGGGAAGAGTCTTTGAACTTTTTTTCCTCTGTTATATGGTTTTTCTGACTGGGTCTCATCCGAGAGAAGTGTCCTTGGACAGTTTTCCTCTTTCGCATGAACTTTGTGACTACCCTTGTTCATATAAATTGATATATGACCTTTCTCTTCATGAACATGGGCTTTTTTTATTATGTCTTGTTCAGAATAAGTGTGATTGGACCTAGTTCCATCTGAATTATTAGCTTTGTGACCTACGCTTGACTATGAGAATAGTCTTTTGACCTTTCTCCTCTTGTGCATGAGCTTTATGATTAACCGTGTCCATGACAAGTGTCTTTGAACCTTGATTCGTCTTAGATTTTGGCTTTATAGCTCGACCTTGCTCAATATAACTGACATTGGACCTTTTTCTTCTTAGCTATGGACATTTAGATTGGGTCTGCTCCATGGGAATTGACCTTGGACAATTTTCACCTTGGATGTAAACCTCCGGGCTGCTTTACAAAGAAGATGGGAGATGGACGAGGAGAAATTAAAGTTGCGTGCCATTGCTCAGAGTCGGCTCCCATGGATCTGGCCCCCAATGCCGCAACGTCTCCGAATTGGACACACTCGCGGGACGCACCGCCATTTGATGGAGCGCTCCCCTGTTCCTTACTGCGACGACTGCGTTGTCCCCCAGACTGTTCGGCACATTCTTGTTGAATGTCCCAGTCTGGGTGATCTTTGCGCACTTATTTGTCCCGGTCTCGAGACGAACGGTATCACTACATTTTGTCCTTTGTACTAGGGACGGGCTTGTGTACACAGACTTGTGAACTATCTAACTTTTAGGAGGAGGTTGGCCTACTCCATTTTATTTGACTCTCTTTGTCTTAGGTCGCATCTTCCTTGGGGAGGGAAGGGCCGCCTCCCTCCCGACGCCGGACCCTGCTTTCTTCTTCTTACTGCTTTTTCGGTTCTTTTGTTTTATGTGTTGCTTTGCCTTTGTTTTTGTTTTGTTTTGTATTTTTTTTATTTGTTTTTTGCATATATTTTTGGGGGGGAGGGTAGTATCTACCCTAGGATTAGGCTATAGCGTAATTACGGAGAATTTTGCCCTAGTAAGCATTTGCCAGTTGGAATATTTAAAACAAATCTTTGACATGGGTGACATGGACTTTGTGACTGTGTCTTATCCATGGGAAGTGTCATTGGACCTTGATTCCTCGTGAATATGGCGTTGTAACTTTTTCTTCTCCATCACAAGTATCCTTGGACCTTGTTTTCTCTTCTATGTGTACTCTCTGATTGGGTCTTGTAGGTATAAGGAAACAAGGCCCAATGACAATTCCTATAGACAGTCACAATACCAGTGCCTAAGAGGAAGTAGCTTCAGGGACACTTTCTATGAACAAGGTCCAGTCAAAAAGCCCTTGTTCTGTATAAAAAGATTAAAGTATCATTGGACCATTTTTATCTTGCGCATCAGCTTTGTGACTTGTCTTTGTCAATGGGAAATCTCCTTGCACTTTATATATTGTACATGGGCTTTGGAACTGTATTTTTTTCATGGCAAATGTTCTTGGACGTTTTCCTCTTATAAATGGATTTAGTGTCTGTGTCTTTTCCATGTTAAGTGTCTTTGGACATTTTTTTTCTCTTGGATATTTGCTTTGTGACTGCACCTTACCATGAAAACAGTCAATGGACCGTTTTCCTCTTGCGCATGATGTTTGTAACTGGCCTTTGTTGATGGAAATTGTCTTTGTATCTTTTTCCTCTTGGACATGGGCTTTGTGTCTGGGTCTTCTTCATAATAAGTGTCATTGCACCTACCTTCCTCTTGGATATGGAATTTGTGAATGGGCCTGGTCCATGAAAAGCATCTTTGGACACTTTTCCTCTTGGACAAGAACCTTATGCCTGAGCCTTCTCTATAGGATGTATCCTTTTAAATTTTCCACCTTTGATATAAGCTTTGTGACTGTGTCGTATCCATCAAATCTTTCCTTTGAATTTTTCTCTACGGTATGGGATTGAGGACTAAACTTATTTAAGCAGAAGTGTCCTTGAACCTTTTTCCTCTTTGAAGTGAGCTTTTTTGACTGTTTTTTTCCATAGGAAGTGTCTATGGTCATTGTTTCCTTTTGGATATGAGATTTATGACTGGGCATTATCCGGAAGAACTGTCCTTGAACCGTTTTCATACAGAACATAAGATTGGTAAATGGACCTTGTTCATGGAAATTGTTCTTAATATTTTCCTCTTGAACATGGGATTTGTGACTGTGTTTTGTATATGAGAAATGTCAATGGACCTTATTTCCTCTTGGATATAGACTTTGTGACTGGGTCTTATGCATCGAAGTGTCATTGGACCTATTTTTCTATGATATATGTGATTAGTGACTGGGCCTTGTGCATAAGAAGTATCCTTAGACTATTTTCCTCTTTCCCACAGACTTTGTGATTTGCTTTGTGCATAGGAGGTCTCCTTGGCCTCTTTTAATCTTAGCCTTAGACTGTTTTACTAGACTTTGTTCATGAGAATTGTGCCTGGGCAATTTTCTTTTCTAAATGGGCTTTGTGACTGTGTATTATCAAAGGGGAATGACGTTTGACCTTTTTCCTCTTCCATATGGGCTGGGTAAGTGGGCCTTTTTCAAGAGAAGTTTCTTTGGACATTTTTCTTTTAGCGCATGAGGTTTGTGACTCGGCTTGTCCATGGGAAGAGTCCTTGGACATTTTTTTCTTTCTTAGACATAGGGTATATGACTGGAAATTATCGATGCGAAGTGACCTTATACTTTGTTTTCTAATGGACATAGGCTTTGTGACTATAGCTTGTTTAAAGGAATTGTCTTAGGACCTTTTTCCTCTTGGAAATGAGCTCTGTGACTGGGGCTTTTAAATTAAAAGTGTCCTTTGACCTTTTTCCTATTGAATATGGGGTTTGTACCTTGGTGTTGTATATCAGAAGTGTCCATGGACCTTGTTACCTCTTGAATATTGGCGTGATACCTGAGTCTTGTTCAAGACAAGTGTCCATGGACCTTAGTTCCTCTTAAATATGGGCTTTATGACCCTAGCCTTGTCTATGCGAAGTGTTTTGGACCATATGACTCTTGCCCATTAACTGCCTGACTTGTTTACTTCATTGGAAGTCTCCTTGGACCTTTTATATTTTAGGACATGGGTTTTGTGAGCGGACCTCTTCATGGAAAATGTTCATGGACCATTTTCCTCTTAGACATGGGCCTAATAAATGTCTCTCCTTCCCGGGAAGTGCCCTTTAACCTTTTTCCTATAGGCATGGGCTTTGTGACTGAGCCTTTTCCTTGAGAGGTGACCTTGGTCCTTTTTCCTCTTAAAAATAGGCTTTGTGACTGCATCTTGTCGATGGTAAGTGCTCTTTGACCTTTATCCTATAAGCATGGGCTTTGTGACTCGGCCTCGTCCTAGAGAAGTGTCGTTGGACCATTTTTCTCTTAGCCTGAGCTTTTTTAACTCGGTTTGGCCATGGGAAGAGTCCATGGACGTTTTTTACTCTTAGACATAGGCTCTGTGACTGAAGCTTATCCATGGAAAATGCCCTTGTAGATTGTTTCCTTTTAGACATGGGCTTTGTGACTGGACTTTGATATTTTGAATTGTCCTTGAACCTTTTTCCTCTTGAAGATTGGTTTTTGACTGGGTATTATCCATAATAAGTGTCAGTGGACCTAGTTTTCTGTTAGCTATTACCTCTGTGCCTGGGCTTTGTCCATGAGAAGAAACCTTGGACTTTTTCCTCTTGGAAGTGAATTTTGTGACAGAGCTTTGCCCATGAGAAGCTTCTTTAGATCTTGTTTCCTCTAAGATATGTGCTTTGTGCCTGTGAACTACCCATGTAAATTTTAATTGGACGTTTTCCTCTCGTATATGGACATTAAGACTGGGTCTTGTGCATGAGAAGTATCCTTGGATATTGTTTACTCATAGATATGAGGTTTTTGACTGGCTTTGTGAATGAGAAGTGTCCTTGGACCTTTTATTCTTGGTCATAGTGATGATGAAAGAACCTTTCTTTGTGGTAAGTGTCCTTATACCTTGTTTTCTCTTTGTTCTGAGCTCTGTGCCTCGTCCTTGTCTATGAGAAGTGTCATTAGGTCTTGTTACCTCTTTGAAATCGGCTTTATGACAGGGTATTTTACATGAGATGTATCCATAAACCTTGTTTCCTCTTGAATATGGACTGTGTGACTGGATCTTTTCCATGGGAAGTGACCTTGTAATTTTTTCATCTTAGACATGGGCCTTGTGACTATGTCGTGTTCATGATAAGTCTCTCTGGACATTTTCCCTCTTGGATATGACTTTGTGACTCAATTTTTTTCAAGATAAATGTCCTTGGACATCTTTTATCTGAGACATGAGCTTTGAGACTGGATTTTGCTCATGGATTGTGTCCCTGGACATTTTTTCCTCTTAGTAATGGGATTTTGACTGTGTCTTCTCCAGAGTAAGTGTCATTCGGCCTTGTTTACTCTTGGATATGGGCTTTTTAACTGTGTCCTGTCCATGAGAAGTGCCCCTGGAACTTGTTTCCTTTTGGATATGGGCTTTGTGAATACACCTTGTCTATGGGAAGTTTCTTTTGATCCTTTTCCTCTTGGACATAAGCTTTTTCACTAGGTCATGTCTGCGATGCGAAATTTCTCTTGACCTTTTACCTCCTGCACATGGGATTTGTGATTTGCCCTTGTTCATGATATGTGTCCTTGAAACTTTTTCATCTTGGAAATGGGCTTTGTTACTGTGTCTTCTCCATGGAAAGTGTATTTGACCTTGTTTCCTTTTTGATATGGACCTTGTGACGGTTCTTTGTCCGAGAGAAGTGCCTGAGAGAAGTTTGCCTCTTGCGAATGAACTTTCTGACTGGACCTTGTTCATGAAAATTGCCATTGGATCATTTTCCTCTTGAACATGGGTTATATGTCTGGGTCTTGTCCATAATAAGAGTAATTTGACCGCCTTTCCTCTCGGATATAGGATTTGTGACTAGGCCTTTTCCATGAAAAGAGTCCTTGGCTATATTTGCTCTTGGATAAGAGCTTTATGACTGAGCCTTGCCCATGGAAAGTGTGTTTGGACCATGTTTACTCTTGGATATGACTCCTGTATACTGCGCTTTATCCATTAGAAGTGTCATTAAACCGTTTTCTTCATGGAATTGGACTATATTATTAAGCTTGTCGACGTGAAGTGTCATTTGACTTTGTTTCCTCTTGGATATTGGCTTTGTGACCGGACCTTTTCTATGGGAAGTGTCCTTGGACCTTGTTTTCTCTATGACATGGGTTTATGACTGGGTTTATCCATGAGAAATGTCCTTGAACCTTGCTTCCTCCTAGATATTGGCTTTTTGATTGGTTCTTGTCAAGGTGAAGTCTCCTTTGACCATATATTTATCTTAGACATCGGCTTTGTGCCTGAATCTTGTTCATGGGAAGTTGTATTGGACCAGTTTCCTTTTGGCCTTAAGCTTTGTGATTTGGTCTGGTTTATCGGAAGTGTTTTTTGACCTTTTCTTCTTAGACATGAGCTTCTGACTGAACCTTGTTCATAAAAAGTGTCTCCTAACCTTTTTCCTTTTTAAAATGGGCTTGTGACTAAGTCTTGTCCATAGAAAGTGTCTTTAAAGCTTGTTTACTCTTTCATATGTGTTTTCTTAGTGTTTTTGTTGGAGAGAAGAGTCCTTAGATCTTTTCCCTCCTGGCTATGGAGCTTTATCACTTAGCCTTGTTCATTGAAAGTATCTTTATACTTTGTTTCGTCTTTGACATGGGTTTTGTGACTTGGCCTTGTCCGAGAGTAGTGTCCTTGTACCGTTCTATTCTCATGCATAAGGTTTGTGACTTGTCTTTCTCCATGGTTAGTGTCCTTAGACGTTTTTTGTTGGAAATTGGCTTTATGACTGGAGCTTATCCATAGAAAGTAGCCTTGTACTTTGCTTTCTCTTGAACATGGGTTTTGTGACTGACCATATTTAGGATATTTGTTTCTGGACCTTTTGGCTTTTGGTCATTGGCTTTTGGTCATTGGCTTTGTGTCCTGGTATTTCCATAATAAGTGTCCTCGAACCTTGTTTCCTCTTGAATATGGGCTTTGTGACTGGGCTTTGCATATGGTAAGCGAGTTTGGACCTTGCTTCCTCTTAGATATAAGCTTTGTGACTAGTCATTGCCAAAGAGAAGAGCCAATGAACCTTTTTTTCTTTTGGATATAGACAACAAGACTGGCACTTGCCTACGCGAAGTCTCTTTGGACTTTGTTTACTCTTTATATGAGTTTTGTGACTAGGCTTTATCCATGAGAACTGTCCTTGGACATGTTCTTTATGAATTAGCCTTGTCCATGGAAAGTGACCATGTACCTCATTTCTCTTGAATATGGGCTTTGTGACTGGGTTCTCTCCATGATACTTGATCTCTGGTAAGCTTGGGCCACTTACCTCATTAAGCAAAGTCATCCATACTGACTAACTGGAATGACTAATAGTCGGCATAAAGTTGCCTTCAAATGTGGCTTCATAAATAGATGGAGAATGTTTAAAGTCAGATCCACAATTATGTTGTATTTCTTTATCATTCGAACTTGGATTTTGCGTATGGTACTATTTGATCATCAAACCATAGATGATTTACAAATATTCCAGCGATACTGATTCCCGTTTATGTCCAATATCAAATAACGACAATGTTCCTAAGCATTACTATAAATGGTTTAGAGGGGGAAGGAATACCCTTTCTTTTTTTGTTTTGCATTTCTATTTTATTTCTGACCGTTTGGGTCTAAATGCCCATGTGCATCACTATATAATGTGTTTCTATAGATTTCAACATAGAATATAAAATAGCCAAAACTCTGTTAAAACCTATGTATTTTGTATAACGTTCTTTACTGATTCAAGACGATCGTGGTTCTCCCCACCCCTCTAGTATCGCCATTTGCAGTGGGCACAAAAATATTTGACAGGATATATATTACTACAGTCTAATTACTCTTACATCGCGCTCGTCTTTTCATTCATCTGATATTGCTATGGATATGAATAGCTGGAGTCTTTAGACAGTATTCGCTATTTGAAGTGTTGCATTTTACTAAGAAGTATTTTTCCAAGAAATAGAATTAAAGAAGATCGAGAAAGAAAAGAAGCTAAGGTTAGCAGAGCTAGAGGGACATGATCTAGAGGACCAGGAGCGAAAATGGCCGATTTATCACCTCTAGCCACTAGGTGACACCACCTGGTGGTAAACTTATATCATATTTAACATCAGTAACCTCAATTACTTTTAGTAGTATTGGTTTTAGCTGGCTGGATTAAACAGCAACTCGTTGCAGATAGAATATGAACACAACACGAGATTTGAATGACCCATAGACCTTCTTTCTTCGCCGTGGTTAATTAGCGAAAGTACAATCGAACCCTGTTTCAAGACGCGAAATCATTACCTCCTCTCCAACACCGAAAATGAAACATTTCCATTTTGAGGACGGAAACAACATAAATTCATATCTTGTGAGATTCTAAAAATATCTTCCCAGTTTGTTTGCCAAAAGAACTCTGCTCTATTCAATTGGTTTTCCTGCTTAAAGGAAAAGACATAAAAGGCTTTTCAAGTTTAGCAAGGAATTAGCAAGTAATTACTAGTGCCGTAAAAATGAACACTTGTATGCCTTTAAAGGGACCCCTGAATATTATAGAAAGATATTTCGCTTAATGAGGATAAGACAGAAGAAACTTTAATTCAGTTTTCGAATAACTTAGCTCGCGCACTTGACTTTTTGATTTAAAGTAAAAAGGTATCGTGTGACTATAAAAACTTACGTGTTCTAGTAATTATATATTAGTTTCTCTATTCCTACCTACACGAAATAAGAATTTTAATTGGAAAGGAAAATGATATCATTAACAGAGATGGTAGAAATAGTAGATACTTATGAGGCTGTGCATAATTTCAACGTGTCTAAAGAAACCGCAAGGAAACCAGTACAGCCGCAGACTAGCCAACCACAGTCCGATCCTGAACCTAACAAAATAATTCAATGGTATGCATAGACTTAGAAAGAGAAATTTTCCTCATAACCCAGCCACCTTTAAATTGGCCACCTCCAACATTGATTATGACCATTCAACAAAAAGATCTACTTACAATCCATCTGTGTTAACTAATTTCATCCTGAGATACACGGGTTGATCGTGAATTAAAGTTGCTGATTACACTGGGTTACGCAAAAACCTTTGTCAGTCGTCTATTTTTTATTAACTGATTTAGGACAGCGGTAGTGATGTCTTTCTTCAGAGTCCAACAGTAATCAGCCATAACGACTGCACCGTAGTGTCCCTGAGACCTAGTCTCCATCTCTTTCATGTCTTGATGGAATCTCTCCACATGATTGTCGTTCATTGATCCGAAATTATTAGGAAGCCGATCCATATGTGAGAATAAGTAATGCATTTTGCAGCTTTTGTTGCATCTGAGGCTTTTAAGAGAAATCAGCATATTGGTGAGAAGTTAAGTGATGTTTCTGGTTTTGTTGTTGCCAAGAAAGTTCTTTACAACCAGAACAAAAGCATTCCACGCTTCCAGTAACGCTTCCTTTATTTAATTTTCAAACTCCGGATCTCTGATGAGCTGACGGAGTTAAGGACCGTCAAAGATGGCATCGTTTAACTTCTTCATTGTCAATCCTGGAAAAGCGTGGTACAAGTAAGTGAAACAGCTACCATCTTTGTCCAGGGCTATGGTGAACTGTTTGATCATGCTGAGCATCATGTGCAGCAGTAGGAAGAGTAACCTATCTCTTTCCACCAGAGGGTTGTTTATGACGTTCCTTGCTATACAATGCACCAGATTCTCCAGTACATGCCAGTCTTTCTTTGTGTAATGCTGAGCTTGATTCTTACTACCCCACTTTCACAGAAATCACAGGTATTTGCTGCATCCGGATAGTTTTCCAACAAAATATCTCTATATTCATATCAACAAAAATGAACTATTCATGCTCATTATAACGAATTATTCTCAGCACCTACTTCACCGCTTCATACTTATCTTTCAGTGTAACCTAATGAGAGACGGATACAGAGGGAAACTGATTGCCTTTGTGCAACAGAACACATTTTATCGAATCGCTTGCTGCTGTCAATGGACAGTCTCCATTATTTGTCTTCGTACTGTAGCACTCCAAGCTTGTGCAGAAACTTCGAAATATATGTACACTAAACAAAGTCTTTCTCTTCAAAGAAAATAACGGAGGTACTCCTAATGTATGTTGCGGTAGAAGGTGATGCAAGCACTGTCAGTGAGGAGGGGTTTTTCCTTCAATAATGATGCTAACAGTTCGGCAGATGAATATTTCAAGCTGATATATCGAACTAGATCATTTAGCTTCTTTGGGGAAAAAGAATGTGTGGGCATCATCGTCAAAGAATATTTTTTTATTATCTTTAACACTGAAGGAACCTTTGACACTAGTGTCACAATGTTGTCCAAAGACAGGTACTAGAATTTCATGACAATGCGCTGCAGGACGACGTGCTGATTGAAAATCATGATACTTGAGGCTTATCTGGTTCTTTCTGTTGATCGCAATCAAATCAATAGTTTAAAAGTAGCTGTCAGTGACATGGTTTGTCTGTTTCCTTTAAACTTTGAGAATTCCAAACTTAAGACATCTCTTCTTACCCTTGGTCCAACATAGCGGATAGTCGGTACATGTCTTGCATACCATGTGTGATGCACAATGACACCAAGTTTCATACCAAAATAATGGATTCTTGTTAGATACAACAGTGTATTCGCCGCAGATGTTGCAGAATACATCGGCTTATTTTGCAAGATCTTCTGGCCGAATCTATTTCAGTCACTTGCAAAAGAAAAATACATACCAGTTATTCAAAAATTGACGCATGTAAATTCTTCAGAATTCATTTATTTAAATAAATAAGAAAGATTTTTAATCTTATAAATAGAAAATACCCTTACTTGTAAAAAACGTAAGAAAACATCATGTGATTTTTTTTAATTCAGCAAATGAATATTGGCATAAATCAGCTAATAAAACTTGGAAAATAAATTAGAATTTTGCAGTTTTATTGTTTACCAGATTCTGTTTTAAAGAATATACAATTGCCAAATTCCTGACTATTCCGGAAATATAAACATATTTCCAATTATAAAATTTTATCTCGAATCGCCATTTTTCGTAGGTTTGATAGACAAAGGCTGCCAGAGAGATTATCTTAATTGCAATGAAGTCGTAATATCTAGGTAATTCTATCTTCAATCTCGATAGCCCTTATACCCTTCCTCCTAGCTTCGTTTTTAAGCAGGTTCAGACACGTTCGCACAGAATGGAGAATCCCAAACCGAGGTCGTTCAACGAAGAATTAAATCTGCGTTAAATTAGTCCCGATGAATTCCGAAAAATGTAGAAAGCGTGGCCTACCCTTGCAAAGATAAAAGATAAGACAAACGAAGATATCCTAAATAAAATTAAGACTGATACAACGTTTGAGTATGAAAAGCACGAACATCTGCAGTAATAAAACTCATGAAATCGGTCATGGAGCATTAATAGTACCCAGAAAATGCTGGAATTTTATTCTTAAATTCGCTCATGAGGTTCCAACTGCAAGACATTTATCATACCGAAAATGTGAAATAGAAGTTATATACTTACTTCTTGCCAGGAACAAGTAGTGATATTTAGAGATATTTTATGAAGGTATTGTGAAACATGGAAAAATTCTCTCACAAAGGTAAAGTAAAATCACCCGCGTTGAAGCTTACAGAGAAAGTTACCACACCTTTTTAAAGGTAGCTCTATACTTGTTCAGACCTATTTCTCCACCATCATCGGATGGCCGCAGATTTATCTTAACTGTAGTCTATTTTGCAACCAGATTTTCTGAAACAGTACCGGACAAAATGGTCTCGGTTTCCGTCGCCAAAACCTTGCTTATAATCTTTTCGTGCTTATGTATTCCCAGAAAAATCGTCAACGAAAGAGAAGGCAATTTACGTCGAAAGTAATGGACAAAATTCACAAGTTGGTAATTATCAAACCTTTATTTAAACTCCTTACCACACACGTAGTAATGACTTTTGTGAATGAATGAAATGAGTGGTAAAATCTATTTTAATAAAGGTGTGCGTTGAACACTCAAAGGAGTGGCATAAATACATCCCAGCAGCTATATTCGCAGTTCGTGAAATCCCGAATGATACCATAAAAATTCTTCTTTTCTATTGTTTTTGGGCAAGAGAATTAGATGTACTCTCGCTATTTTCAAAACACTTTGGACAAGTCTAAAGATAAACCTTAAAATTAGGACCATCTATGGGTATATTTTGATTTGAGACATAGATTGAAAGAAACGGCCAAGACTACTGCCACCAACGCAGAAGTGAGCATGATGCAATAAAAAGACTACTTTAGTAAAAAGTATCAAGTAAATCTGCTCACGACTGGAGATGGGTTAGTCGTCCTCCTTCTAACAAAGAGCAACAAGCTTTTATCGCAATGGAATAGGTAATATGAAGTCAAATAATGCATAGACGAAATGGATTACTAATCGAAATTAAAGGTAAACACAAAATTCTAAATGTAAATCTACTTAAAAGTTTTATTCGCAGAAGCAGTGACCATTATCTTTAGGTAAATGCCCATTTCCAAACGAACCTCGCAGAAACAGGCGACCCTCTGGTATTAGTGCAATTTTTTCTATTCTGGAAGACGAGCAATCAAGTAGTGGCGTCATTATTATCGAATTCAATAAAAAATAAAAAATAAAACCAAACTTTTACGGTCGAAAATTCACCATAGTGAAAGATAACACTGGTGAACAAAAGGAAAATTTATCATGGTTCTGGATTAAAAATAGTCTGATTCTAGAGTAATTGTATCTGCTGAATTCAATAATGACATTCCTATAGCTGCATTGAGCTCAGTTTTCCAGAACCAGCATATCTATATATTTGGTGCACCTTGTTATTCATACACTAATTTATATGTTCATTGGTTCCACTTATTTGTTTCAGTTAGCTGGTTTAAGATAGTGCATATTTACAACTGCCTAATTTCTAATTACTCTGAACTTAACGAAACATAGAACGTGGCAAGTATGTGAACGATGCTGATCGTTTTTGTTCACATGTGGCACCTTCGCTCCTGGTAGCCTCAAGAAACCAATCACAAAAGCTTTTCAACTGAACTACAAAAGTTACTTCAAATGTCATTTGGGTTACCAAGACAATAAATGGGCACTTCATATAGCTTGTAAGTCTTATGTCAACCACCTGAGCGAGTGAATGTGTGGTAAGTGAAGCTCAGGAATGCCGTTTGCCTTACCAATAATATGGCGTAAACCCAAAGACCACAACAGTGACTGCTACTTCTGTCTCACAAACATCAAGGGAAGAGCCATCAAAACACGAGGTAAGGTGCAGTACCCCAATATTGCTTCTGCAATCCGACCAGTTCCTCACAGTGCTGAACTCCTAGTCTCAAATCCACCGACTGAACAAGAATTAATGAGTGATTCAAATTCTAATTCTACCTCAAATGAAGAAGACTACCAGGATGAGTCTGAAAATACCAAACCTAAACTCTTTACTCAAGAAGCGCTTCATGATCTCATCAGGGACTTAGACTTGTTCAAAGAAAAGCCCGAAGTCCTTGGATCGAGACTAAAGCATCTTAACCTGCTAGAAGCTGGAGAGTGTATCATTAAAGCTCATTACCGACGTTTTTAAAGATGGCAAATAACCTTTGTTACTGTAAGGACGCAGTATCTCTCATGCAACAATTCTGCAAGTCTGAACCATAGAAGTCAGATGATTGGAGGCTGCTTATAGACTCTGGAAAAGACTCTCTGAAAGCTGTTCTTTTACAGAATGGCCATCGGTTTCCATTTGTTCCAATAGCACATGCAACAAAGATGGTTGAGAGCTATGAAATAATGAAGATTTTGTTAGCCGCTATAGAGTAGGAGAAACACCAGTGGAAGATATACGGGGATCTCAAAGTCATTTATCTACTACTGGGACTTCAGAGTGGCTACACAAAGCACATGTGCTTTTTGTGTTTGTGGGACAGCAAAGCTTATGCAGAGCACTATGTGAGAAAAGAATGGCCGAAAAGAACAAGGGATGCGCATGGAGGGTTCAACTGTGTTCACAATCCTCTTGTATAGCCAGAAAATATATTTTTGCCTCCAATGCATCTAAAGCGCGGTTTGGCTAAAAATTTCAACAAGGCTATGGATCAATTTGGTGTTGGGTTTCGATACTTATGTCAGAAACAAAGTGGTGTGGCTTCCGAAACTAAGTTGAAAGCAGGTGTCATGAATGGACCACAGATTCACATACTAGTTCATGATAGCGAATTCATCAAGTCCTTGTGCCCACTGGAGAAAAACTGATGGGAATCATTTGTCAGTATGTCAAAGCTTTTCCTCAGAAACTATCGTGCTGACAATTACAAAGAAATCGTTATAATCATGCTGCACAGTTATCATCGCATTGGAAGCAAGGATGACCTTCAAATTGCATTTTTTCCTGTCTAGTATGGACTTTTTCCCAAATAACCTTGGAGACATTAGTGATGAACACGGGGAGAGATTTCATCATATGATCGCCATAATGGAGAGCAGATATCAGGGACAATTCAGTCCTAACATGATAGGCGACGATTGCTGGATGTTGCAACGAGAAGAAAGCGAGCTGTATAAACAAAAGTGCAGAGTTCACAAGCACTTTTAGAACTTCATATTTTGTCAATTATAAAGGATATGAACTTATGCTTTCTGGTACAATTTCTTATGAGCTTATCTGCGACGTGTTTAATATCGTTATCTTGCGTGAGACCATTATTGTCATCATATTTACTATTTTTCTGATTGTTTAAGAAAGTAGATGTGATGGTAGAATAAATCATCTAAATCGTACTCAACATTGTGAAATTAGTCATGTAAGCACAGTCACATAAGAGACAAGCTGTTCTGTTTGGGGTTAAATGTCTGTTGCAGGACACAATTGACGGAATATTGAATATTTTTACCTATTTATTTTTTCTAGAAAACCTAGTCTGATAGAACAAAACAAATATCAGATTGAAATTCGGCAATATGAAATTAATTGTGCGAGCATTATCTCATATGTGAACCATTTTGGCTGTTGACCAGTGTAATCAGCAACTCTTTGACATCGAAACTTCAAAGGATCAAACTCTTAAATGATGAGGTAAACCTTATCTCGATAATGATACGAGATTAAAGTAAACTACACGCAATAAAAATAGAATTTCATAGCAGTTTTCTAAGTCAATTAAGTTACGTAATACTTGATGGTTAACGATCAAGCATCGATAGTGGGCAATGTGAGGGAAAGGGGAGTCTTTGATGTAAAGACTGCCTGATAACAAGCCTCGAATCTTATGATTGCTTCAGGGCTTCAATCATAGTTTACCTTGGCAGATTTCTATCATGTTTCACCAAAATACATCAAAGACTACCAAGATAAGTTGACGTTTTCCTCTCGTTTTCATTGTTTTTGTGTAAATAAAACCTAAGACTGTTCTTACTCTCTAGTTTAAATGAACGCAACTGGCAATTAAGATAGTCTTCAAGAAGATACAGCCTCATACAAGGTAAGAGCTCAAGCGTTGTAACGTGAGAAAGAGCATTTCAAGTACCCTCCCTCCTCCGGGGAACTATTCCTTTAAATTGCACACCTATCTCGGCATTAGGCGTATATTTCTTCATATATTTATTCCTTCTATTCCATCATCCCCTTTCTTTTTTTCTAAATTTATTTTGAATCTCAAAGAAAGTTTAATTTCCATTATTTAATCCGTCATTTACATTTTGGGGTCATTTCCTTAAGGTATTTTATAGCTTTTATCCATATCTTCATCGAGTCTCCTCAAATCGTACCTTCCACCCCTCGAGCACTGACAAAGATAACTTTGCTAATGCGAGTTTTCATGTAGGTCTGGGCCATCAGCATGGTTTTTTTTAAGGTTATTTTGGGGGGTCACGAACAGCTTTTTGGTCTTATTCCTAACGGCATAAAATTTATGCATAGCCTTTCACCTTTTTTCACTCCAGGAAGGAGCCCCTGTTGAGTGATAAATGATTTAGTTGCTGGAATACGAGATTTAAAAAACTTCTTTGTTTATTTAAGAAAGATCTATGGGGTAAGTGCTCCAAATTCTGTTTGATCTCTTTTATTTCTTGGTCTAATGACATTCTCTACAATTTTCTTCACGTTTCTATGATCACGCATAAATTCTTTTAAAATTTGAAAAATAACACTTTCCTTTACTTATTTTCCTTATAATATAATTCTTCTTTTATTGGAAGTGTTTTTTTTCTGGCCATTTTATCAAACAATATTTCTTGCAAAAAATGACTAGAGGATCGTCATCAAATTTTAGAAAATCGACTATAAACTATGCAAGACATGAGAAAAATAGAGTTGTATCTACGAAATTTGTGTTTATTACATTTCTAAAGGTAACTGAAACTAAAACATTCATAAATATTTTCTGGAAAATGATGAAACGCAAAAGCGGTATTTATTGTCTATATTGTCTAAACATACGAGAGTGTCATTCTTGGTTTTATTAAGTCTCTGTTTCTGTGGTGCTCTTAGAACTAAATCGATGTTTACTAATTTAAAGTCTTTTTTATAGTCAACGAATAACATGTAGAAAGTAGAAAGGTATTTCATATTCATTAGTTCTCTGCAATAATTGTTGAGCAGATTGACGATGCTCTTAAGTAATATATTTACTCCTGGAGTCTGTTTGTTCCAGTGGCTAATAGCAGTCTAGTATTTGTACTAATCTGTAAATTATGACTCGTGTAAGTAGTTTTTATGTTGCAAGAATGAGACTGAATTATGTTTAGCTCTTACATTTTTCCTGACTCATCTATTTAAAAATAGGTCATCAGAAGAGTTGTCCCTCATTAGAATCTTTATATCCCTTTAATATTTTCTCAAATGAATAACTAATAGGTCGACGAGAATTTTGGGTCAGGTTATATTAGCTCGACGGTTACTCAATCTTCCCTAGGTGCTTTACCATTTTTTCTGCTCTTAAGTGCATGCAAAATTGATTCTGCTTTATTAGTAGAACTTCCAATTAATTTATTGCAAAATCGTCGTCTAGTCTAAGGTGTCCATTGCTATCATATAGTTCCTAATAGTATTCTTAAACTCTTTCAAGCATCTTTCTGTGATGTGATTTTTTTTCCAGTTTATCATTCCGTTTTTTAATTTGCTGTCTAGCACATGTTAGTTGTTGTTTCATCTATTCAAATCCTATTTTGTTTTCCACAAGGTTTTTTCACTAGTTTTTCTATATATGATCCATGTTTCACAATGATTTGTTTTTAATAAATTCTTTGAGTTATGTATATTTGTTTTTTTAGCTATCTTTAACATTCCTTCAGGGTTTTTGTCTTTTTTCTAAAGGTATTTTAGTTATCTTGCATATTTTTCTGTTATATGATCTTGTCTCATGGTTATTTGCCAAACCTTTTTAATTTTTTATAAGATTTAATAAAAACAAAGAAGATCAATTAACGCATAATTTTATATTATACATTGTGAGGATTTAAATAGAAACTATTGCACATATGCAGCACTAGCCTTTGTTATTGACAAATTACCTACTTTGTAAAATCTTTCAAAACATTTGATGCAAAGCCTCACACCACATTTCCCCCACTCTGTTCTTGTGATAGACGAGCAATTCACAGAACACACATGCGTTTATTGTTAGAAATGAACCTATCTCTCTAAGTGTTGGCTACAATCTAGGCAAAATCATCAAAAATGCTGCTACTGGTAGGTTCAATGCAAACCCATTAATTTTGATTATTGTTTTCTTATTCCTTGAGAATATTCAACAGTTCTTCAACTATCAATTTCCTGTAGAGGGATTAGGAATGCAAGAAAGAAACTCAAACTTTCTATTTTTATGAAAAAAATAGAATGAAAATAGATATTACATTGGCTATATGTTCATTATGTCAAAATCGGCATATTTTTTACTCAGGTGGGAGCTGGCTATAGCTAGAAATGTGTCAAATAAAGAATAAATAATCATAAGCGAGAATAAAAACACAGTAGTACAATATTAAATTAAATTCAAAGAAAGAAAACAGAAGTTGAAATGAAACTAATTATGACTGCAAATGGCTAGTGTTGCTTTATGTCAGCGGTTCCCTGTCTATTGTCATATGGCCAAAATGGGCGATCGAAATTTCAGGTGGACCACAGAAATTTTATAATTTTGAGTGGGCCATTTGGGCTACAGCTCATGAAATGGGATATAAAACTTTTATTGACTCCTAATCTTTGGATTAATGAAATTAAATCCATGTATATAATTAAAAGTATATTTAAATTATGGTGGTTTACTAATTACTTAGTGTTTTAATGATTTTAAGTTAAACAACCCTTGTAAATACGGTTTTCTTTGACTGTGAAAAGAAAATTTTCTAGTTATTTCTGCATAGTTGATATAAATGATTGCACCACCATTGCAGTTATGTGACAATCTTGTTTATTACATTTATAACTGTTCTACACTGCTTTGTTATTATATTGCGTGAACAACTTGTACTTCAATTGTTTTACTTATCTGTAATATTTGTTATAGTTATCTTGTATAACAAATTGTAAATTATTGTTTCCAGTGGCGTACTGTGAGTTCGGCAAGAGACTGTGCTTCTATACCAGAGCGACATAAAAAGTAAATTCCAAATAATTGGTTAATCCAAAAATATTATTGAATGAATTTGGTTATTTTTCGGTTTATGCCCACCCTCGAATTTCGTGAGCGCTTTGTTATAAATATCTTTATTTTAAAAAATACGCAAATGCTATAAAATGTATATCGTCGATATACTCTATATAGCAGTTTCAGTACTTAATGTGGGCAAATCTCTAATTATCATGTTATGACGAAAAATAGATTAGCCGCCATTTTCGAATTGAAAGAATCTAGTTAGTTAATATTTGTTATTTTTGTAAAGTCTTCGCCTCAAAAGAATCGGTTACGTAAGGGTTTATATAGTTTAGTTTTTTATTTTTCAAAACACTTTAAATATTTCTTCTTTAATTAAGATGCTATAATTGTGTACATATGGATGCGAACGGGTTACGTAACACGCTATAAGCAACTGTAGGCCTAACGAGATTTGGCAATCGTGCCTTTGAATTCGAAAATAAGGATAGGCTTTTTCGAATTAGGAATATTTAAGAGTTTTTTTTAAATATTCGGGGGCGTAGGGGGCCCCCTCCACAATTAAGTGGAAGGTATGGGGCGAATCCCCCCATTTCTAGATTCAGTTAAAATTATATATAATACAATATGATGCGATTGCAATAGCCAACAACCTCCCTCCCAAAAAGACATTTTTTTTCAATTTGCGCAAGAAAAAACATTGTCTACATTAAAAAAACATTGTTTTTAAACATATACATATATGATAGTGAAACCACTTTATAGATTTCCGTAAAAGAAAAATAGTAGAATCTATATTAATAGGAGAAATTCCCAATTTTAATTTGTCAGATGGGCAATTGAAATGCAGCCCCCATTTCCGTAACCTCATCTTAAACAGCTTAGTCAACGATCTTCGAATTACGCCCCTTGATTAATGACTTTTTCCCCCGTTTTGTGTTTCTTTGTGTTTTTTCTTTTGTTTTTTTCTGATCTGTACGCTATTTATAGACTTTTGTAACAATTGCATTGTCAGTATACGACTAAAGAGGATATGATAAACTACATACTGAAACTAGTCTCGTAAATTAAACTTTTGGCCTGTATACAGTGGTTTCACTATCATATACCATAACTCGCCATTGAGCTCTTTTACTTATATACTGTACATATATAAATTATTAAAAAAATCGAGGGCGGACATAAACCGAAAAATAACCGTGAATTTAATTTTAAAATATAAAAATTGAAATTTTATTTTGTTGCCTGTACTGTACATAGGTAGCGCACAATGAATATACGTCCCTTATAGTTTTGTGTATTTGTTTCATTAAGTTTATTACTTCCTTAAATCATTTTAGTCATTCCTGAATAACTATTACTTAAAATAAGCAATTCAATCCTTAATTAATATTAAGTTAATTTTCCAATCATATAACAATATATTTGTATTTAGATTCTAGGTAGTAATCAATTTATTTTTTCCTCATGGCTGATAAGAAGAAACCATGCCGACAACACTCAAGCGAGTCTTTAGCATACGCTTTTATATAGTATCCAAGCAATATAACAAAGCCATTGTGCTTCGTATGTACGACAGAACTTTCTAACGATAGTGTGCGCTCAGATAAGCTTAAATATTATCTGGAGAGTAATTACAAGGAAAAGAAAGACAAATCACTACGTTATTTCCAAAAACTTTGTTATGATTTCCAAAGGGAAAGCACCGTTACTTCTTTATTCTTCAAGTATCAGAATAAATTAGACAAAGGTTTCATCGCAACTTATTAAATTTCCAAGCTAGTAGCAAAACCATAAAAACCTCATTCTATTGGTGAAGATTTGATTTTGACCTCAATATCTTTGAGACCCCAAGAATTAGAGTCTATTCCGTTGAGCAACAATACAGTATCAAGACGCATAGATGAAATGGCAGAGGATATTTAAAATCAACTAGTTGCACTTTTTTCAAGTAAAGAATTTCACGTTACAGATTGATGAAACACTTTACCTAATAATAAAACCATTATTATGGTGTATCTTAGGTTTTTGGATGATAAAAATGAACGCAGAGAAGAAATGCTTTTTTCTGGCAGCCTTGTGACAGATACCAAACGAGCAACAATATTTAAAGAAGTATTGGACTATTTCCCTCCAAAAAATATTCCAATGGGTAACATCATAGCATATGCAACTGATGGTGCTACTGCCATGGTAGCTAGATAGATGGGCTGTATTGCATATTTAAAACTGTCCCTAATTTTTTTGCATACACTGCGTGGTTCATCGGCAACATTTAACTGCAAAAAAAATGTTAGGACTTTTGAAAGATGTTCTTGATAATGTAATAAGGGTTGTCAATCTTATCAAGTCAAATCCACTTTAAGATCGTCTTTTTCGCCAAGTATGTGCTAATAATGAAGAGGTGAGATGGCTATTTAAAGGTAATTGTCTGCGTTGCTTCGTTGAACTAAGGGAAAGAGTTGAATTATTTCTGAATGGCACGGAGCTTGGAGAAGAAATCATAGCTGCAAACAACGACATTTTCTACCTTTTAGATATATTTGAAAAGCTAAATATGCTTAAGAAAGAGATACAAGGAAAAGTACAAATTTTTTAATTTGTAAAGAGGCAATCAGTGTTTTTGGGGGAAAAGTTTCATTTGTTCAAGATTAATATCGGGCGTAAAGAGTTTCTCCATTTTCCAACTCTTGCCACTCTTGAGGAGCTGCATGAAGAGGGTATGTTGGTGGTGCCGACCCTATCCTCGGCCCGACAGTGGGTCGGGGACCCTCACACCTGTTCCAGGCCCCAACCCAGCTCCCCGAACAATCCAAGGAGGAGACCCGCCGCCTCCCGGGGTCTCTCCCAGAAACCCACCGGGCCCAGGTATTTGTGTATCTGTGGGTTTTGAAGAGATGTGTGGTGTCGTGTATCTGTGTTAGATATTTGGCGCAGTTTGGTGTTGTATGGGTGATGGGAGATATTTTGTGCATGATTGATGTCAGGAGTGGTGTCTTGTTTGTTCGTATCTGGGCTAGTGTTCTTCTCATCTGTTTTGTGTTGGTTTGTTCTGAGTTGTGTATGGTTGGAGGTGGTGCACTTAATATTTTGTTGTGGTTCTGTGTGTCAAGTATTGCTGTGTGATCTGAGAGTGGATTGTTTTCTTGTTTTGCTTGATTCTGTCTTCTGTTGTTGTGTTAGGGTCTGTGTCATAGTTGGTAGTGAAGTTGTTGTTGTTATCGTATCGAAAATGGTCTGTTTTTTGTGTCTGTGATTGAAGGGGTTGTATGATGATCTGGTGGAGCGGATGCATGTAGTTTTAGATAATTTTTGATTGGTAGGATGTTCGTCTCGTCGTGTAGATGTTGGGTGTTTGTGTCAAGATTGCACCCTGTGACAGTGCGGAGGGCTGTGTTTTGTATTGACTATAGTTTTTTGGTGTTGGTTTCTGAAAGGATTGGGGACCAGATGATTTGGAAATTAGGTTCAAATATTTTCTAAAAATGAAGATTCCAAGTTGGTTAGTATAATCATGTGAGATGAATGAAGCTAATGTTGACATCATACTACAAGAAAACCTCGTTGAGTTACAGAGTAATCAAACGGCTCGAATTAAATAAACACGGACTCCATAACTTGTAGACAAGTAAGGAAATTGCAGCAAAATTTCCATTGCTTTGGGAGAATGTTAAATTATATATTATTGCCTTCCCAACGTCTTACTTAGTAGAATCAGTTTTATCTGTCTCTCAGCGATTAACCTGAGGACGAAACCGCTTAGAAATTGTAAGTCGATGCGAACTTCGTGTCTTTAACAAGCATTGAGCTTGACACAAAAAAAACTTGCTAAGCTGCATCAGCAACAAGGATTTCATTGAATAAATGCATTTGAAATTAAATTTCGTTATAGTTTTTCTTATTTTGTAAAAGGTTTTATATTTTAAAGGCAAAGAATGTTATCGTTGTATTATATTTTTTTATTCGCCGGTCAAAGTTTTTTGTTATTATCATCACTAACTCTATAATTGTATAACGAGTTTTTTGAAGATGGATGAAAAATTTGGTTTTTTTTTCTTAGTGGACAAATGACTTATGTTTTTTTATCAAAGTTATTTCTAATAATTCTTTTATAATATAAAAAAAAAATGGTGAAGTTCAGAAATAAATATAAGTATCGAAATTTGGGGAATTTTTGAAAACGCAAAGAATTACAAATGGTGAAGTTTAGAAAATTTATTTTTATATATCTTCTATAACTATATTTTAGCAACGTAATATTTTGAAAGGGGGGAAATTTAGTTTAGAATTCCTTTTTAAAATTATTATAATTGGCGAAGTTCAGAAAATTTCGTAAGATTTAACCATGGATGCTTTTTCTAGATTTTAAATTTTAATCTTAGTAGCGAAGCGCAAGCAACTTCCGTAGGAGGAAGTGGTGAAGCCATTGCCTTATATATTATATTAGAAAAGTTGTGAAAATATATAATGGTTTTAAATGGTTGTTCCAGTGGAGATGCAAAATATATATAATGCTTGAGGAATTGTGTGTGCGCAATAAATAGACATGACTGGTAACTTATTGCGTATGTATATGTAAAATTGAAGTATTTGGGGGGCCACAGAAAAACTCTGGGTTTAAAGTGGGCTATTTGTTAAAAGAGTTTGGGAAAACCTGCTTTATGTTATATATGATTTTTTCAAATAAATATAAATCGATAAAATATTCTAAAATGAAGACTATGCTCCCTTTCCCAGTTGTTATATTAATATTAGAGTATATTCATAAGAAAAGAAGATAAATAAATGCTAATTCATGTTTAAGTTTTATCTTTTGGGATAAAGTTTCAGTGATTTTCTTCCCTTTTTCATGAACTTTGCTTCTTTTTATTTACTTTAAGCATTTATCTTATGATTTTCAATGTATTATGTAGTTTTAATTTCCGTCTTCACAAAATGTTATGTTACATGTGTGTATATCATGTATAGAAGCAAGGCCTATCCCTCTTGTTCGTGAAGGCTGAGTGATTTACTACGAGTGGGGGCCAATAGGTTTTGCGAATCGGTAGGGCAAAACAGAGAAAGGGAGATGGCTGTTTGTAGAGGTGTTAGGACAAGTTATGACAAGTCAGGACCTGCAGCCGCACGCTCCTGCTTTGTCTATTTAAGAAGCAGTAGCTGATCGCAGATCGTCAGTCACAATTTTTTTAACAATGGAGAAGGTTGAGCACCGCGCAGTGATCAATTTTTTGACCAAGGAAGGCAATAATGAAAAAGAGATCCATGAACGCATGGTTGAAGTGTACACCAACACCGCCCATTCCTATGCAACCATTGTTCGCTGTAATAGAGAGTTCCGCCATGGTCGTGAGTCCTTTAAAGATGACACCCGTCCAGGACGCCCGTCAGGCGGGATTCGAGGCACGCATAGGGACAGGTGATGAAACGTGGATCCATCACTGGGATCCCGAGACCAAGCTCGAAAGCATGGCCTGAAAGCACAGGGGCTCTCCGACCCCCATTAAGATCTGGACCCCACTCTCAGCCGGTAAGATCATGGCCACCATCTTCTGGGATTCTGAGGGAGTGTTGATGGTGGACTATGCGCCTCGTGGAAGGACTATCACAGGCCAATATTACGCCGAGGAACTGGCTGGGTTGAAGAAATGCATCCTTATGGAGCGGCGTGGCAAGTTGACACGCGGTGTCCTGCTCCTCCACAACAATGCCCCTGTCCACAAGGCCAGAGTTGCACAAGCTACCCTGCCCGAGTGTGGATTCGAGGAGCTCACCCTTTCCCCTACAGTCCAGATCTGCTCCCTAGCGACTACTTTTTATTCCGCCAGCTCAAGGCTGCACTGCGTCGACACCGGTTAGGGAATGATGAAGATGTCCAGCTCGCCGTCCAGGAGTGGAGTGAACAGCAGTCGGAAGATTTCTGGTTGTCGGGAATTCGAAGCCTCAGGGACAAGTGGTGCAAGTGCATTAAAGTTGAGAGTAGTTATATTGAAAAATAATAAAACACTTTACCTCATATCTCGTTTCTTTATATCCAAATTTCAAAACTTATTGACCGCTCCTCGTACCACTTCCCCTTAGTTGAGAGGGAAAGGAGGGAACATTCCGTGCAAATAGACTTATCTCGTTAATTGTCTATTTACGGCTAAATCGTCTGGAGGATTTCATTTCTGAGATATGCCAGGCGCTTATTTCAGTTCACTCGAATCGAAAGAAGCAGACGTGAAAGTTATATCACGTTTATACCATTCACCGCCTCCATACTAAGGCAGCAAGCTCAGATTGTGGATGTGGGTTTGCCTCCCACTTCCCTCTTTTCAGTTTGAACCCCACTATCTTATCAATATCTTATTAACCATACCTCAAAAGTCGCGGCCATATTATTCATTCACGCTTCACGTTAATCTCAATATTGTAATTAGTTTTTGTAATTAGATCTGCCTACAAAGTTTAATCATATTTATGATCAGTTCTGAATGAAAAAAGACACATCGACTTTGATACGTCCATTCATTTATTAATATTCACAATTCAGTTTTCATTCCGGCTCTTATTCAAATGAGATTATTCTCCGTTAAGGCAAGTTCATCTTGTTTCCAAGGAACAAGAACTACGAATCACTGAACACTTTCCTACATCTCTACAATTAATTGTTTATTGGCAAATAATGGTGTTCAGTTATTATTATTTTGTCGGAAGAATTTAAATAGATTAAATTACGATAGAGTAATCAACTTTGTTTTTATTTCTTCTAGCTGCGTGTCAAAAGGGAATACGAAGTGCCGTGGCAGATTGACCGCGGCCGAGAGTGTGACTTGAACTCAGAAATATATATTTAAATATATATATATATATATATATATATATATATATATATATATGTAATATATATACCACAAAAAGCAAATCTAACTTTAAATGATATATGAAAAAGTATACTTATGTTTTTCATTGTGTAAAAGCGACTCTACTGAAAACTTTTCTAGGACTTGTAAAGTTTCATCAAGTGTGCTTTCATGATGGTAAAGGTGCTTGATGTTAGTGATGGTAAAAAGAAAATTATATTTGCAGCAGTCAAGTGAATTGTTCAAATATCATAATCATCATCATCATCATCATCATCATCATCATCATCACTAACAGTATAATTTAAGAAGGGGATTTTTTTGAGTATTTGAATAATAATTTCATCTCAGTTTGCTTATGACTTCTTTTTTTATCTAAGATATTTCTAATATTTTTTTATATAATATCAAAAAACAAAATGTTGAAGTTCAAAAATAAATATAAGTATCGAAACTTTGGAAATTTTTTAAAACCCAAAGAATTACAAATGGTCAAGTGTAGAAAATTTATTTTTATATATCTTCATCACTAACTATAATTTAAGGAGGAGATATTTTGAGTATTTGAATAATAATTTACTCTTAGTTTGGTTATGACTTATGTTTTTTATTAAAGTTATTTCTAATAATTCTTTTATAATATCCCCAAACAAAATGGTGAAGTTCAGAAATAAATATTAGTATTGAAATTTTGTAATTTTTTAAAACCCAAAGATTTACAAATGGCGAAGTTCAGAAATTTATTTTTATATATCTTCTTCTATAACTATAATTTAGCAAAATGAAATTTTGAAAGGGGGGAAATTTAATTTAGATTTCCTTTTTAAAATTATTATAATTGGCGAAGTTCAGAAAATTTATAAAAATCTAACCACGGCTGCTTTTTTTTAGATTGTAAATTATAATCTTAGTAGCGAAGCCATTACCTGGCTGATCAATACATTTATTAGAATCCAGTAATCAAGAAATTACATTACATACATATAATTAAAATTTAGTCCCAAGGACCTATTCCCTCCAAAATTCTCAATTATTTTTTCGGTTCTTACTGGCGCAGCCAGCAAACGCTGGCAACTCCATAATGACGACACCTAGCAACCTCAGGCCGTTCGACGCCTATTTAGCTGGCAGGCACAGGAAAGCCAGAATCAATAAATTATCAATTACTATACACACACAACGCCATCGCTGTCCACCCTCGCTGCACGCCAAGTACCAGCTTTCCACTCAACCCCCAAGAATCTATCCATCTAGGTGAGCCTAAAGCCCCTTGATTTGAGGCAAACTTGAACTCTTCCAACCTGATCTTGTTAATAATATATTAATCGTGAGCGTGTTTGTATAACCAACGGGTTTCTATCCAAGGTGTTGAAGGACATCTGTGCGCTATCTTTAACATTTCAATCCGGACCGGATGCGTTCCTAGAGATTGGCGTGAGGCGGAGGTGACTCCGATCTTCAAGAAAGGAGACCCCAGCCATCCGTCAAACTACCGACTCATCAGTTTGACTTCGATAGTCGGTAAACTCATGGAAAGCATGATGGTGGACAAAATAACGTCGTATTTAGAGTCAAACCTGCTGCTGAAAAGTTTCCAGCACGGCTTCCGAAGGCAATGGTCATGGCTGACGAACCTTGTGGAATTCTTCCACTTCGTGTTCAATGAGCACGATCGGAACAAGGCGGTGGATGGGGTTTACTTAGACTTTCAAAAAGCCTTTGATAAGGTACCACACCGCCGCTTTCTCCGGAAAGTGCGAGCGCTGGGCATAGACGGAAAAGTAGCCAGCTGGATCGAGAACTGGCTAAGTGGCAGACGGCAACGGGTGGTGGTGAATGGACAGGCTTCTGAGTGGGTGCCCGTTACTAGCCGAATGCCTCAAGATTCTGTCCTGGGACCACTACTATTCATCATCTACGTCAACGACATGGACGGTGACATGGTTGCCAAGATTTCCAAATTTGCCAACGATACCAAGCTTGGTATGAACGTTGCAAAGGATGGAAATACTGCCCGCCTGCAGGAAGATCTTGGGAAGATTGGGGAGTGGTTGGACACGTGGCAAATGCCTTTTAAATGCAAAGTAATGCATATTGGCCACAGAAACCCCCAATTTCATTATATATATATAAGGGCACTGCTCTTGAATCGAGTGACACTGAGAAGGACTTGGGTGTTACTCTCACTAGCGACCTCAAGTTCTCGAAACAGTGCATTGAGGCAGAGAAGAAAGCCCAAAGGATGTTAGGCTACATAAAGCGCCAGTTTGGATACCGTAACAAGGAGATAGTACTTTGTCTGTACAACTCCCTCGTTCGGCCGCACCTGGAGTATGCCGTACAATTTTGGAGTCTTTCGTTTCGAAAGGACATCGCAAGGTTGGGACGCGTACAAGCTAGGGAAACCAAACTGATTCCCTCTATCCGACATAAAAGTTATGAGGATAGACTAAGGGAATTAAATCTGTTCTCGCTGGAAACCCGTAGACTGCGTGGTCAGCTCATCGAAGTTTCAAAATACTTAGAGGGTTCGAAAATGTTGACTACCGGGATATTTTCACACTGAGTGAGAACAGAACGCACAATCACGGCTTCAAACTTGAACTGAAGCGTTACAACCGCAATCTGTGTGGAAATTTTTTCACTTACAATATCTGCGGTAAGTGGAACGCACTTCCAGTGGAAGTTGTCAACAGTGAATCTGTTGACCAGTTCAAGTCAAGACTAGACAAAGTCTTGAAAAGTGGCCGTTTAATGACGCAAAACAATTGAGCAGCCATGTGCCTGCTCGATTGCTAGTCCAAAGGTACCCTCTTTGAATGGACCGTAAGGTCTCCTAGGGTACTTCCTTTCCTTGTTACTTTCCTTGTTATTCATTTTTAGGACTTGCACGACCTTTATTTAAATTTAAAGTTGTACTCTCTATATTACACTTTTTAACATTGTTCGAAGTAATAATAATCATAATAGAGGTTCTATATGGTGCTCTTCAAGACCTTAAGCCTTCGCAGGGCGCCCGTCATTCGAGTAGAAAAAGGCCTGACAGAAGAGGTGGGTTTTCAGACCCCGCTTCAAAGCGCTAGGCGAGGAAGAGTGGCGTATGCCAGTATGCAGATGAGAAATTTAGTTGAATATTTGTAGTGTTAGACCATAAAGTGTTCAAAAATGAGCACTTTGAAGTTTTATGAAATCTTATACTGAGTTCACTATTTGAACCAAAAAAAAGTTGAGGGAAGCGAATCTGAATGAGTGCTCTTAGAAGAACACTGGTCTTTTAGAAAGTTTGAAAGGACATTAGATCAAAAGACCGCATATTTGTTGTTCCTCAGCTGGTGGGATCTGTGCAAGTGAGCAAACATGCTAATTAGGTCTACAAAACTACAAGCCTAAGACAAGCGCATAAAAGTCTACATCCCAGATCGCTTAAACATATGAAGAGAGCTCATGCACAATTTTAGTGGGTAGTAAAATCTTTGCTCCCTGAAATTCAATGCCCGACCTAGAATTTAATTAGTTAAAATTAAAAGAGCAAATACCGTCAACGTAAAACCTAAATATCTCCTAACGTTACAGAATTGAAACAGCTCAGTTAAAATACTTCAAATGTCTTTCATTTTCCTTAATAAATTTTCATTTGTGCAAGTATCCAAATAAATTTTTCTTTCTGTCATTTGAAAAAACTTTAAACGAACTTGAAAGAGAGACGAAAGCCTAGAGCATAATAATTTTGGTTTAGTAAATATAAAATTTGTGTAAAAGTCTATAGGTAATAATTAAAATTTTATTTATTATATATACTTAATCTAAATCGGGTTAAATTGACGATAAAAATAGGATATTTGTTTTAGAGCGCTGTTTCAAGAGAAATGGTGACATTTGGCAACCATACAAGATATGACTAGAAAGAATTAATATAATGAGTTTGTTTTTCGTAAAATTAAGATAGCTGTGATTAAAATAAAAACAATGTATTCTTACTTAATCTCCAAAACTTCTATTTTAATATTTTAAAACGCTCTATATTCTGCACACTTCTATCCAAGAAATATGTTACAAGAAACATAAAATCTTATTAAATTGCTTATGTGCAATGATACAACAATTGTAAGATTCGATAAATTCTTTGTGTACTATTGAATAGCAATTATAAGACTTTATAATAAGGTAAGAATTTGTAAAATAAGTTAATGTAAGTGGAGAAAATAAATTTAATATTATTTGAACTAATTAAATTTATAAAAAATAATTCTATTCATGTATGTTAAAAATGCCGCAGGTATGCTGGTCGTGTATGTAAATAGGGCACTGGAAGGCGCTTAAAGGTTAACACTCTAATTAAGAAAAGATATCTGAAGACCTTCCAAGTTCCCGCCGAATAAAGAATATTGAATCATGCGCCCAGATTGTTTTTACCTTTCAGGTAATATCCGATCACCTTTACCCAGCAAACGATCAGGCAAGAAGAGAGCTTTTTATTCTTTGAGACTCAATTCCTTGTGATTGCCAGGCATACACAGTAGAAACAAACAGGCAGCCGCCAAGCCGAATCAAGAAACCCATTTGGATGCCCCAAGAGTAGTACCAAAACTCGATGACAGATTACCCTTGGTAATCATGCTACTCCCTAAGAGCTCAGACAGCCTACCAACATATAGACTGCCTATCGGAATAACTCCAATAAAATTCTCTACCTGTGTTAATACTAATACTTTTTTTTTCATCCTACATATGACATCGAATTATCGTTGTTCTTTTGTTAACTGCATGGAAATTTTCCTCGAATATAAAGCGCAATAACAACGAGGTCGTATCACGCAGAGTAAAGAAAGATCTGTAAAGAAAAAGGTGAAGTTAGACGAAGAGAAAATAGTTAAATATATATAGCCGCAAATTCTCGTGCAGGCAGTGAGTGGGGCAGGGAAGGTGCATAACTAATGGTCCTGGCGTTCCTCCAAGTTTTATTTGTGCCAGTGGAATTACCCCAAGTACGCCATCCACCCTCTTCTTGAAGGCGTTAACTGAATGGTAGAATGGTTCTTGTAAGAGATTCGATTTAATTTCTTTTTTATTCAGTAATTGAATGTGAATTGTTATTATTTGTTTATTATTTACTATGTAGCAAAACTTAGATCATTTTCGAAGAAAAATAATAAAATAAAAAAGTAAAGGAGAGGAAGGCAAAATGTTCTTGGTTAGTTCCCTTTTATCCTAGAGGCTGTGTCGCCAGCCCTTGAACCTACAGGCTGTGCTGTAGGCCTTTGATGATACAGGCTATGCTGTAGGCCTTCGATAGTACAAGCTGTGCCGTAAGCCGTTTATCCTACATGCTGCGCTGTAGGAATTTAATCTTACAGGTTGTGCCGTAGGCCTTTGATGTTACAGGTTGTGATGTAGGCATTTGATCTTGCAGGCAATGCTGTAGGACTTCGATACTACATGCAGTGCTGTATACCTTTGATCTTACAGGATGTGCGTAGGCCTTTGTGTTTCAGGTTGTGTTGTAGGTGTTTGATCCTAGAAGCGGTGGTGTAGGCCCTCGTCAACGTTACCAAAATTCAGGGGGCGTTTTATAGGAGACTGTCATGAGGTATCGCTAGAGTGGTGGGAGAATTTCATAACGGATCGTTCGAGTGGTCGGAGGGTGTCATGAGGGATCGCTAGAGTGGAGGGAGGCTGTCATTAGGGATCACTAGAGTGGCGGGAGGCAATCATAGGGATCGCAAGATTGGTGAGAGGCTTTTGTGAGGGATCGCTAGAGTAGTAGGGGGTTGTCATGAGGGATCGCTAGACTGGTTCGAGGCTTTCATAAAAGATCGCTAGAGTGGTGGGTGACTGTCATGACGGATCGCTAGAGTGGTGGGAGGCTTTCATGAGGGATTGCTAGAGTGGTGGGAAGCTATGATGAGGGATCGCTAGATTGGTGGGAGGTTTTCATGCGGGATCGCTAGAGGGGTGGGGTTGTCATGACGGATCGTTAGATTAGTTGGGGGCTTTCATGGCGGATCGTTAGAATGGTACGGGTCTGTAATGGTGGATCGCTAGAGTGGTGGTAGGCTTTCATGAGGGATCGCTAGAGTGGTGGGGCTGTCATGACGGATCGCTAGATTAGTTGGAGGCTTTCATGGTGGATCGCTAGAGTGGTAGGGGCCTGTCATGATGGATCGCTAGAGTGGTGGGAGGCTTTCATGAGGGATCGATAGAGTAGTGGAAGGCTGTAATGAGGGATCGCTAGAGGGGCGGAAGGCTTTCATGAGGGATTGCTAGAGTGGAGGGGGCTATCATGGCGGATCGCTAGACTGGTTGGAGGCTTTAATATGGGATCTCTAGAGTGGTAGGGGGCTATTATGAGGGATCGCTAGAGTGGTAGGAGGGTTTCATGAGGAATCGCTAGAGTATTGGAAGGGTGTCATGAGGGATCGCTAGAGGGGTAAGAGGCTTTCATGAGAGATCGCTAGAGTGGTGGGGCTGTCATGGCGGATCGCTAGATTAGTTGGAGGCTTTCATGGCGGATCGCTAGAGTGGTAAGGGCCTGTCATGATGAATCGCTAGAGTGGTGGGAGGCTTCCATGAGGGACCACTAGAATAGCGGGAGGCTTTCATGATGGATCGCTAGAGTGAAGGGGGGCTATCATGACGGATCGCTAGACTGGTTGGAGGCTTTAATGTGGGATCTCTAGAGTGGTAGGGGGCTATTATGAGGGATCGCAAGAGTGGTAGGAGGCTTTCATGAGGGATCGCTAGAATATTGGAAGGGTGTCATGAGGGATCGCTAGAGGGGTGGGAGGCTTTCATGAGAGATCACTAAAGTGGTGGAGGGCTGTCTTGAGGGATCACTAGATTGGTGGGAGGCTTTCATTAGTGATCACCAGAGTGGTAGGGTGCTGCCATGGGGGATCGCTCGAGTGGGGTGAGACTGTCATGAGGGATCGCTAGAGTGGTGGAAAGTTGTCATGAGGGATCGAGAGATTGGTGGGAGGCTTTCATGTGGGATCTCCAGAGTGGTAGGGTGCTGTCATAACGGAATGCTCTAGTGTTGGTGTGTTGTCCTGTGGGATCGCTAGGGTGGTGGGAGGCAGTCACGAGGGATCGTTAGAGGATTGGGAGGCTTTCATGAGGGATCGCTAAAGTTGTGGGAGGCTGTGACGACGGTTCGCTAGATTGGTTGGAGGCTTTCATGTGGGATCGCTTAAGTAAAGGGGGGCTGTCATTTCGGATCGCTAGAGTGGTGGGAGGCTTTCATCATGGATTGCTAGATTAGTGGTAGGCTGTCATGAGGAAACGCTAGATTAGCGGTAGGCTGTCATAAGGGAGCGCTATAGTGGAGGGGGGCAGTCATGAGTCATCACTAGATTGGTGGGAGGCTTTCATGAGGGATCGCCAGAGTGGTGGGGGGCTGTCATAACGAATCGTTAGATTGGTTGAGGGCTTTCATGATGGATGGCTGTTTCATACTTTGTTAATTTCTTACCTCCCCCTCTGCTAGAGGTCCCTGCAACCCCTAGGAAGTCGAAGTTCTACTACAACGTAACGTCACGCGGAATGGATTCAAGTGGGATGGTCACACCGCAAGATAGAATCCAGGTAGAGCGGTCGTGTTTTATCCACTTACGAATGACTAACCTCTCCTCAACCTTTTTCTCTTTCCCTTCAGGGTGGCTGTAGTTTAAAGAAGTCTTGCCTGTTCGGCTCCCTTTTCTAACCCCAAGGAAGCTTTATTATTGTTAAATAAAAGTTTCTAAAAACGTTACGATTTATAGTGAGGTTTTCGAACAAACAAAACCGTTTGCAGAATGAAAAATAATCCCAATCACATTTCGAGTTGCATTCATTTAAAGTTATGTTCACTTTTTTGTCTGACACCCGATATATAAAACAAAGACCAAGAAAATGACAAAGAAAAGAGAATGGAAAATGGAGTAATTACAACCTCAGATAGCAAGACTCATTCGTAAGAGAAACAAAATTGCGTAAATATCAAAATCCCACCTGACCCCGTTTCTTCTAACAATGAACATTTTCATACAAAGATGTTTAGCCAAATTTAAAGGTTATCCCCGCCTTATAAATACGAATGGGAAAATATTATATTGTATAAACTTACACCTAAAATTATCGGTCTTTACTTCTTGAATATTTGCTCATTGTCATCATTCTTTACTAAGACTAAGTAGTAATAGTGTTTTCATGCTCTGCGGTATCAGCAAATCCATTGATTATATTCCAATTAAACGAAGTTTTACTTAGTCACAGGAGTTCTTTGATACATGACACCTACAGGACAAAACTGATCTCCAAAACTATTCCACAACTCACATAGATAAGGAACGTGAGTGGGAACGTTGTTTTTCTTTCCGTGCTCTGTCCTTTTTTAATTCGCCCTTGAAAGAGACAGGTTCGGCAATCTGTCTTTTTTTTAATTCGCTCTTGAAAGAGACAGGTTTGGCAATCTGTCCTTTTTTAATTCGCCCTTGAAAGAGACAGGTTCTGCAATCTGTCTTTTTTTAATTCGTTCTTGAAAGAGACAGGTTCGGCAATCTGTTTTTTTTTAAAATTCGCCCTTGAAAGAGACAGGTTTTGCAATCTGTCTTTTTTTTAATTCGCTCTTGAAAGAGGCAGGTTTGGCAATCTGTCCTTTTTTAATTTGCCCTTGAAAGAGACAGGTTCTGCAATCTGTCTTTTTTTAATTCGTTCTTGAAAGAGACAGGTTCAGCAATCTGTCCTTTTTTAATTCGCCTTTGAAAGAGATAGGTTCTGCTATCTGTCTTTTTTTAATTCGTTCTTGAAAGAGACAGGTTCGGCAATCTGTCTTTTTTTAATTCGCTCTTGAAAGAGACAGGTTCGGCAATCTGTCCTTTTTTAATTCGCCATTGAAAGAGACAGGTTCCCAATCTGTCTTTTTTTTAATTCGTTCTTGAAAGAGACAGATTCGGAAATCTGTCCTTTTGTAATTCGCCTTTGAAAGAGACAGGTTACGCAATCTGTTCTTTTTTAATTCGCTCTTGAAAGAGACAGGTTCGGCAATCTGTCCTTTTTTAATTCGCCCTTGAAAGAGACAGGTTCGGCAAACTGTCTTTTTTTTAATTCGCTCTTGAAAGAGACAGGTTTGGCCATCTGTCCTTTTTTAATTCGCCCTTGAAAGAGACAGGTTCGGCAATCTGTCCTTTTTTAATTCACCTTTGGAAGAGACAGGTTCTGCAATCTGTTCTTTTTTAATTGGCTCTTGAAAGAGACAGGTTCAGCAATCTGTCCTTTTTTAATTCGCTTCTGAAAACAGCAATTCGCTAAGAAAGTAGCAGAGGGGAGTTCTTCGTACGATCAGTATCCATCAACTCTAGAGGTAGAGCTCTCTCTAGCCAAGTGAATACGGCGTTGATCCGCTAACGTCGTGGTACCGGGCTCGATCCCGGCACGAGCGCACACAAGCATCAGGGCACGTAGATATCTGACTACCAATCGGCAGTTGCACCCTGTAGTTGGATGGGTAGATCTTACTCTTCTCATCACACACATAGCCAATTCCAACACTGCTTCCTTTCCTCTCACTTTTTCGCAGCACAACACACATTCTCTCTGATCCAAGGAATCCTGCCGATGGGTATATAAATCCAGCATTATTCACATACCTCTGACGCGGAATAGGTCCGTCTGCCCCGCTGGGACGAACGCTGTTTGAGGTCAAAACACAATACTTCCTGGCACCTCTACCCCAAACAGGAACGTCACCCTAGTTCCCTCAGGCTCATAAGCGATTGTCATACTAACCTTTATGTTCATTTCATTATCCGATCGAGATACGTCTGGATAAATGTAGGTTGGAGAACCACTAGTACTATTCCAAAGTTAGGTCCTCTCGTGAGGCATGAGAGAGAGGTGTTATGCAAAAGAGGCATAACAGCCTCGCGTAGTGTAGGTGAAGTGATTTATTATAATTTACAGCGAAAACGAACGTGAGCGTCAATTTGTAAGGAGAGATTTGTAGATAAAGTGCTGAAGATAGAGGGAGTGAAAAAGTGTGGAAGATACATAGCTACATATCCTTATTCGGACGTTGGGGCCGGGAGGGCATGCAGTGTAGGCGTAGGAGTGGAGTAAGAAATCCGTTGAGAGTTTATTGCCGCAGAAAAATTGCTGATTGCGGATGAGATGGGGAACATCATCTTGATTCCGAGAAGCTCCACTCAGGAGTGCTGTTATGGAAGCCTCGGTTAAAGTGCGAGAATTACAGAGAAACTCCAAGTCCGAGATAACAAGTCCCTAAGTTATATCACACTCCTCCTCCTCCTCCTCCTCCTCCTCCTCTTCCTCCACCACCTCCTACTCCTTTTCCTCTTCTTTCTCCTCCCCTTTCTCCTTTTCATCCTCCTCCTGTTCCTCCTCCTCCCCTTCTTGCTCCTGCTCTTCCTCCTCCGCCTTCTCCTGCTCTTTCTCCTTCTCCTCTTCTTCATCTTCCTCCTACTCCCCTTCCTCCTCCTCCTGCTCTTCCTCCTTTTCCTCTTCTTCCTCTTTTTCCTGCTTCCCTTCCTCCTCCTCCTGCTCTTCCTCCTTCTCCTTTTCGCCCTCCTTGCCTTCCTCCTCCTCCTCCTTCTTCTCCCCTTCCTCCTCCTCCTCCTGCTATTCCTCCTTCTCCTCTTATTCCTCTTCCTCCTGCTCCCTTTCCTCCTCCTTGTGCTCTTCCTCCTTCTCCTCTTCCTCCTCCTTCCCTTCCTCCTCCTCATCCTCCTTCCCTTCCTCCTCCTCCTCCTCCTCTTCCTCCTCCTTCCCTTCCTCCTCCTCCTCCTCCTCCTCCTCCTCCTTCCCTTCCTCTTCCTCCTCCTCCTCCTCCTCCTCCTATTTCTTGTTAAAATGCCAAGAAAATATCCATTCTATTTTTTTTTAAATGTAACCTTCACCAATTTAAGATTAACTAGGCAATTTCGTAGATATTGCTTAAAGGCTGGAAAAAGATATCCAATTCCGTCAAGATAAAGTGAAGCCTAATTTATTATTCTCAGTATTATTATAATTTTTAATGGTAGTATCACCGGAGACATTCTAAAAGCAAATGTAACTACAAAAGGAAGAGTAAATTTGTAATGTCAGAGATAAAGTTTAAATTAATGAGCTAATTTCAAAGAACTATTTGCACGACGATATGTCTTATCATCATCTTCATCAGGTTGGTTCATCCTGCTGACGGCCAAAGGTCTTCCTAAGTAGCTTTTGACGATCACGATCCAGCGATCGAATTGAGCGCGCACCCCCCGCTACCGAACAAATTTCGTCAGGCTTGTGCGCGGACCTCTTCGGTCTTTCTTGATGGGCAGATGGGGAAAAACTCAGAATTATTATCGTTCATCTTCCACTGTCTTTTCTACCATTATGTCCAGCCCATTTCTATTCTTTTTTACTCTGTTGCTCATTATTTTTTGTTTCTTTTCCAGGTATATTTTTATGGGCGCTGCTCGTGACTTTTAATAGAGGAATTACGCTTCTTACGGTATAACTTGCGTCCGTCCTAACAGTTTTGTCTTTCTTACCATTTTTATCCTTCCTACCATTTTTTTGCTTCATACCAGTTGTGATTCTCATGTCAGTTTTGTCCTTCCTATTAATTTTCCCCTTTCTACCAGTTTTGTTCCTAAAGAAGTTTCTCCCTCTTACCAGTTTCGCGCTTCCTACCATTTTTCGTGTAGTAGTTTTGTTACTCTTGCCATTTTTTTCCCCATCCTAACAGTTTTTTCTCCCAAAACTAGACACGATTATGGGTAGTTTGTTGTCGGTAGAATATTAACAGGTCTAAAGTTGGTTGGTTGTGGCTATTACCGATAATGGGTGGCAGGTCAAGTCTGAATTTAACGTGGGCGAATGTGTTTTTACGAAGAGAGATTCCAGAATTCTGAGCTGTGTGATATTAGGATTAGAGCCCAGAATCTCAAAATTATTGATGTTTGCATCAACCTTACTCTTTATAATGTGATCTCTGATTGGCGAGACTTCCTTACTAGCGAGACACTTTCCTGTTCGGGCAATTAATGCTGAGGTGTGCGCAAACCCTCGAGTGTAACGAGCGAATAGTACTACCAATATATGTTCCCTGGGAACATCCTGCAAGGAAAATTTGTATACAATACTATTGCACAAATAAGCTGGGGTTAAATCCTTGGTGCGGAAGAAATTACTTATTTTTAAATTGTTAATGAAGGTTTTTCGGAAATGTCTTTGCGGTAAAAAACTCTGAAGAACTTTTCGGTACCGTCTTGAAGCCTCTTGATTCAGAGGACCGAGATCAGGTAGGAGAAAATATCGCGAGTCCTTAGGGACATCGATCTTTGCAACCTTTGGATAGAAGGAGTCATTTAATATTTTGCCTATGGCTCTGTTAACTAAATCTAGGGGGAATGAGTTGGACACGAAAAAACTTCTTAGAACGTCAAATTCAAGGTGCATTAAAGCGTAGGAGGAGCAAAGCCGTATGTCTCTTTTTTTATCAAAATATACACTGTTCATTTTGAAAAAAAATTTGTCAGAAAAGCTAAAGAAACTTAGACCTAATCCAGAATATGTTGGTTTTCTAAAGATGGACGTGCAGAAACCAGTAGGTGTTTTTTTAATTAGAATGTCCAGAAAAGAAATAGAGTTTTCATGCTCACTCTCCATTGTGAACTTTATATTAGGATGAAGTGTATTCAAAAAATGGAAAAAACTTAAAGCCTCATTTTTAGATTTAAATAGTGCATAGGTGTCGTCAACAAAACACCTATAAAAAGGCAGCCTAAAGGAGAAGGGACATTCTTGAAAGAGCCTATTCTCTAGGGATACCATAAAGGCATTAGCCAAGGCTGGTCCCTTCCTCTGTTCTGCACTACCGATTCGAAAAACGTATTGACTGCCCCTCGTATATTGGTAGTACTATTCGCTCGTTACACTCGAGGGTTTGCGCACACCTCGGCATTAGTTGCCGAACAAGAAAGTTTCTCGCTAGTAAGGAAGTCTCGCCAATCAGAGATCACATTATAAAGTGTAAGGTTGATGCAAACATCAATAATTTTGAGATTCTGAGCTCTAATTCTAACATCACGCAGCTCCGAATTCTGGAATCTCTCTTCATAAAAACACATTCGCTCACGTTAAATTCAGACTTGACTTGCCACCCATTATCGGTAATAGCCACAACCAACCAGCTTTAGACCTGTTAATATTCTACCGACAACAAACTACCCATAATCGTGTCCAATTTTGGTAAATCCCTTGGTCATTCCCCTAACTCACTGACAGCAGGTATGAATTTGTTTCTCTCCTTTGTTTGATCTTATCTGTATATGTACTTGTAATTATTAATACTTTTAATTTTATAAGTTTACCTTTCTTAATTATTTGCTTTTGATTTATGAGAAGTTTCGATCTTTCATCTCTCTTTACTAATGTTCCTCTTGACCAAACCATTGACATAATTGTCCGACATGCATTTTTCCTTAAAAACTCCAATTTTCATGGATTTACCCCTCCACTATTAAAAGAAACGCTGAAACTAGCCTTAAGGACAATTACTCTACTTTTAACAACCAAACCTACTGCCAAATAGATGGGGTGGGCATTGGCAGTCCTTTGGGCCCTGTCTTCGCAGATATCTTCATGTCCTGGTTCGAGGAACAACTATTCAGCCTGGAACTTGTAAGCATTGAACCCTTACTTTACCGCCGATTTGTCGATGATACATACATTCTGTTCAATAAATAGGAGTCCTGCGATAATTTTTTACAATATGCCAATCATATACATCCTAATATTAAATTTACTGGCGAAAAGGAGTTCAATTCCTCCATCTCATTTTTGGATATCCACTTTTCCCGTGTCCCAACTGGATTTGAAACAAAAGTTTTTCGTACGCCAACCTTTACTGGTCAAGGCCAAAACTTTTTCAGTTTTTGTGACCTTTCTTTCAAAATAAGTGTCATCAAAACACTAATATTCCGGGCTTTTAATATTTGTTCATCTACTCTGGATTTCACCATGAAGTCGCATTTCTGACTAATTTTTTCAAACAAAACGGCTTTCCTGTGTCTCTGA
This sequence comes from Ceratothoa steindachneri, assembly GCA_963969495.1. Classification (NCBI taxonomy): domain Eukaryota; kingdom Metazoa; phylum Arthropoda; class Malacostraca; order Isopoda; family Cymothoidae; genus Ceratothoa; species Ceratothoa steindachneri. The sequence continues at coordinate 82,494,735 of OZ018327.1, forward strand.
CTGAAAAAATTACGGCCCAATTTTGAAACAATATTTTCCAGCCCAAATTTAAATTCCCTACTGTTTGCAAAGATATCCGTTACATAATCTTTCCGGATCTGGGTTTTTTAAACAAAAAATTTTCAAAAGAAATAAAATCTGTATTAAATAAATTCTTTTTCCATACCGACTTTAAGTTAATTTTCATAAATAGACACCACATAGGATTATACTTCAATTGTAAGGACAGAATCCCTCCTCAAGCGAAGTGCTCCGTTGTGTATGAGTTTACTTGCCCCAATTGTAAACTGCAGAGATACATCGGTAGTACGGTGCGCTCGCTGAGGGCGAAGTTCTGTTCACATTTGGGTGTTAGCCACAGGACAGGAAAAGTTCTCTCTAAGAAAGAATTCTAACCTGTTAGGCTTCACTCTATTGATTGTAAAACCGAAATCACAACGGACGATTTTAAAATCCTGAAAACCACCCCTGATGCCATATCATTAAGGATTCTTGAATCTATGTATATTAAATACCTTTCTCCTTCCTTAAATTCTGATTCTTCTTCTCACCCACTACTTCTACTCTAAACAAATATATTACCAACCTTCTAACCTTCTCTTTCTTCTTACGCTCCGTGCCCTTTCTCCCCAGTTATCCTCTAACGGCTGATTGTTTTAGGTTGGTTTATCCGGATGTGTTTTCTGTGTTTCCCCAATCGTTCATTTTTAACTCTTAACATAATAATCCAGAGATTATCAATTGCCTGTAAATTTATTGCTATCCCCCTCCTTAATTAACACAAAATACGTTCCATAAATTCGTCATTTTAATTATCTGTTTGGTTCTTACCTTAAATTATTTTCCACAAATTGTAATTCCAGTACCCAAAGATGGGTGAAAAGTTCCCCCGAAACGTTGTAATAAGAAAATGAAATGAATTTCCAGAACGAGGTTGGTCTGGGATATTTCCAGTTTCTCAGATCCTCTTCAACACTTGCCCAACACCGGAATGTGATCAACCGACATACTAGGCGATTTGTAAAGAACTGAGACCCTCTTCGTGCAGCTTGCGAATCAGACTGTTTTCTTCCACGGTATAGCTACGTATTTTCGCTATTGACATGTCGACCTTGGATATCTTATTAATTAACAAATATGATGGGAAGATTTTAGATATAACATACTGCATACTGATAATAGGATTTCATTCATTTCAATAGCATCCTCATTTTAGATTGGACACAAACATGTAAACCTACACCAACATATTCAAGGAATACCATACCCGAGGAATAAGAAAAATCAAGTGCCCGGCATTGCCCGGGATAAAAAGTCCTATCGCAAATATATACAGATTCATATTGTTTGAAATTTTTATATTGTGTCACAAAAATATATTTACTTGCTGATTATTATTATTATTATTATTATTATTTGTGGGGTGAAGGCAGATTCATGGAATTCACACATACTCTCTATCATATAATATACTTACAATGAGTAAACTTTTCATCTCGCGCGCCCGGCAGCTAACGCACACGCCTAGATGACCGTAGGAACATATCGAGCGTCTTATAAATACAGGTAATTCTCTCCCTCTCTCTCTCTCTTATATATATATATATATATATATATATATATATATATATATATATATATATATATATATATATATATATATATATATATATATATATATATATATATATATATATATATATATATATATATATATATATATATATATATATATACGAAAAGATTTCATTTAGACTGGTGATGATAGAGGAACTGAATATGTTTGGATGATGCCTAGCCAAAGTAGCCTAAAGCAACAAATGCTAACTTAAACTTAGACGCCAAATAGGGGCTAGATGGACATAGAATTCCCCTTCACTTGGCCTCTTTACTAGCAGCTGATAATCTTGTTTATCACGAATCGAAATAAAATGGCGTTATAGTCACCTTAAGATGTATTATCATATATAAAAAGCAAACTACCTCACACTTGGACGCCGTGTTTATTAAGTAACAGAGACAGGAAAATAAGCTCAAATCCTTCTCACTCAAAATTATCCCCAGCTTTCTCATTCTGCAGATGCGTATAATCGTGCATTAACGCTTAAACCCGTGAGCTTCTCTCTCGAATGATATACTCCGCGTTGCTCACACTCAAGCTGGAAATTATAAGTAGTTTTTTCTGATTGCATCGCTGCTGATCTTATCTCGTTTTACTTTTATTTAGTTCTAGATCCCTCCATTGGCCTCAAATGCTTGTCATGGTCGGAACCTTAGTCTACAAACGCAGATAATTGGCGGTAAAGAAAGAGAGATACCTTTTACCCTACCCAGTAAAGGTCAAAGCTACACGTTTGGCAGGTGTTGTCTGACCTTTACGAAAGCCGCTTCATGCAGTGTGAACAGCTCAATTATAATTGAGCGTGGTTTGAATTACTGTCTAGACTAGATTTGTACTGGACCTTCTCTTACCTTGTGGGACGGGTAAATATTAAAGAGCTTTTTGCTTCGAGCCTGTTTATAGCTATATTAAAGCAAATTATTAATTAGATCTTATCTATTTCACGTTTAATATCATTGAATTCTCATTCTTTCTCCTAACCGACGGATATTTGGGTTTCTCTGATGGAATACCAGTATAAATGAGAAAAGGAGTTTTATATAATAAACAAACATAACCACGAAACTGTGACACTCTGATATTTTATTGTTTTATAAACCTGTATTGAATATTTAACTGCTCCCCCATCCCGTGTTATTGTGAAAACTTTTAATGAATATCAATAATGACAACCAGAAATGGAAATCGGTGATAAGCGCGTCCCTTAATGTCATCAGATAACTTCCACCGAAAAAGATAAAAAAACTACAACATAGAATTACTCTCGGTTTTTAAGCATTTGGAAGGACAAGCACAGTTTCCAAAAGTAAATTCCCCATCTGCCTGAAAATAAAAGTCTATGATAAACTCAAATCCCCAACACTAACCTTTAGAACTGAAAATTAAACCTGACTGAAATCTCATCCTAAAAGTCCGACACTCCAGAAGATTAATGGATGCATTATGATGATAATAACTCGGACTTTTTCAAATTTCAAGATATAATAGAAACAAGTATAGCTAGGCTGAAGATGTGGCGAGAGCAGGTAAATATATCTACTAGGTAGATCACAGAATAGACAGTGACAAAATGACTAAAAAAATTACCAGTAAATGGGACAAAATCGACCAAATTCACAAATATGAGCGGTTTTCCTTATCAGTAGGGGGCATATTTCTTTTATTTGATCCTTTTGTTGTCTTTAAACCAAAAGTATTATTAAGGCAAGAAGCACAACTTAACCAGGGACCTTAAACACAAGGTACTAGGGCGCATGGCAATCGTTTCAAGGTCGCCCTGAATCGGGATTCGAGACAGCGACTAACATGATCTGGTTATGGTATCGAGTTTCGTTGCCTAGTGGATAAAACGCTGGGTTTTCAATACCTGGTAACGGGTTCGATTCTAGGAAAGGGTGGTTATAAATGGCTCGTGTTGGGAGCACTTTTAGACGCATATGCCATGACACACATAGCAAGTTACAATAGCACTCTATTTTTCACCATTTGTTTTCACACACAATACACATCACTCTTCCCTCTTTGGAGCCTGGCGAAGAGGTTTTTAATTTACACTCTTTTAACGTGGCAGGGTGGCTCTTCCTTGAGCCATATTAGATTCCAACGCTAGCAGACTGGTGACAAAACAAAATACTACCGTTCTTCATGCCCCTTCCCGCCTTACCAGGGGCTGGGCATCGTAGTCACGGACTTGAATCTGATTGTTATACTGATCTTTACCTGTATTTCATTATCCGCTTGTCAAAATGGAAGGGCGGATGGTGAAATTAACAAACTAATACAAATGATAATAATAATAATGACGACGAGACCTAGTTTCGTTTCGAACTATAATTCCGATTAGTTCGTCTCATGTATACATAAACTAGTTCATCTATTTGATATTTCGAGTTAAATCATTATTTTTTTTATTGGTAAAACTCAAGATTTAATTCGCCTTGGGCAATTACCACACGTTGGTGGGCTACATTTTTTATACATATTAGAACAAGTTTTAAAACCTGAATTAATTTTGTTCCTATTCAAATTTACAGATCTCTTTCAATCTTTCTTTTAAAAAAGATTATAATGAAGCTAGGTATCTTTTAAGTCTTTCGATCGCGGGTTTGTTCTAGCACCCCAATTTAAATAATTTGATAACCACGTCCAACGTTCGTCGCTCACATTTCAGCACATCTTAATCTCCCCAGTAATTTCGATGAGGTCGGGAGAAAATCGTGATTTCATTTTTTATAAACCTTTTCCCCTAAAGGATCTAATTAGCTCTCTCAGACGAGCTTAGAACATTCCACCAACTGTGGAATGCTTTGATAAACCCGAAAAAAGAGAGACAACATTGTTATTAGTTGATCAGATAAACGTAATAAAATTGTAGTTATAATTTCGACTAGATTTTGGGATATACATTGTCCTCTTAAATGTGCATAGAGGATTAAGTTGGGGCTTTTTTTTAGTATATTTATATTATATGTTTTATGTTCTATAGCATGAGTTGATATATAATTATCTTGGTGAGTTCAGTATAATTTATCCTCTGACTTTTGTATCCAGGTCATTTTTCTGCTACCTGACCTTATTATATTGTTAATTGCCCAAAAAGTATATTGTAAAATAACTGTTATGCCAGGTGGGTCAAAAATAGCCCCCGTTTTCTGCTTTTACGGTTGTCAGTTAAGTGTTTATTCGCAATTTGCATTGCAGTGAACAAGAAGGTGGAAATCAATAAAAGATGACTATATAACTATTTATTCGCGGGGAAATAATGAAGGAATATACAAAGCTGTTTTACTTATAATGTTCAAAGTGCCCTCCATCATGTTCGATGCACAATTGCAGTCGAGTAGACACACAGTGGCACAGATGGTTGTACAATTCGATATCAATTTTCTCAAACTTTGCAGTATTTGAGCCTTCGATTCCCAAATTTACGATGCTTTTCACGATAAACAAGGTCTCTGATAGGACCTAAAAACATAAATCTGAAGGTGTAAGATCTGAGCAGCGCGCCAGCCATTCGATCGGCCCACAGGGGCAGATCCACTTTTGGGGAAAGTTTTCATCAAGCCATTGACCAAAATGACGTCCTTAATAAAGTGGATCATCATCTTGCCTAAAATAACAAACCTGACTCTTTACCCTGAGCCCAAATGATATTTTCAGCATATCCAGGTAATTTTCTAGATTGATGGCCCCATCGAAGTAAAAAGGGTCCAATTACCCCTAATCGAGATATGGCTGCTTAAGCTATCACTTTAGGTAAAGTTTTCTCCTTCTCAATTGTCACTTTTGCTTTCTCCTCAGCTCAGTAGACTCAATGAACCATTAAGCTTAAACCATGCCTCATCTGACCTTAAGTCCTTTGAGCATCGGAAATATTCCTTTTTCACTGATTCTTCTCTAAGCTGTATCCCTCTTTCTTAACTTTTCCTTCTCCTACTATTACCGTCTCCTAAACCTCGCTCCGTGCTTTCTTGCCAGGCACTCTTCCCTCGGTTCACATTGAACTAATGGCCAAAGGGTAAGGACCCTCTCCAGGAGTCGGCCGCAGTCTTCTTCCTCTACTGCTATTGCCTCTGAACGTGAAGTTGGACAGAGAGGAGGAGGGACTGCGAAGTCTCACTCTTCCCCCTTCCACCAAACGCCTCGCCCCCCAGATATTGTCTACCATTGTGCCCTCTTCATCCAACTTAGTTAGTAATTCTTCGCAAATTGAAGACAGCGGTCGTAATCTTCATCTTGGAGATATTTTATTTTTTCCTGGTGAGAGATAATGATAACTCTTGATTGGCTCACTTCCAGCTCTGTAAATTATTGGAGAGTTGAATTTGCACTCTTTGTTGCAATCACCTGATGAATTCTTCAGACTTATCCACACTCGTTGTTTTTTAACAACTAGAATTGAATTCTTTGCAGTGGCTACCGACCTGTTGCTTCAAATATCTCGATAATCAATCCTGTTTCTTCCCTCGAGTTTGTTAATATCGAATTCCTGTGCCGAACGACGTGCCACCACCGATTGGTTTCCATTACATTTGTAGAGGAATGTTTCACGGCCTTTGAAAGGTAATTTGTGGTTAATTTCGTGCAGATTCAATATCTTTCCAAACTCTCAGCAATAACCAGTAAAAAAAAATAACTAAGGAAATTAAGAATCAACAAGAGAGATATTAACAAGATCTCCCAGAAAGAATCTGAGAGCCATAAAAACAGAAATCATCGCTACTTTTGACTCACTCTTTTATTGTTGCAGTTTTCCAATGAAGATCTCACTTGATTATAAAGGGCATCAAACTTGTTTGCTAGTTAATTTGGAAAGTACTTATTTTATTTTAGGTGTTTAGTTTTACTGGGTTTGTTGTCCTTGTCATCAATTTCTCTCTAGTTTTAGATATATTTTGATGTTGCTCCTGAGTAATATATGCTCGCTACCTCTGTTGAAGAAACTGATAATTGATAAACCTCAGTGGAGTTTTTACTGTTGATTATTATGTTATTTCATATTTTGTGCATCTACTACTTTGCCTCCTCTAGTAAAAGGAGTTTGCAAAAGTAAAGTTTTGCTTCTTCTACAAATTCTACTACTCTGTTTTCACGTTCGTTTCTCTCCTTGTCTAATCTTTACATTGAATTTCTACCAAATCATCTTGAACTGACGGTTCTTATGTGTATGTGCATTAATATATAAGTGCTACATATATAAAAATCCTCTTATTAAATCTCAGGTGAGTAGGTTTGGACTACTTATAGGGAAGACCTATGGGATATTTGGAATACTATTTTGTTAATCCACTGGTCATTCCTATAATTTCTGCTATGAATAGTGCTATATTTCAATGTAAAAGGAATTATCTTTTATTATACCATGTATTTGTTACTCCTAACTTTATAAGAGAGTAAGTAACTGTTCTCAATTGTATAACTTCTTCCACATTCCTTCTTCTCTGCGGCTACTAATGTTCCATTCTATCCTATTAAATTCTTCTAGTAGGTAGATCGATTGATCTAACCCTCCTCCACTAGAAACAACAACGGTTCGTTCAGCTCCGGGGAATAATGGTCGTATTCCGCGGTGTACCTGTTTGGAAGTATTGGGCCAGAGAATTTACGGCGTTGGCTCATTTTTTAAAGTATTGGGCCAGAGAATTCACGGCGTTGGCTCATTTTTTAAAGTATTGGGCCAGAGAATTCACGGCGTTGGCTCATTTTTTAAAGTATTGGGCCAGAGAATTCACGGCGTTGGCTCATTTTTTAAAGTATTGGGCCAGAGAATTTACGGCGTTGGCTCATTTTTGAAAGTATTGGGCCAGAGAATTTACGGCGTTGGCTCATTTTTGAAAGCATTGGGCCAGAGAATTCACGGCGTTGGCTCATTTTTTAAAGTATTTGGCCAGAGAATTCACGGCGTTGGCTCATTTTTTAAAGTATTGGGCCAGAGAATTCACGGCGTTGGCTCATTTTTGAAAGTATTGGGCCAGAGAATTTACGGCGTTGGCTCATTTTTGAAAGTATTGGGCAAGAGAATTTACGGCGTTGGCTCATTTTTTAAAGTATTGGGCCAGAGAATTCACGGCGTTGGCTCATTTTTTAAAGTATTGGGCCAGAGAATTCACGGCGTTGGCTCATTTTTTAAAGTATTGGGCCAGAGAATTCACGGCGTTGGCTCATTTTTAAAGTATTGGGCCAGAGAATTTACGGCGTTGGCTCATTTTTGAAAGTATTGGGCCAGAGAATTTACGGCGTTGGCTCATTTTTGAAAGCATTGGGCCAGAGAATTCACGGCGTTGGCTCATTTTTTAAAGTATTTGGCCAGAGAATTCACGGCGTTGGCTCATTTTTTTAAAGTATTAGGCCAGAGAATTTACTGCGTTGGCTCATTTTTGAAAGCATTGGGCCAGAGAATTCACGGCGTTGGCTCATTTTTTAAAGTATTTGGCCAGAGAATTCACGGCGTTGGCTCATTTTTGAAAGTATTGGGCCAGAGAATTTACGGCGTTGGCTCATTTTTGAAAGCAGTGGGCCAGAGAATTCACGGCGTTGGCTCATTTTTTAAAGTATTTGGCCAGAGAATTCACGGCGTTGGCTCATTTTTTTAAAGTATTAGGCCAGAGAATTTACGGCGTTGGCTCATTTTTTAAAGTATTGGGCCAGAGAATTCACGGCGTTGGCTCATTTTTTAAAGTATTGGGCCAGAGAATTCACGGCGTTGGCTCATTTTTTAAAGTATTGGGCCAGAGAATTCACGGCGTTGGCTCATTTTTTAAAGTATTGGGCCAGAGAATTCACGGCGTTGCTCATTTTTTAAAGTATTGGGCCAGAGAATTCACGGCGTTGGCTCATTTTTTAAAGTATTGGGCCAGAGAATTCACGGCGTTGGCTCATTTTTTAAAGTATTGGGCCAGAGAATTCACGGCGTTGGCTCATTTTTTAAAGTATTGGGCCAGAGAATTCACGGCGTTGCTCATTTTTTAAAGTATTGGGCCAGAGAATTCACGGCGTTGGCTCATTTTTTAAAGTATTGGGCCAGAGAATTCACGGCGTTGGCTCATTTTTTAAAGTATTGGGCCAGAGAATTCACGGCGTTGGCTCATTTTTTAAAGTATTGGGCCAGAGAATTCACGGCGTTGGCTCATTTTTTAAAGTATTGGGCCAGAGAATTCACGGCGTTGGCTCATTTTTTAAAGTATTGGGCCAGAGAATTCACGGCGTTGGCTCATTTTTTAAAGTATTGGGCCAGAGAATTCACGGCGTTGGCTCATTTTTTAAAGTATTGGGCCAGAGAATTCACGGCGTTGCTCATTTTTTAAAGTATTGGGCCAGAGAATTCACGGCGTTGGCTCATTTTTTAAAGTATTGGGCCAGAGAATTCACGGCGTTGGCTCATTTTTTAAAGTATTGGGCCAGAGAATTCACGGCGTTGCTCATTTTTTAAAGTATTGGGCCAGAGAATTCACGGCGTTGGCTCATTTTTTAAAGTATTGGGCCAGAGAATTCACGGCGTTGGCTCATTTTTTAAAGTATTGGGCCAGAGAATTCACGGCGTTGGCTCATTTTTTAAAGTATTGGGCCAGAGAATTTACGGCGTTGGCTCATTTTTTAAAGTATTGGGCCAGAGAATTCACGGCGTTGGCTCATTTTTTAAAGTATTGGGCCAGAGAATTCACGGCGTTGGCTCATTTTTTAAAGTATTGGGCCAGAGAATTCACGGCGTTGGCTCATTTTTTAAAGTATTGGGCCAGAGAATTCACGGCGTTGGCTCATTTTTTAAAGTATCGGGCCAGAGAATTTACGGCGTTGTCTCATTTTTGAACGATACATGATTTGGAGAGCTGTGCAGAAGGGCAACTGTATTGGATAAGCGGAGATCCAAAATACGGAACCAAGATCCACTACCTAGCGATTGCCCTTGTATGGGTTGTCTTCATGTTGTATATACAGTCTTGGCAAGAGGTTTTGAGAGTACTATATATTTTCATATAAGGAAATTAATAGAACTAATCAAACGTTGAATTCATTTTAGTATATATCATAAATTGAATGTGAAAGAATAAAAAAATCGCAAACCCATTTTACTAATAAATACTGCCAATTGATGCGTGCAATTAATATTTACAATGATGTCCCTTATGCTTCAGGACTGCTTTAATTGGTTTTGTCATACTGGAGACCAAATTTGTGAGGATATCTTGGAGGAGCTTGATCCATTTTAGTTCAATAAGCACCCGCAACTGCTCACAATTGGGTGGTTTCCGTTTATCAACCATCAATTAAATTATCGCCCACAAATTCTCTATTGTATTCAAATCTGGCAGTCTTGGGCCAAGGTCCCAAAAGTTCTATGTTATCTTAGGCTAAAAACTTTGTTAGTGATTTTGCTTTGTGAGAAGGGGCGCTATCAGGCTAAAAATACAGTTTTCAGCCCCCAAATGCTCTTGAACTATTGCTAAAGGTACTGGTGAAGCACGTTTTCGTACTATTTTGAACCAAAGGTAGTGTTATTTGGCAAAATTGTTACTGCTCCAGTTCCCTTAGATGAGAACCAGACCCAGACATGGAGAGTGTCCGGATATTTCGCACTGGGCACGGGACAGGACTCGTGAGAATGCTCCCCTTTTCTCATCCTAACGAGTGATCTTCCAGAAGATCCGAACAAGTGGAAGAGCGTTTCATCAGAGAATATTACTTTGCGACAATTTTCAACAGTCTATTCTTTATATTTCCTACAAAGTGGAGCATATCCGTTAGGGTTTTTCTTGATGAAATGCGGTTTGTCCGCAGCCATTCTTGAATTGAGACCTTTGTAGAAAATTCTCTGCCTCACTCTTCGTGCTGAAACGTTCACACTTGCTTCGTTCCAATCGTAAGCAAGCTTGGCACTGGAGGCTACATGATCTTTGAGCTGGGACATAACCAGTAGGCGATCTTGGCATTCACTTGAAGCTCTTAGGATTCCAGAAAATGACTTCACAGGAGTGTAACCAGTATTTTTAAATTCATTATGATCCTAACAAGGTCTGCTGACCAAAAAGTCGCGTGCTCTCACTTATTCTGTTTTATGACCTTACAGCCTACAAAACTTTCAATACTTTCCGGTCTAACCTTGGGAGGACCTTGGCAATTCTATCATTCAAAGGAGAATGTAAATAAACATAAGGGTTTCAAATTTAGTTAGAATTGACCGAAAAGTTATGATGTTATTGCCAGAGCAAAATGATTTCCGGACTAACCTTGGAGGAGTTGGCAATTATATCATTCGAAAGAGAATATAAAACAACAGGAGATTTTTAAATTTCGTTAGAATCAGCTGATTAGTTATGATGTCATATACGAACTAAATCCCCTTATTACATGCGTAACAAGGAATATTAATGCAACCACAATTTTAACAACAATTACAACTAGATCGTTGTTTTTGACAGTGCATCTAAATAGACCTACTTGAACGTTTAGGCCTCTAGCAAGGCAGGCATCCCCTCAAGTATCTAAATTCGCATAGTTGAGTCCCTTTTCCTGTTCTTATAATACGAAATAAATCCATTTAATTACATGCCTAACAAGGAATATAAATTCAACTACAATTTTAGGGACAACTACAACTAGATCGTTGTTTTTGACAATGCAGAGTAGATAGGCCTACTTGGACGTTTAGGCCTCTAGCAAGGCAATCATCCCTTCAAGGATCTAAAGTTCACATATTTGAATATAAATGCAACCACAATTTTAGGGACAACTACAACTAGATCGTTGCAAGATTTCCCGCCTGATCTATGAATCTTAGATCGAATGGAGCGCGACTGTTGCAACCTTTCCAATCCCTGTTTCGTATTTTCGTGGTTATTTTTTCCATGTTTGCAAAGAAGACTAGAATATGAGTACAATAAAATTAAGTATATACTGACCTTGGTTCGGTTTAACCGGCAATAAACCTTGAAACAATTATCCGCTTAAGAAAGGCGAGTATGTTCGTATTTAGGTGTTTTTCGACGGTGTAAGTCATAGACGATGAAACAACAAAATAATGGTGTTAGAGAACTAACAAACACTTAGGAGCAGCGCAACAAATAAATGCAGTGGATGATTGTTGAAAACTAAAACAGGACAGAACTTGGAACTATGACGAAACTGAAACATTCGCTCGTGCAGACGGTGCAGTGCCACTCTTGTAAAGCAGACGTGGCATCTCTAAGAATGAACCGATTTGAAAAATATTACAAACATGTATAAACCAATAAGATCATGTTTTCTGGTGGCCTACAATTGATGCACGCTCGCATTATATTTTATTTTAAGTTCATTTTAAAAATATTAAGAATATATATACATTTTTCAGTAAATTCCACATATTTTAAAAAATAGGATTAAGGAGCTACTCTCAGAATACCCTAGGTAATTCACTTACTTTAAGGATAATAGGCTTGTTTTACTTTAAGTTTATTGCAATTGCATCATATTGTATTATATATAATTTTTAAGGTAATTTTGAAATGACGAAGGGAGGGGGGGGTCTTTTCTCCTGTTATGGCCCACCAAACCACCCAAATAAATATAACATAAAAAAGTAATCTTATCTCTCGATTCCCACGTATGAGAAATGAATTAAGAAATCTATCTGAGGAGCTACTCGCTCCAGTAACCGGCCGTTCGGCCAGCCGACTGAGGAGAAAAAAATGCGCCATAATAAGAGAACACATCAGGTGTTTATTGCCATATAATTTCCTGCCTAACCTTGGGAGTAATTTGGCAATTATATGTCGAAAGAGAATTAGCCGATTAGTTATGTTATTGCCAGAAACAAAATAATTTATGGGCTAACCTTGGGAGGATCTTTGCAAGTATATCATTCGAAAGAGAATGTAAAACACACAAGGGTTTCAAATTTCGTTAGAATCGGCCGAATGTTATTGCCAAAACAAAATAATTTATGGGCTAACCTTGGGAGGATCTTTGCAAGTATATCATTCGAAAGAGGATGTAAAACACATAAGGGTTTCAAATTTCGTTAGAATCGGCCGAATAGTTATGATGTTATTGCCAAAAATATAATTCATGGGCTAACCTTGGGAGGACTTAAGCAATTATATCATTCGAAAGGGCATTTAAAACAACATGAGCTTTTCAACTTTCGTTAGAATCGGCTTAATAGTTACAATGTTATTACAAAAAACATAAAAAAGCAAAACTGGGACCGACCGACCGCCGACATAGTGAGATGTAGAGTCGCCCGCGACTAGACTGCGCGACTAAAAATGGCAGTAGTCCTTGATGCATTACCCTTAGTAACTATCCCCTTGCATTTCAGGCTATTTTGGTACAGATCAACAACGCTTGCACGCTTTTTCTTTGGAAAAGACCATTTCTGGAATTGAAAAAATTTAACACTTATTTTTACAAAAATCAAAATTACGAAATAGATTATAATTACACACCATCAACCATTTACCCCATATTTGTCATCATTTTATATTTTCGATCGAATAGCAAAGCTCTAGGGACTGAAACTCACCTCGTACAGGAACAGGACCATATCGCGATTTTGGATTCAGCGAATGAATGCAGTCGTTTCTTATTAATTTTGAAATGCTGACTTTTGATAAACCTGAAATTATTTAAATATTAGAATAATTATTCATATCAGGTAAATTTGAAAAACACTAAAAGTATATATTAATTTCAAAAGTTTGGGCTCTCAGATTATCCTTAAATACTAGAAACATATCTGCGATAGTTTGACGTCGTAGTTCTTTGATCTTTGGTTTTTCCAGATGAGCACAGATTATGTTTAAGAATGAGTTGAATGGAATAATGTTTATGGCAGATAGCGACTGGATTAGCGGCGATCGTTAATGTCCAAATCCAATGAAATATTTGGAAAGAAAAATCTAAGCGCGGAAAATTTGGCCGCTCGTCTAGACGGGGGCTCGGTTGGGAGTCTTCTTCTTCGCAAAGATGGGCATTGGTTATTGATTATATTACTTGAAGTCCAAATATATATAAATAAATAAATATATATATATATATATATATATATATATATATATATATATATATATATATATATATATATATATATATATATATATATAAATATATATATATATATATATATATATATATATATATATATATATATATATATATATATATATATATATATATATATATATTTATATATATATATATATATATATATATATATATATATATATATATATATATATATATATATATATATATATATTTATATATATATATATATATATATAATCACCATTTTATAATTTAGCATATTATCCATAATTATGTGTTATAATAATGTGTATAATGCTAATATGTTTTAATATTTTCTCCATATATATGAATTAGTATTTTTATATATGGTGTGTAATTAATAAAATGGTATTTTTTCTAAAATTAGAATGTAACCCAAATTTCTTTTTTCATTATAAATTTATAGCTATTGTGTAATCAATATCGTTCTGAATAAGTAATATGAGTAAAACTAAAAAACTCTCAGAAGCATAGAGAGCACAAATCCAACTTTTCTATCAGTAGAAATTGCTAAAAAATAAAATGTTCAAGATATGGTGTCCAAACCACTAGAAAACGATATTAAGAGATCAAGAGGATTATATCCAGGCAGAGAAGTGGCATAAAACGTCCTACAACACTTATTGGAGACATCTATCATTCAATCTTCACTACAGAATCGCAGAAAAAAAACTTCTAAACATGCTGGGTAGTTCAATGAAGCTTATTTTTTTTAAATATCACCGATAATAGTTAGAAGGAGACTTAAGGAATAAAGGCTAAAGGATGGAGGACGAGAAAGATGCCTTGAATATATGAGATTAGAAAAGAAATCGTCTTCAGTTGGCCAAAGATCACAAAAATTGGACAAATAAACAATCTTCTAAAGTTATCATGTCAAATGAAAGTAACTATTAGGTATTTATTGTTGTTTATATTTATAATTTATGTAAGTCCATTTTAATATATCTTGAAAGAAAATTATTTTAAAAATTACATTGGTCAACAAATTTTAACTTTTTTTCTGCTGACTTAAATTTGAGACCTGTTTGTGGGAAATTCGGGGTCACTGAGTTTAAAAATGGCAATAGTTTTCTTCTATGACGTGAAGTTTTTTTATTTATGGACTGGTACATATTGGTCCCACTCATAATAGCAGGTTATCTTACGGCCAAATAAACGGAAGTGGAGGCGTTTGGTATTTTTCTTATTTTATTTTATCTATGTATTTAGACTTCTCTTTATGCACATCTAGATATTTAAAACAATTGTGTATAATATAATTTTGTGTTTTTTTAGATTTGTTTTAGGAAATAACATTCAGTTGTATGGCCTCATTACGAAGGAAATGTTGGAATTCCCCTGAATCGTTTTGTTATATATGTGGTTGTTTTACTGCACCAACTCAAAGAATGAACATTAGTATCTTTGTAAAAAGATAATCATACTTGGCTTACTCTAAGATTAAATTAGGTGATCAGGATATATGAAATAAGTTACCCAAATCTTGATTCAGCAATTCGTTCAGTGCTTCATTCAGATGAAATTCCAGTACCTGTATTCAAGGAACTTCCTTCACTGGACGATGTAAGTGATATACGTTAATCTGATATAAGCAATGAACTTGAAAGTGATACATACTTTGCGCATACATCGACCCAACAACGTGGAAACTTAGGCGAATTAGAACAGAATGATATAGTTGGAGACCTAGGCCTGTCAAAAGAGTTAGCAGAAGTGTTAGCTTCTAGACTTAAAGAGAAGAATTTGTTGCAGGAAAAGACAAATGTAACTTTTTATCGGAACAGAGAGAGAAATCTCTTGGCATTCTTTAAAACTAAAGAAGATTTTGTTTACTGTTGTGACGTGGCGGGAATGTTAAACGTGATGGGTGTTACAGAGTATGATCTAAGTGAACGGAGACTTTATAGAGATAGTTCAAAAAAGATTCTAAAATATGTGTTACTCCATAATGGAAAATTGTTCGGTGCGATTCCTATTGATCACTCTGTGTATTTAAAAGAGAAGCATGAACACATAAGATCTTTATTAGATTTACCAAAATATGATGAACACAAATGTATCATATGTGTGGATCTGAAAATTGTAAAATTTTACTTGGCCAACAAGGAGGCTATACAAAATATCTGTGTTTTCTGTGTTTATGGGACAGCCGAGCCAAGGACAAACATCGGGAACAGAAACTCTGGCCAGTTAGAGAAAGTTTGACTGTTAGGGAGAAGAATATTATACACCAACTACTTGTTGAGCAAGAGAAAATCATCTTCCCACCCATTCCTATAAAACTAGGGCTGATGAAACAATTTGTGAAAGCTCTTAATGTGGAGGGTGACTGTTTCAAATTCATATGTACAATACTTCCTGGCTTAAGTTATGATAAAATAAAGGTCGGAGTTTTTGATAGGCCACAAGTCAGAGAGTTAATGGAAAACCAAAACTTCTCGTGTTCGATGAATGGCATAGAAAGAGGAGCATGGGATTTATTTTTGGCTGTTGTGAAAGGATTTATTGGAAACAACAAGGCTGCCAACTACTTGATAGCTTTTATCGTTTAGGCTGCAACATAAGCATAAAGATTCATTTCCTCAAGAGCCATCTTCATGAATTTTCTGCTAATCTTGGCAACGTGAGTAATGAACACGGAGAGCGTTTTCATCAAGATATCAAGATTATGGAGGAGAGATATCAAGGCCGGTGGAACACAAACATGATGGCAGACTACTGTTGGAGTATTCAACGAGACTGTAGAGAAATCACACACTCCAGACACTCTCGCAAGCGAAAATTTCTTCCATGAATGTATAGGTATGTGTACGATTGCTTGTGTTTTCTTCATTATATTTAAAAAATAACGTGTATGTATTTAGTAATAGGTGATGTTATCTTACAATGCATTTATCCTTCCAAATTCTGTTGACATTTTAAGTTATGGTATGAAGCTATAACACTTAGGAAACTATCCTTACCGAGTAAAAACATGAAGTACATCGTAAAATAAAAATATGCTGTAGAAGGAAACCCTGAAGTGTTTAAAAAAAGTGGATGCCATATTTGAATGAAGCACGTCAGAATTAGTTCAAAACAACCAAAAAACATAAGCCAGCAAATAGTGTGTTGACCAGTGTTATCTTTTGTAACAAATTTGAAAAGTTTAGAATTTCAAAAGTATCTTGTGTATTACTAAGGTCCTCGTATGAGTTTGGTAAGGCATAATAGGGCGCCTCTTGAATGATGCAAAAACCAACCTCCACCGGTAACAATCTTCACCAACTTTGCAGTGTGGCATAGTGCATTATCCTGCGTAGAAATAGCATGCAGAGGAAGCTCTCATATGGGGCAGAGCATATACTTGTTGAAGTTATTTATACACTTGAGCAGTCAGTCTACCATGCAAGTGGACAAGTGGGCCAGTGCCTTAATTATAGCCCACACCATAAAGCTTCCGCCACCAAAATTGAGGCTACTGTTCACGCAGTTCACAGATAAAAATGTGTAACACGATTTTTGTCTTTAGGTAGCAACTGCCATTTTCTATTTGCTTGTGTCTAGAATACATGAAAAAAACACCGTTATTTATTTCAAACTTTGCTTTTGTCTCCATGATAATGATATGTGTATGAAATTTACCTATTCACTCTGGAAGTGAGTGGTGAATTTGAACTTTATTTTGCATAAAGTAGAAACAAAACATGATACAAAAATAGCATTATTTATTCTAGAATTACATAAGTGAGACAATTAAAATATTAGAAAACAGGCAATGGCTTCTCCACTTCCCCCTACAGGGAGATACTTGAAAGCTGCAGACTCCTTATCTAGAGCTCTCACAAATTGTTTCATAAGGCCCAATTTTAAGTCGAGAGGAGGAAAGAGTACTTTTCGGGGTTCCAACAAAGGCTCCCATTTGACGTTGTTTCTTCCCATACTAAACTCGGTCCTTTGTGGCTAATCACGCTGATGATAGTGTGTCATGGTATCTCCGCTGTTCCAAAGGCAAAGATAACAAGGAAGCCTTGTAAAGCCGCCTTTGGAGACACATCAAGAAGGTCACCATTTTGAAGTCTCCGATAACTTCCCAACCGTACTCTTCATATTTCAAGGCATCTAGCAAGATCTTGATACTACTGTATTCCTCTTTGAGCAGGACCAAGTGAGAAAAGGGAAGTGATGGATACATGTTCCCGTTATGAAGCAGCACTGTTTTGAGGCTACTGGACGAGATGTCAATGAAGAAGCGCCATTCGTTGGGGATACAGGTGATTCCGATTGCCTCAAACAGACCAGGCACTTTGTGACAAAAGCAAAGCTCATCTTGACGTGTAAAAAAAGCTTGAAAAACACTAGTGATGCTTTCTCTGGCCTGATATTTTCCCTTTGTGAGACCAAGATCTCTGACAAGGTCGTTGAGATCTTTTTTGTTAGGGAGGTATGGGTTTCTCTCCTCAGTTGCACCTCTGTAATCTGGATCAATGACTTCATCCTCTTCTGAACTGCTTTTTCTTTCTAAAAACAGATGCTCTCTCTTTGGAAGAGTGAGTACGGGGAGCTCAGAACTGTGTGGTACTGGCACAAAAGATGACTAAAGGTCTGGATACATGATAATAGGCGCATTTTTGCCTGGTTGACGTTTAGAAGGGATCAACCATGTAGAAGAAACAATTGCTTGAGTGGTCAGTTGGCTCCATCCAAATTCGTGGGATTGCGAAATTCATAGCTCTCTTTTCTCCTCTGTACCATTCTGTAATAAAACAAAATGAAAAATAAGTATAAATATACAAATACTTCACTTATTATTATAAGATATGTTAAAAAAATCCAGTATCCAAATTAACAAAACATTATATTTACATACATATTACCTTCCAGAGTTCTTTTGCAGAGTTCGCAGGTTAAATGAGGTGCCCAAAGTTTGTCTTGATCTCCCACTGGCATCCCGAAATATGCCTTGTAGGCCTAACACATTTTAGCGAGTACTTTTTCGCTTTTGTCTTAATAAATTCGCCGCCAACATAGCAAAATGAGTGTCGGATGCTTACAGCCTCTTGATGCCATGTGTGACGAATGCTTCTATCAATGACGACTGACGATGTTTTCGCTGTGACAGCTAAAGATAAACTGATCTGTTGAGTAGACATTCTTTGTATTTATACAGCCATCTACAATGCCAGAATGCTCTAGAAATTCTTCAAATATATAAAAAAATCTCGAAAGTTCTAGAAAGCTCTACAGTTTATTGTTCACCAAATTAGTGCTGAATCTATGTGGAATGTAAGAGAAATACGATTGCTGTCCAGGTCGCACAAAACAAAATATAAGGGAAATAATAGCTATTACTACTGTATTACTGTTGCTATAACTTTTTAAATCCTGTATATCATGTTTATACCATAACTGAAAAAAAATAACCCTTAAAACTTTTTATATATTTTTTCTATTTTCATCAAAGTAATGTTATTTACCATAAATGGGCTAATTCAAAAATTCAATGTCCTAGCCACAAAAGCAAAGTTTGGGGATTAAAATTGACTTTTATATTTAATAGAGCCACAAACAATTTGAAAATAACACTTTTAACCCAAAGACAAGACAAAAGTGAAATTTTGTTACACAGTGGAATCTAACGGCCGTATGCTAAGAAGAACGTAAAATGCACTTTTATCAGATGTGTAGCTTCGCAATAATTTATAAATATATTACATGCAAAAGGCTAAAATGTAAAATACGAACCACCTGCCATCTGTACCAAACCAATTTAATCGATAGGTACTATGTACTACTTATAAACCATACGATTTAAGAATATTTCATTTCCATCTGATCTTTATGAATATTAAAACAATTTTTGAATAAGCGCATTGACCTTCCTGGTTCTCTCATAAATGTTTACAAAATGCCTATGTATTTAATGAGGTCTGGAATGGGTTCTCTAAACGAAACTTTCAGAAGTCTTGTTTTTCTTCGGAAAATTATTTTCCAAAAGTTAATCCGAGATTTATTTATTTTTTTTAAATAGAAACACCAATGAAAGTTTTTTTCGAAAAAATGATCTTATCCCTATTAAGGACAGCAGTCATGTCGTATAACTATTCAGATGTCTCGGTTGTACTGGTCCCACTTACATCGGCAGCACTGTCACGGCTCTTGGCGCTAAGTTCTCCGCTAAGACGGGGATAAGTAGGCAAACCGGAATTTTTTTTTATTAACAGAAAGCAGAAATTATTTAATTAAATGTAAAACAGATGCAACTATGGCTAACTTTAAGGTTTTGTCATCTAATTATAACCAACAACATCTTAGATCTTTGTAATCAGTATATATTAAATATCATAAAATTAAATTAAATGAGGATTCCAGTTTCAACGCCTTGTTATATACACTTAACTAGCGTTGCTTAGTCTTAATTAGTAGAGATATGGATGGTTGAATTTAAATTAGATCATTTCCGAATTTATCTACATAACTTATAAAAGAATGTACTGTCTCCTATATAATCATTAGTTCTCCGAATCTGATAAGAATCATGTAAGTTATTAAGTAGAAATTACGTTTTCGTCTATTGTCTTTTCTGTTTTTGTTATATTTATTCTTTTGATTGAATCTTAATTTTTTCGTTTAGTATTACCTTATACTTTCTAATTTCTGTAAAATTATGAAAATTATATTATCTTGACTCTTAATTACTTTATCTTGACATGGTTTAGTACTATTTATCAATTTTCAAAATCTTATTTCATTTTTAATCTTTTTTTAGTGTATATTCAACATATTTGTCAACTTTAGCCTGTTGAAGAAACTGATTTTTTCAAAACGTCAAATAAAGAACTTTGATGAATACATTTAGAATTATATATATACAAAGGGTGTTCCAATAACTTGGACCGATTTTAAATGTTTTAAGTTTAAGCGTCTAATTATTTTTTTCTTTTTCTTTCAGCTTTAACAACTTCAGTCTTTGGCAATTTCAACCATGGAAAGATTAACAATCGAACAACGTGTTAAAGTTATCGAAGCCTATTAAGAAAATGGACGTTCAAACAGAAACGCATTTCAGGCACTTTGCGATTTTTTTTGTCAACATAATCGACCAACCGAGAGTGCAATTGGGAAAATTGTTCGTAAATTCAAACAAACGTTGTTAGTGGCAGATATGAAAACGCCATTGCGTGCTCGTTTACGCCGTTCAGCTGAAAACATTGCTGCAGTGCGCGAGAATGTGGCGTAAGATCCAGACACCTCTATTCGTCATCGGGCACAGGAATTGAACCTTTCCACAACAACGTTACTTTGAATTTAGACAAAAGATTTGTCTTTACACGCTTATAAAATTCAATTGACACAAGAACTGAAGACTGCTGACCATTTGAAGCGCCGTACATTCGTCAATTGGGTGCACGAGCAAAAGACAAGACGATGATGATTTTTCGCAAAAAAATCATCTTTAGTGATGAAGCCCATTTTCATCTTGGTGAATTCGTTAATAAGCAGAATTGTCGCATTTGGGCTGATGAAAATCCCAAGAAAATTGTTGAAAAACCACTGCATCCACAAAAGGTAACTCTTTGGTGTGCATTTTTTGCTAACGGAATCATTGGGCCGTATTTCTTCGAAACTGATGCCGGGAATTCTGTTGCGGTGACAGGCGAGCGATACCGTGCAATGATAACCAACTTTTTATGGCCTGAATTGAATTCTATGGATGTCAAAGATTTGTGGTTTCAACAGGACGGTGCTACATGCCACACCACCAATGAGAAGTTCCCAGGTCGCATCATCTCTCGAAACAGGGAGGTCAATTGGCCACCATGATTGTGTGACTTGACGCCTTTAGATTTCTTCCTTTGGGGTCATCTCAAAAGTAAGGTCTATGCCAACAAGACAAAAAACAATTCAACAGCTGAAGGATGAGATAATAAGGCATATTGGTGAGATCAAGGAGCAACTATGTAGAGACGTCATCAAAGATTTTGACCATCGAGTGGAGGTGTGCCGCCGAAGCCTTGGCGGACATTTAGGCGATATTACTTTTCGCACATAATTGCTATAACTCAATAACATGATCCAATAGTGAAATCAATAAATTTTCACCAATAACACTGTTTTATTTACTGCGAACTTCGATCCGTCTTAATGGAACACCTTATATATATATATATATATATATATATATATATATATATATATATATATATATATATATATATATATATATATATATATATAATAATATATATATATATATATATATATATATATATATATATATATATATATATATATATATATATCCATAACCCTATATTTTAAGAACGAGATTTTTTTAAGGTGTTTGAATAAGATTTTTTCTTTTAGTTCGGTTGTCACCTTAGAAGAAAAAAAATAAAAAAATAAAAAAAGAAGAAAAAGAAGAAGAAGAAAAGGGTGTTCAGGGTGTTAAAATGAAGAGTATAGAAGGGATTAAAAAAGGCGGTTAAGATTTGCCAATAAGACCGTAGGCCACACCCCGCAGGGGTGCCTGTGTAACCAAGCTCTTCCTGTTAAGGAAGAGAACAACAGCTTGTATATATATATATATATATATATATATATATATATATATATATATATATATATATATATATATATATATATATATATAGATATATATATATATATATATATATATATATATATATATATATATATATATATATATATATATATATATATATATATATATATATATCCCAGTACATACACAAGGTCTCTCTTTCTCTCTTTTCTTTATGCCTTCTTATCTCCTTTATTTACCACGTGGTAGGTTTGAGATTCAGCCACCGCCAAAATATTACACCAACCTTCTTCCAGACTTTTCTGTTCATAGGTTACGATCGGTGTGCATCAATCCCCCAATATTTACCCTTCTCGCGACCATTCTCTCCACTAAGGCTAGATCTTAGCCGAGTGGACACAGCCCTTTTGATCTTAGCGTAGTTAAGCTAAATCGGTCTTGGTTAGTCGGCGGATGGAGTTCCGATTCGGATCGACGTTAATCAGTGGATCCCCAGGATGAACTGAACGGCATCTTAGTGAGTGAAGATTTGTGGTAAACCATCACCAATATCTTATTCCCTCTGTTCAATTATTACACAATAAATATGATATTACTAATAATAAAGATGATAATAATAATACCATGATCAATTACTCTTTGCCCGTGTACGGAAACCAAAAATTCACGATGGTGTCATCAACCCCATTCGCACAGACTTTCATTATGACGACATAGTGCATTAGATAGATGGATGGAGAGAAGAAATGGGGGGTTGAGAGGCGAGACAGAAAGAGAAGCGAGAGAGAATCACTTTCCTACTTTTGATGATAATTATTTTAATAGTCATAATGTTAATCACTACACAGTCTAGAATATTTTCATGGCATACCCTCTGCCTTAACTTACCGCCCTTACATAGTGAACTACAGTTCTTAGCACCTGTAGGTTTGGGAGCCCCACAGAACCTAAACCTGCCTTACACATGCCCTTCCTCCCTAGCACTCACGGTTCACAGTTATTATCAAAGCTTGAACCATTTTGTCACAGTAGGGCACCCTACTGACTCAACCCTTCTGTTGCGTGCCACCCTACAAATACCATGACCTAACACAGTGGTTATCCAAATTTTGCTTCCCATGCACTGTTTTAACATATGTCCGATTGCCCCCCTCCCCCTCGTATTCTGTGATTCAAAAGGTGCATTCTAAATAATATGCATATTATATGGTTGACCAGAAAGTCCTGATTCACTTAGGAAGCATAAAGGAAAGAACAAAAATTTATTGATCAACACCGACATTAGATTAGGTTATCCTTACTCATTCGACTACCAGCGTCCGACGATGTTGTTGTATGTTGCTCCTGTGCAGTTTATTTCTCTCTGTGTAAGCCCCAACTGACAGAAATGAGTTTGGAAGAAAGTGTAATTAGAGATTTGATTCACTACAGTTACAAGTGAATTCTTTCTAGAAGAGTTGTTGAGAAACAATTGTACGATACTGAAGTAGAAGGCACAGTCAGTCAGGCGAAGGTCTTGAGGTGGTATAGACGTTTCATCTCCGGCTTGACGATCAATCACGTTCCGGCCGACCATCAATCTTTGACAGCAAGGCTTTATTGGCAGCATTGAAAGTTGAACCTTCGGCAAGCAGCCGTGATCTTTCAAAAGTTGCTGGAGTGTCACCCCATCAAACTGCTGAACCGATTGTATCAAATGAATTTTGTTCACAAGAAGCCCCGATTGGATCCATATGGCCTCACCGAAGCACAAGCTGCCGGTAGAGTAGAGATTTTCCGGTAACTTCTCAATAACCCAATGGACGACCGATTCTGGAAGAGAATTGTCACATCAGATGAGAAGCGGGCGTACTTGGTTAATCGCAATCGAG
The DNA here is from genome assembly GCA_963969495.1 of Ceratothoa steindachneri. Lineage (NCBI taxonomy): Eukaryota > Metazoa > Arthropoda > Malacostraca > Isopoda > Cymothoidae > Ceratothoa > Ceratothoa steindachneri. Next base: position 82,518,820 of record OZ018327.1, read on the forward strand.
AGAGAAAATGGGTTCCGCAAGGTGAACAGCCGGCATCCGTTCCACAACGGAATCAGTTTCACAAGAAAGTCATGATCTTTGTCTAGTGGAATTTCCAGGGAGTACTGCATTTCGAGCTTGTTCCACATGATTGCACCATCAAGCCTAAACTCTATTGCTAGCAGCTAGACCGCGTGTACGACAAGCTAAAGAAGGAGAATCCTGTTTTGCTCAATCGAGGTCAGACTTTGTTTCAGCAAGACAACGGAAGGCAACGTACTGTCAGTTTGACTGTAGAGAAGTTCAAGCAGATGGAAGGTGTTGTGATTCTTTCACATCCACCATTCAGTCCCGATGCTGCTCCGAGTGACTATGACTTTTTCAGCTCAATGGCACACTTCCTTCTCGACCAGCGATTCAACACTTTTGTCTGAGGGAAGAGAGCATGTTTACAGTTTTTTATTCAAAGCAAGATGTTTGGTATCTGGAACAGATTCGGATGCTGGTTGATCGCTGGAAGAAGATTATAGAGATTAATGAACTTTATTTGAGATAATAACTATTAACGTTGATCCATAAAATTATGTTGTTTTCTTTCCGCTTCCTAAGTGAGACAGGACTTTCTGGTCAACCATATGTATTGAAAATCTTTTATTTTTCTATATTCATTTGGATTATTTTTATAATATAGTTTTACTGTAGATTTTGTCTGCATAATCGATTTTTTAAGACTAATCGCTAAACTGAAAGATGCTCCAATTAACAAAAAGTTTAATCAACTTCTATAGAATACCATGGTAATGCAATTCAATAAAAAAATCCAAATAATGCCAGATTATTATAATTAAATAAAAATTTTCAATAGAATGCCGAACCCAAGGTATTGTAATCCATTTAATATTGATTAAAATTACAGACAATATGATAACTGTGATTGTCCTTTCTTCAACAACTCTGGGATACCAAAAGATGTGCTTGAAAGAGCACAACGTAGGACATTTTCAACTTCCAACCGACCTTATTTTCATTTACACTAGAGTTCAAAAGCAGTTACGAAGATACTCGTATGTCGACACAATAATAATAATAATAAGTCTTTTGTAATGCGCTCTTCAAGTCCTGAGGCCTTCCCAGAGCGCACGTTGTGCTGAGATGAGAATGGAAATTCAATGGAAATTCAAGAGGGGGGAGAAGGCAATACTAAAAAGATGAGTTTTCAGGAGACGCTTAAATGTGGTAAGAGAGGGAGAAGACCTGATTTCAGCAGGAAGAGCATTCCATAATTTAGGGGCGCAGATTGAGAAGGAGCAGTCCTTCATTGAGCAGAGGGATGAACGAGGAATATTAAAAAGAGGTGCATGTGTTGACCAAAGGGCCCGAGAGACATGGCGTGGCGAGAGGGCAGAATAAAGGTAAGACGGGGCCTTGTTGTTTAGGGCCTTAAATGTGAAGAGAAGTATCTTGAAGTGAGTGCGGGATCTGACAGGGAGCCAATGCAGTTCATGCAGCAAGGGTTTCGAGGAAGAGAAGCGAGGGCGATGGAGGAGAAGCCAGGTGGCATAGTTATGTACAAGTTGAAGGGGGCGGAGAGAGGAGGATGGCCGATTCACAAGCACAGAGTTACAGTAGTCAAGGCGTGAGGTGATGAAGGCATGAACAGCAGTCTCAAGACTTTGGCGATCAAAGTGAGAGCGAATGCGAGAGAAGTTACGAAGGAAACATAGAGAGGATTTGCTGACATTGCGGATATGAGGCTTAAAGGAGAGATGCTCATCAAAAACAATACCCAGATTTCTAACGCAGTCAGAGAAAATGATAGTATTAAAGCAATGCAATGCTAGCTTTTTCTGCCACTATTGAGTAAGAATCTCAAATCAAGAGCCTATAATTCTGTGATTAATTTCTCATCGAACATATCTCTTGCTCTCGAATCAGTCTTCAGCTCGTCGACCTTGCTGTTGGCTTACCTTGCAGGCCTTGGCCCTCTGCCTGTGCCTACATTTTTTAGTTAAGAGGATTGAGATCGGGTGACTGCGGCGGCCAAAATCGTTCGACCAGAAGTTCATCTTCAACCCCAACCCCTCGTGCACAGTCTTCTCCATGTGGGCTGGGACACCATCCTGTTGAAAGACGTAGTGCGCTTCATCCGTGATTTTTCTCACCAATAACAGGAATTTCGTGGCCAAGATGTCGCTGTAATCAGTCGCGGTGAGGTTTTAACCCGCCACGAACCACACCGGCGGCTTCTTGCCATTCGAAGCCACAACGCCGAGCATCGAGCATCATCACGAAGGCATGGTGCTTGGTCTTGAACACGTAGTGGACCTTGGAGACGTCCTGGCTGAAGCTTACCACGCGGTCTTTCTGTTTGTGATGACTGGATCGACTGTGAATGTTTTTTCATCAGAAAAATGAGAATTCGATTGCTATGACTGCAAGTTTTTGAGAAGGCGAGGACAGCACTCCCGACGTTGTTCTCGGAAACCGTCAGTGAGCAGAAGCCTTTTCACGCACTTCTAGCTCTTGCTGCCCTTCTACTTGACTGCCCTGGACACCGTAACCACCGAGATGTTTCTCTTTTTTCACGAGTACAGTCGTTTTCTTTCTCATAGCCAAGGTTGACAACTTGAGGTTTGTCTGAACAAGGTCAATTTTTCAAGTTTTTCTTGTTCTTGGGTCTCTCTGCGACTCTATGGGCGCTCATCTAGCTGACTTTGAGCAGCTCTGCGATGTCATACTTGTTGTGGCCGTTTGCAGGAAAGCAGAGATTCTAATTCTTCTCACATCCATCTCGATACACCTGCACAAAATGGAAAATAGGTTTCAATAACACGTACAGGAAAAGTAGAACTTCAAGTTTGTTTGACGGAACTTTTTCTATCACACACTTTAACGGCTCGAATGATCAAAAAAACAATTGTAACAGAAATTTTGCAAAGCCCGGTAGAGAAGCACATTCATCAATGCTAGAGCAAAAATCAACCAAACACTTACATAAAGTTACAAAAGACAACGACTAGCGGAAAGAAAATCCCGCATGACTTTGCAGTATCACGACAGATTCAAAACTGCTTAGACTGCCCTTATCCGCTGATCGTATGGAAAATGGGGAGGAATATTCTTGGCAAGAAGCCTAGGCGGGGGAAAGCGTAATTATATGGCATTTTAATTAAACCAATAAATTCCTCGCCTGGTGGAATTCCCCTTCCTCCCCTGGTTGAGAGCCTAAGACCTTACAGATTAGGTTCGCTACTAACTGCAACAATCCTACCCATACGTACACATTCTACCTAGTACTCACTGTCCTCATTTCTCCTCTTGCTTTAAAATCTTTCCTTGCACCATTTTTCCGTTCTGATACCTACCATCGAAGCACCCTTCCCTCAGCACTCACCGTTTACTCTATTTCCTGATTGCTGGCACCGCAGCAATAAATCACCTATCTATTATGGTTAGTATGGAATTTATAGTTAAACATATAGGTAGATATCAATTTATAATCATTACCCTATTCATGATTGAAGGAGGTCAGAGTTAAACTAAAGGAAATTTATAACAATGCGTTTCTTGTTAAGTTAATGGGTCAAGCCACCGAAGTCAAAGATCGATATCGGTCAGTCAAGCATCAGTGGTTAAAAGAAGGCGATATTTTCCTCATAAAAGAATCATACCTGAGGCCTCTCAATTACCCTTTAGAGAAGATTTTCAAATTAAAAACAAATATAAATAAAACAAATACGGGTGATGTTATCCTGAATGGACAAACTCGCGAAAAATTCTAACGATATGTTTCTACTTTGATTTCTCCTCTAAGCAATCATTGCAAAACGGATATAGTAGCTGACCAATGCTTGGAGCCTACCAAAATTTTAATCAGAGGGTCGAAATCAAGGTGTCAACAGACGCGAAAACACTGCAGCCGTACAAAATAGCTTAAACGCCCAAAGTATACTCAATTAAGAATGAGTTCATGATTATAAATTGATATGTACTTATATGTTTAACTATAAATTCCATATTAAACATTGTAAATGACTCGGTTTAAATGCATATTTAAATCAATTGAGCCATCACCTAGGTTTTAACATTTGTTTAGGGGGGTTCTTCAATATTAATATTAAAACCCTGTAAAACCCTCTTGGACAACACCAGACACTGTCTGTCCTCAGTGAGCGTAAGAGTGTCCATGACATACGTGCTCGAGGTATCCCAGTCTTTTGACGAAGGCGGAGGAGTAGACATTCGAACAATGGCATCCAGAAGTGGATTCTCTGAGCTTAGCCATAGTCGTGTGCCAAATATTTCTGAGCTCAGCCACTGCCCTTTGTAGAAGGGCACAGGCCTACCTTCTTTTTTCTCTCTCTTTTAATTGCAATCCCAATATATGCTGTGTAGGCAGGTAGATGGGATGAATGGTAGCAGGTATCAGGTGGACCTTTTTTTCTTTCGCTTCTTATTGTCTTTCATGCTTTTGTATTTTTTCGGTATATTATATACTTACAATATAATGACTATAATTTTCGTTTAATTTTGTTGAGTGTGTGAGATATTGACCCCAATTCTGGCCCTCGCAATGAGAATTGTAGAGTCCTCTATTCTAATATCAGAAGACTGAAATCTAATCTCCATGAGCTCTCGGTCGTTTCCACCATGTACGATATAGTTTTTTGCTCTGAGACTTTAGTTTCTGATTTTAGTCATGGGTCTGAGCTTCTTTTTCCCAATTTTAACAAGCAATTCTATTCTTAGGGCTTAGGGGACGTGTGTCTATATATGCTCCTCATTAAGTGCTTCACGGAGGGCCGGATTTGAGTATGGCTGTCATGAGATGATCTTCATTCATATTTGAGGCCGTTTTAACAATTATTATATATTTGCTTCATATATGAACAGTGACATAGATGATAGTATTTATGATTGCTTTTTAATTGCTATGGCTGAAATCTGGTACTCTGACTCTAAGGCGTCTCTTGTCTTTGCTGGTGATTTTAATGCTTATCCTCAGCAAGGGATGAACTCAATTTCTGTGACGAACCAGCATGGTCGGGCTGCCTTAAACTTCTGTAATCTTGCTGGATGTGAGCAGTTGGTTCGTGATTCAACCCACATTTCTGGAAATTGCCTGGATCTCTTTTTTACGGATGTTCCCGCCGTTGTAAATTTACGAATTGTTCCCTCCCTTGGTAACAGCGATTACTCTGGACTCAATTTTAAGAGTCACACTAAATTTTTACCACAGGATAAATCCATTACTCGAGTGGTCCATTTGAAATTGCGTGTTAAGTAGGCTAGTTATGATACTGAGTTTAACAATATCTGCTTGGGAGATGTATACAGATCTGAGTGTCCCGTAACTGCCCTTAATGAAATTCTTCTTTCCATAAGTGCAAGACGGATTCCACGTAAAACTATTTGAAGTCGTCGCAACTATAAGACCTGTTTCAATGACGACTGCCGATTAGCCCAGCGGAATAAACAGGGTGCATTTAGCAACTGGTCTCATTTGCGCTCCTAAGGATCTTGGAACTCTTACGTGCAACTCAGGTCACACGCACAGCGTACTTTACTCGATATACACTGCGGATGTCCCAGTCCTTGTGTACCCATCTTCCCTTAATATTCAGTACGCCGATGATTTCAGCCAGATAATCGTATCTCCATGGAGGCATGCACCATGGCAAGCTCGCATGACAGCGATGGAAATCACGAACTTGAACAACTACGAGGCTCAGTGGAAGATAAGAAAAAACCAAGAGAAGTTAAAGGTGGTCCCCATTGGACGCACCCTAAGAGCAAACGTGCGTTTGGGGGATACGCGTTACCCTACACCAACAAATACAATGTAGTCGGTATGAAAATCACCTCTACCGGGTACAAGAAGCACGTCGAAGAAAGAATTTCTCGAGCCTCAGCCGCTGTCAGAACTCTATATTCAATGCCCTTGTAAGATCTACGTTGCTTTACCCCACATCCACCCTCTCATGTGTCTCAAAAATACAAAAGAGGTGACTTCAAGTCGTGCAAAATAAATGCATGTACCTAATCATGGGTACACGCAGGCAAGAAAGAAGACGGCAAGAAGATCTGCACAGAGAGGCGGGGATAGTTCCCATTAACAAAGTAATAGAAGAACGGACCCGGAAAATGCAGGATCTGGTTAATCGGGAACTGAGTGATGAAATCACCCAGATGATTAACCAGAACAGAAGAGCTGACTGTCGCGCCAGATTTCCCAGCTCCGCGAACCGAGTGGCTGGTGGGGACGAAGTACCGTTCTACACATAATGAGATGTATTACCTAAAAACAACAGAGAAGAAGACAACCGAACTTGACAAATGAACTCACAACTACAAAAAATCACCGATGAAGACAACCGCAAACCAAGATTATGAAAACCCCCCGATTTCGACGATAATCACCAACTAGAAGAAACAAGAAAACTAAAAAAACACACGCACACAAAATACTAAAACATTAAGCACGCACTTAAATGTATTAAAAACACAAACAAATAATCAATGCATAACATACACCAAAATAAACTAAAAATTATTAAGACAAATGGCTTGAACGCCATAAATAATTATTTATAATTATTAAAAATCTACAGAAACAACAAAGAATACACGCTACCAAAAAAATAATAAAAGTGATAGGTCTGATCACCAGGCTCTAGGCATTTCTTTGCAGACTCTTGGTGATTCGCTCTTAAAAAATCCCTGTTTGGGGTTGACTCTAGCCTTCTTCCCTTGTTGTATGCTATAGCTCTAAGGAGAAAGTTGATATACGTGCCTTAATTTTTAATAAAAAAAAAGCAGTGGTGGTAGTTAGCTTATCTCCATCTAGTTTTCCTCCTATTAAAATTCACACCTTGGCTTTTAAGTCATCAGAACTTCTTTTCCATTTTAATTATGTGTAAGAATAAGGAGAGAGAAAAGGAATTCTCCCCTCACCCATGACTTCCCCAATTCGCCGTTGACCGCTCTAAATTCGTCTGCCCTATATAATGCGAAAATTAGAACAATGGAAAGACCATTAAGGGGGTATCGCGACTTCCCGCTATTGGAACCTTATCACGACCCAAGGCAATTAAGGAAGTCTGTTGGCGATAAATCTCTATCCCCCGTCTAGATAATTTTGGAGTATATATTCGACACTTCAGAGTTTACATGCAGATTGTGTATGAAGCCGCCGTCCAGTACGTTAGCCGTAACGTCTTCGTTAGTCGAGAGAGAATCAACTACATTCTCGTCCAGAGAAGAATTGAGTGATTGTCGAAGAGCCAAGAAAGAGCTAGTCATCCCTTATTATTGTTCGTGGAAATAGTTAGGCGCGCTACAACCATTCTTACCACGTCTTCGGATTTTAAGAATCGGAAAAGCCATCCCCGAGGCACACTCTGTTTGCCTCTTAAGGATAAGAGGCCCCCAACTTCAGTTTCCCGAAGTTGGATTAAGCGTCTCGTGAGACGCCCACAAGTTCAAGGTCGAACTTACCTACCTGATCCTACTTGCAGCACATCAAGGTAAGAGGAATTTAACCCTCGCTTCGTCACGCTCCTCCCACTTTTATTGCGTCGAACCCCAAGGATCCCCTTTGCCCTAGATTTTTTATAATTGTAAAATCATTATTTAATTAATTATCCCTCGGTTCACACTTAATTGATAGTGTTAATCATCTTAGCAGTGAACCGTTAATATTTAATTGCATTTCCATTTAACTTCCGCTATATGTATATGTAATCTTTAGTCCTATTAAAGTATATTTTTGTAGCCGTGTTTGAATATTCCTTGCCCTAGCAACTGTGTATTTAAAGCAATTTTAAAGCCATCCTCAGGTGGAGCCTTAGTTTTGGTCGGCCAGTAGGCCAGTGTGCGTATAACCACGTAGACCTAGTCATACCACGACAAATCACTGATTTGTAATTTTTAACAACATTTGGAATTGCTACCCAGAATTTTACGAAAATATGATTACAAGGTTATAAACACAAACAACCCCGGCAATATGGTCATCTTAAATAAGATTTTTTGTAGTGCTGCATTTATAAATGCAACTTGTGGTCATAACTAATCATGTGATTATTATTAGTTTTTGATTGATTTCTCATTAAAACAGTTTTAGGAGCCATAAGCTCAAATATACTTCCTCTAATTATTCTATAATATGACTGGCCATATAGCATTATGAAATAGTTATTAAAGCTCTTCGGTATTAATTTAGGAAACGCCATCTAATCAAAGTGGAAATCTAAGAAGGTATTGTAGAAACCCGAAAAGGATTGTTTTCTACAAACTCACTGAACATTGCACATGGGACATGAAAATTAACTTTAACTATGCTTACGGGAGGGAATCTCCTCCTTTGGGGTTTCCCTTTCTTCTCCAAGGAAGCTAGTAAAAAGCACAAACGTGTCTCCAAATCGCCTATTCATCAAAAAATAGGGCGGCATTCGTCCAGTCCTTGCAGGTCAGCTCTGATCAAATTGGGCAAAAGATCAATTAACACAATCTCCAATTTAATACAAGAAAAGAAAATGAGTGAGCGTCTCTAAAGTCCTTCACCGAGAGACCAAGAAGCGTCCACTGTCCAAAGACAAATTCTCCTAGCCAGCCAACCCTTAGAGCAATGCTAGCAAAGGCAATGTCCCTTATAAATTATATATGAAGCTGGTGAATTAGAGAACAATTACTAGATCAAAGGCCTCTGCTTCCAGATTTTATTTTTCTTTTCCCATTTGGTTCATTTTGTTTTAAACAAGATTGTAAGCAGCACTAAGCATGTCGTTACATCAATTTACAATTCATTCTATTTATGTCTTTTAATTTCTCGGCTGCTTTATGTTGCTCTTTACGGAAGGGAATATAGGAAATTGATAATTTACTCGACATCCATATAGAAAATCACTATCGAGCTGATTATAGAACGAAGTTAACGCTTGTACAACTTCAGGGAAACCTTTGAGAGTATCGTTTTATACTATATAAAGGACAGAATTCTATTATTTTTTTAGTTCGGGAACTTGTTTCAGGTTTCTCATGACGAGCTACAGAGGTTTTTGAGCATGAAAGAAAAGGGGTGGGTTTCTCATAGGGGAAAAGTATCATCCCACCCCAGGAAGGAAATGACGTGGAGATCAATTGACAGGCAGAAATCTTAGTTTTATATTGATTATATGAGTCCAGGGAGTTTATTGTATATTAATTTAGACTGTCAGTGTTGTATTAGGCATCTCACCCCTAGGCCTTAAGACTTTTTAACGTTTTCTCGGAAACATTTAACAGATGTTAAAAGGTAAAAATTGCTAAATACTATTCTAGTGCATTAATACGATTAGTTTTATTTAAGGAAATATTTTATCATTTTAAAGTTGATGTAATTCTTGGATATAATAAAGTTATCTACTCGTAATTTTAAAAAACAGGCACTTAAGTTGTCTTCATTTTTCTAAAATTTGTACTCTCGCTGATTCCACAATATTTCTATCAGTAAAGATATTTTCTTTAAACATGATTCCGGCATTATTCCAATCAACATATTCGGTGGTCGTATACCGATCAATGGACGAAAAATGCATTGCCTTCTTTGACCTGTTATTTTCCCTTACATTGTGATATTTTATTAATTTTTAAATAAACTGGTTTGATCAATTTATAATAGTGACAAAGATAAAATTCATGAAGACTTTTTCCTGAAATTAAAAAGTATTCAACTAATCTTTAATTATAAATTTGTTAGCGTCGATGTATTTTCTCTTTTAGAAAGGTCAAAGTAGATAACTTGCTTGACATCTTAATCGAGGTTTTTCCAGAAATAACTCATACTATTCTTTTTGTTCACAGGGGTTGAATTGATAAAACTGTGCATAAGGAATGAATTTATCTTCAATGGCAATTAGTTTATGCGAAGTTTTGGCAAAGCGATTAGTAACACCCTCTTACCACTCTAAGTTGTTTACACATGGAATTATTCAATCGAACTTACATCTGAGAATTCTGCCACATCGAGTTATATAATGCCATTACGTAGACGATGTACTTTGTATTTTTCTATCAGAATGTGCTAATAACAACTTACTTATTACTCTTAATGAACTAATCCCTTCCATAAAATTTACTTGCGATTCAGAATGCAACAACACTCTATTATTGATAGAAAATCTTTAAATCAAAAGTTTTCATTGTAAAGAAAATCCAGCTAATGTATAGAAGTATAAATATTTTTACTCAAGCCAGCCTAAGAATTAAAATATTCAGCTTTTACCTTGTATTTAAAAGCTTACAAAGTCTGTGATCCAGAACTTTAGGACCCTGAACTATAATTTATCTTTAAAGCAAAAATCTCAAATACCAAGACTTCTTGCTTAACTTTACATTGAGAAGCAATAGAAGAACATTGTTTCTTGACAAGAATGCCTACTAATTCCGGATAGGTAACGGCTTAATCTTAATTTATTGCAAGTATTTCGCTCACATTCTCAAACTTTTCCAACAAATTAACAATATAATTTCTAACTAAAGCTTAACCATAAAAAATATTATTTATGAACACGCCTCAATCCAATCTCTGATGTATATATCCATAATACTTGTATTTAAGGTTGCGACCATAAATACAATCCTGGTCTGGCCTGGCGATCCTAAATGTGTGCACATGTAGTGTTAATTACCAATCATTTTGATATATTACTCTTATTTATACGTTTATATATTGTTATTTAATAAATTTATATTATTAACGCGCAATCTATTTCAATAAATTTGAATTGCAAGAAAATTTAAAAAACATTTTCAAGATAAAACACTTTTTTATAATGCTTCACTTCTATTAAAACAACTTTAACCAAAACTACTTCATAATAGAATACTGAAAGAAACAAGAAATCACGGAGAATACTTTTGGCCATAAAAGATTAATTATAAAATTTGACAAGGGGAAATTTAATGTTTTCCTAAACTCAGTGGCTACCATTGAACTCCTTTATTTTGTTAATGAGATATTCTAAGTTGCGATTTGTGTTAATTGTTAGAGGGCTTTACAAGTCATGCTGCGGGTCCAAGCTTTAAACTTTAGTGTTCGCACTGAAAACATTTCTGACCCAGCCATGCAGCTTGAGGTTAACACTTCCCGTAAAATATGTCCATTTTTTCCTGAAAGTTCTTCAGGTGATGTTCGAACATATTTTTTAATGTTATCGAGGAATAATTCTGACAAATTTTCGAGTATAGCACTTACTTTAAAGCAATCTGCCAATGCATTATTTTATCACGCAGATACGAGGTGCGGTCAATAAGTTTTGCGAATTGGTAGGTCAAAAGAGAGGAATGGAGATGGCTCTTTGTGGGGGTGTTAAGAAAAGTTATGACAAGTCAGGACCTGCAGCCACACGCTCCTGCCTCGTTTATTTAAGAAGCAGTAGATGATCGCAGATCGTCAGTCACATTTTTTTCAACAATGGAGAAGGTTGAGCACCACGCAGTGATCAAATATTTGACCAAGGAAGGCAAGAATGCAAAAGAGATCCATGAACGCATGGTCGCATGACGATGAAGATGTCCAGCTCGCCGTCCAGGAGTGGATTGAACAGCAGTTGGGAGATTTCTGGTTGTCGGGAATTCAAAGCCTCAGGGACAAGTGGCGCAAGTGCATTGAAGTCGAGGGTAGTTATATTGAAAAATAATAAAACACTTTTCCTCATATCTCGTTTCTTTATATCCGAATTGCAAAACTTATTGACCGCCCCTCGTATATCTCAACTTCAGATTTTAGTTCATTAATTGTTCTAAGAATCCTTCCTCGAGATAGCCTGTGGATATCAAAATGGAACAGCATGTCTTGTTGATGTAATCCTATCTCCACAAATTTTATGGAAAATACGTAAATTTTAAATCCTGACCTTGGCAAAACTTCCAATTTCAATAGGATCATATAGAACTGCATGGAGGTGTGATTGAAAATCCTGAGAATAAAGGTTTGCTCTGTTTTAAAACAGTGAATTATTATGGCATTAGAGTTCTCTGCTTTAATGCGAGCAATAAAACTCGCACAACTTCTCATCTTTGCCCTAGCTTTGTCAGTAAACACGGCTAAATAATTCAACCAGTCTAGATGTATTTCTTGAAAAGAATGATAATCTTATGAAATATAATCTCCATTGGTAGTGTTTGATATGACATTGCAAAAGAGAAATTTCTCCATAATGTCATTTTCTCTTAGGAACCTTACAACAACTATCAGTTGATGGTCACCTACAATATCCACAGACGCATCCGTCTGTAAATAAAATGTTCCTGATCTGTCAGAGCAGTCCGTCACAGACTGCTCTCACAAGACTGAAAGTCATGTAAAGCCCGCCAGAAGTCGCTGATCAACCTTCAGCACAAGAGACATCGACTGGTTGGGCTTATGATAACAGCAACTGGACTATGCACTAGTGGTGGCGCGTCTTATGGTCCGACAAGTCCACGTTGCAGTTTCTCAACCCAAAGCAATGTTAGATTCCGCAGGAGGACGAGGTAGTACTGGAATCCTGTATCATTATCAAAGGAAGGTAGAAATAATATAAGGAAATAAAAACATGGCTATATATATCGGGGTTTGAAGGTTAACAATTATACGAACATATTTATAGGGAATAGAAATTCTTAAAAACAAAGGATTAAGACAGCTTAAAGAGACTAGTTTAAAATAGGCACAAGATTAAGATAGTCAGGGATTATTACTTGGCCCACAAGGACGCGAGGAAGTCAGGGGAAACTGTATGTTTGTTTGTGAATTTAATTTGGGCTGCTTTTCTTTTATATAGAGAGCTTCTAATATGAGTAATTGTTGGCCATTTGGATCATATGCAAGAACGTCGGTGTTATCTTCGAGTGACTTCCGGTCCAATTGTCTTCCATGTTTTTCAAATGTATGTGTTTTGGGTGCACCGTTGTTTAAATGGTAGCTCATTCTTCGTGTTAATTTTGTTATTCCGATATATGAATGAGGTAGGAGCTCATCATTCTCGATCATGCATTATTGAACACACACACGCACACACACACACATATATATATATATATATATATATATATATATATATATATATATATATATATATATATATATGTGTGTGTGTGTGTGTGTGTGTGTGTGTGTGTGTTCAATAATGCATGATCGAGAATCGGGAATGATAAAAAATCAGCCTTCACCCGATTCGAACCATAAACTTTGAGGCCAATTTAATATGATATATTTTGAATGGTTTTAATGACTTCTTAGGCTCTTAATTTCCGTGGAAAGAATGAGAGGTGAATTGAGATAGGAAGAGATAAACATATATAATAATAACTGATTTCTTAAATTTTTATTTTGGGTGCAAAACAACTGCCCTTCAAAGCAAACCCCCTTTGAGATAATGATTATAAATGAGAACAGGTACAATTGAAAATAATAATTAATATAAATAAACTTCTTTCGGCAATGGAAAATGGTAGAAATGTTTGTCGAAATGTCAGGAAGAATCTCCCTAAGCAATTTGTTTAACGGGTCAAATAAATGGATAATCATTGCCTACTGTGATGAAATAATGAATTGAGAAACAGAAGGAAAGAATTCATTTCTTGTGTAATTACTCCTTTTTCCATAACCTAACCTAACTTCTATTAACTATTTGTTTACTAAGTGTCCTATTTGTTTTATCACCAGACGAATGCTCGAAATATTTGAGAAATATTAAAAATTCAAGGATACAAATAGTTGGCTGACCTCACTGTATATATGTAGGTAGATGGGTTTTAAGCTACGCCTTCCTTTGTAAACCTATGTCCTATTTAAAAGCTCAGTGACTTGAGTAGTCCTGATTGGGAACGATGGAATAATTAGAACCGCTGCAATCTTTTCGATCCTTACCTCCTTTATTAATCTCTTTGGGCCTCATACATTCCCAAACATTGTCACTTTCTCTACCCCTTTACATTCTTCTCTTCCATAAATTTCTGACAGACCATACCACGTTGATCCCCACCCCCCTCATTTGATAAACAAACGTGTGTCAATGCTTCGTTTCTTTTAACTCCTTAGAGTTGGCAGCCTTGAACAAATTATAGGGACGAACATATGGCTCAACTTGCACACCCATCAGTCAAAAATAAAGCGCTAAAAAAAGGCAAATAAATAATTATAAAATGAAGAAATGAAAACTGATCATGTGCATATATGAATACATATATATGAATGGCGCTGTCTGCGCGTCAAAAGTTATCTCTTTCATAAATCGTTTCCGCCGGGTCGCTTCCCCCGCCCCCTTGTTAAAATGATGTAAAAATGCTTTCCCCCCATCCACCTGTGAGTGGATTAGCCAATACGTTTGCATTTCCCATAGCGAATCATCATTAGTTCGTTCCACCAGTCTCGAAATTACTCCAATCATAATCCTTGAAGACACCAATTCTCGCTTTAATTTGAGTGCTCCGTGAGTTAGTCACCTCCTAATGAAAGGATGGTGACAGTTCAGTGATGAGCTTTGCAAATCACGAATCCCATCATCGCTATACTTTTTTATCGTGTCTTTGACGGGTTAATGAGATGGGGTGAGATGGGAGGATGGAGGAGTTCGGGTAAAGGAATGTCACATGACTACGAAAGTCATAAATAGAGCTCAGAAGGAGGGCTCTTCATGTAACTAGATAGGGGGTTTGTAGACGGTTAAATTGTGAATTAATTGTTAATGTCCAAACTTAGGTTTAGGATAATAATGACTTCTGACTTCTCAAGGTATTTGTTGTGCAGTAGCTGAGAGGCGCATGGTGTTATCTTCATATATTTTATCTTCATATCATCATATATTTTCATATAATATATTTATCTTCATATATTTTAAACGGTTGGCATATTTATTATCTATTAAAAGATAAAGTGAAACTGACGAGAATATTTTGAACTGAGGCTTTCGAAAATGAGTTGAATAAATAAAATGGTTAAGTGAGATAATAGAAATTTAGGAAAGTATCATACGTTTAGGATTGGAAGGGTCCTTTAACACCCCGAAACCGTAAATTAGAGAGGAATTTACTTAATCCATGAATCTAGAAAAGAAATTTCTTCTAAATGGTAAAGAGTTGTGGGATATGGTTTCTTATAGTTTTTAATTTGGTTTTCTTGGACTCGCAGATGATCTCCCCTATTTGGGGAACATGAGTAGATCAAAAAGAATTGTATTCATTTTAAGTCCCTGGTACCCGAAGTACTCTTACCTTCTGACCATCTCCGTCACCCCTACCATGATAACTTTTATATCAAATACTTTTATGGATGAAATTGATCGATACTTTTTGTGTTTTAATTAAATTATGGTTTTGATTTTCAAGGTGGTTTATGCCTCTCTTAAGTCAATGAGGCCGAATTATACTGGGGCCAGAGCACTGAAACAGCATCCGTTTATCCAACCCCGAAAACAGATCCTGCCCTGAGATCGGAAATCGGATAGGAGATCGGAGAGGGAATGAACAAACTACAAGAGCATTGATATTTTGAGTATAATAGGTAAATTGTTTGGAAACATTCTGATTGTGTTTACAAAACGGATAACTGAGAGTTTGATAGGAGTTGAAAAAGGGTGGGTTTAGAGCTGTCAGTAATTTTTAATCCAATATTTGCACTTAGCTATCTGAGAGAACAAGGGATGAGATAAAAAGTGTACTAGTATAGGTGCCCGGCGTTGCCTGAGATAAAAAGTCCTGCCGCAAATAAATACAGATGCAGATTCTTTGAAATTCTTATATTGTGACATAATAATATCTTTACTTGCTAATTATTATTATTATTATTATTATTTGTAGGGTGAAGTTAAATTGAGGAGAGTTCGCACTCTTCCTATCCTTTTTTTCCATATTATATCATATAATATTATAAAATATCATATAGTATACTTACAATGAGTAAACGTATCACCACGCACACCCGGCAGTTTACGCACATGCGTGAATGACATAGTTATGAGCGAACCACTTAGCGATTGCAACAACAGAACGAGGGACTTATGGATACTGATGATTGGTTCGTGGATCTGCACAAAACTTATAATCATGTAGATGGGGAAGCATTACCACACGAGCTAAGAAAATAGGTTGTGTGTGGTAAACTATTGGATGTTTGTAGAGTATTTATTTTAGAAGTATGGTGTACGTTCAGGTCAAAGATAACCAAAGTTAGTGGTTTGACCCGTGAGAGTATGAGCAAAGTTGTTTTATGGCATTGTTCAATAGCATTATGAATGAGGTCGCAAAGCAAATGGTATTTGGTGGTATTTGGTAGTAAATGGTAGGACTTTGAGTGTGAAATGTAGTAAGAAGCTGCATGAGGAAATTGGTGTCTACCTTGGTATGTGGGGGTGAGGCCATTGTATCGAGGAAGGAAAACTCTCGATGAGAGCAGTGCAAATGGACAACATGATTATGAATGTGTAGTTTGCATAAAGTGGATTAAGTGAGGAAGCAGTAACAGATGTTTACCGTGTGAATGGGGTGTATTAAAAGTGTTTTGAGGTAGTATATGTAAGAATCAAGACTTGAGGAGAGAAAATACGAGAGTGAGTGTGAAAGTGTGAAAATATTTGGAAGACCGTGATTATGTGAATGAATATTTGGTATTGTGTAAGAAAGAGATGGTGTGTGAAGGGGCGTGCAGGGGGCGTTTTGCCCAGGGATGACTCCCTAACTGGACGAGAGGCTACACTCTATAGAACACCATTGTGGACAATATAATGGGTCGCCTTTTTGTTAATATTGCACATAGGGAGGTGGGAGAAAGAGCTTTTGAGGCGTTGAAGCGTTCCAACCACACTTTGTGAAAAACCTAGTCGATGTTTGTCTGGAAGGAAGAAATTATATGATAAAATGGAATAAAAAAAGGAAGAGGAAATGGACGATTATGATGGCATTCATTAGATTTCTAGCCTCAAGGTGGCGGGTTTGCTGTAGCTGTAGAACGTGGCCAGGTTCAGGGGTGAGTCGCATAAGTGGTTTAAGAGGGGTGGGTAACTTTAATGGCATTGATGTGCTCCGACCACAATTTGTCGGAAATAATTGATGTTGAAGTGTTGCTAAGTCTTGAAGTAATTTTTAAATTCTTTTGAGGGGTTGTTTTTCTCGTTGTAGAACGGAGGAGAAGGTGCGGTGTGGGATGGGAGCCAAGCGAGTTGCACACTACATTAGTGGTAATTGGGCTATGCCATCTATGCCATCTTTTATACAGTTATACTTCAACCATCTTTACTCCTTCGTTTCCGAGACTTTGAAACATGTTTCTGACGGAGGTGCCCTTGATGGTTTTGTTTTTTTAAATATATGAAAATATGATTATTATATAAAAGTGAAGACTGATCACCTTTAAGTAGCCTCTAAAAGTGAGAACTAAACCTCTGTATGCAATTAGAATTTTGAATATTTCAATGGACTTGACTCCTTTACCAGCACCTTTAATTGCTACCCAAATACTCCATTTTGTATTCGAGAAAACGTTTTCCCTGCAGTTGTTAGCTTTGTGTATGCGAATTACCTGTCGGTCTATTAGATGGCAGGTTTCAGACTACCTGACTTTATTGTTTGAACTAAAATAAAAGCAAAAATTTCTCCATACTATTATTTTTTTATTATTATTATTATTTAATTAAACGCTGCTTTACCTTGTCTCCTTCAGTTTCCTCAGTGTTCATCTTAGACCCTTTTTAATCTTATGCTCAGTCCGGTAATTATAAAGAGAATACTCGTATATTACCACTATGTCTCCCATTCATACTCTCATGTTTCTATTTATTGATAAATGTCTTAATATATCTTCGATTCGTGAATTTGCCCATGTTTTGGCGTGTTTGTGTCTCGCCTCTTATGTGCACCAATGTATGTATAGAACTCCGTGTATGTATGTGTAATAAATTATTTTCATGGAGGCTCCGTTAGTCTTTTACAAAGACTGATGTTGATGAAAACAATGCATCGGAAGTTTGCAGCAAAAAAAATGGAATTAAAATGAGAAATCTGTTTTGGATTCCTTCTCACGAATTGTTTTATTTTTTAAAACAGACACACACACTTCTAGAGCCCTACAAGGATATACAATCCTTCATACGATCTCTCGTGGCTACATTTGTCTTGGAAGCTGAAACCCATTTCATAATTTATACATTTGTTATTTATTACTATACAGATTTATTGACATATATTTGTAGATTTAGCAAATTGACACAATCTAAATTATGTAAGAAACAAAGACAAACTTTGGGCTATTCTTTAAATTATAAAATGTGAAATTTTAACATTATTGCCAAGAATTTGCATAGAGATTTCATGCCTTCTTTTACTTCGATGCAGAAAATACTAATGTGATTAATCGATTAATTATCTTTTTCGTAAAACTATTCGGTATATTCAAGAATTTCCCCAAAATGGTGAAGTAAAAAGTTCAAAGCACCTACGGTTTCTGGCCTGCGCTCCTCAGGAAGACTAAATTAACTTCTCTTTACTTAATTCAAAAGCCATGATTCCGTTCCTGAAATTATCTCTATTAAAGAGTCTACCATCGGAAAATTCCCTTTGGTATTTTGCTTTTGTTTATCAAAGTCATTACTTTTCAATTTTTTTCTATATGATGATCACGTTTTTTTTTAAATTCTATCCAAATCAATGGAATGATTTTTTTTCTTATATACTTTTATATTTCCCTCGATCTTGCGGCAGCTGATTATTTTAATTATATTATATGAATCTTGAATAAATACTTTGTAATTCAAGTCCCCTCCCCCCCCAAAAAACTTGACTTGTAACTTTTTTAACAAGAAGTGAAATAATAAATTGTAGTATGACAATAAAATACTTGATATTGAAATTCTTTATAAAAGAAAATTGATGTGAAAAGTTATTTTCTAGGCTGCATGTAACTAAGTAATAAAAATAATAGTATTAGGTAATAGTTAATAGTGAATTTTATCTTTTATAAATATTAGAAAATTGAAATACGTCAGAAAATGTGAAAATTTGAAAACATCTGAACATAGGTAGCACATTAGTGCTTTGTAAAGCAATTCCAACATACGAGGAGCGGTCAATAGGTTTTGCGATTCGGATATAAGGAAACGAGATATGAGGAAAAGTGTTTTATTATTTTTCAATATAACTACCCTCGACTTCAATGCACTTGCGCCACTTGTACCTGAGGCTTCGAATTCCCGACAACCAGAAATCTCCCGACTGTTGTTTAATTCACTCCTGGATGGCGAGCTGGACATCTTCATCATCCCCAAATCAGCATACACGCAGTGCAGCCGTGAGCTGGCCGAATAAAATGTAATCGCTAGAGGCCAGATCTGGACTGTAGGGGGGTTGGTTGAGCTCCTCGAATCCGCACTCGCGCAGGGCAGCTTGTGCAACTCTACTCTAGCCATGTGGACAGGAACATTGTTGTGGAGGAGCAGGACACTGCGTGTAAACTTGCCGCACCGCTTCTGACGGGTACACTTCTTCAACCCAGCCAGTTCCTCGGCGTAATATTGGCCTGTGATGGCCCTTCCATGAAGCACATAGTCCACCATCAACACTCCCTCAGAATCCCAGAAGATGGTGTCTATGATCTTCCCGGCTGAGCGTTGGGTCCGGAACTTTATGGGGGTCGGAGAGCCCCTGTGCTTCCAGGCCATGCTTTCGAGCTTGGTCTCGGGATCCCAGTGATGGACCCGTGTTTCATCACCTGTTACAATGCGTGACTTGAATCCCGCCGGGTATTGGTTGTACAGAAGCAGCAGCTCCTCTGAACTTTGAGGACGTTGAAGTCGATCATGGGGCGTGAGGTTTCTAGGGATCCAACGGGCAGAGAACTTGGTCATGGCCAAATTGTCGTGAATGATGTTGATAACACTTCCATGTGATATTCCAAGTTCTCGCTCTATTTCTTCGACCTTCGCTCGTCGATTTTTGAGGATCATCCTCTCCACACGGGCCACATTGTTCTCGTTGGTCACGTCGGAGGGGGGTCATCTTCAAGTGACTCACGACCATGGCGGAACTCCCTATTCCAGCGAGTAATGGTTGCATAGGAAGGGGCGGTGTCGGTGTACGCTGCAACCATGCGTTCATGGATCTTTTTTGCATTCTTGCTTTCCTTGGTCAAATATTTGATCAGTGCGCGGTGCTCAAGCTTCTCCATTGTTGAAAAATTTGTGACTGACGATCTGCGATCAGCCAATCCTTTTTAAATAGACGAGGCAGGAGCTTGTCATAACATGTCCTAACACCCCCACAAACAGCCATCCCCCTTCCTCTGTTTTGCCCTACTTATTCTCAAAACTTATTGATCGCCCCTCGCATGTCTATTGATACCAATTTTATTTAAATATATTTAAAAACAAAAGATGTGAAAACTATCAGCAGTATTTCTAACAGAGTATTTTTTAAAAAGAACTTTAGTATAAATAAATTATAATAGTAAGTTTAGGAGAATTCTAACTGAATGAAAAACATATAGCTGGAAGAGAGTGATAGAAGACACTAGGAATAGGAAGAGTTCGCTACTCTCCAGAACATGCATTCGTGCAAAATGATGAAAGGTGTCCTTCTAGTGGTAATATTATGCATCACGCAGCAGGAAACACGATATAAAGATAACGCGGTGGCGAATTAATAGGATATGACGCAAGAACGTTTTCTGATATGGCCCAATTCCTTGGATCTCCAATAAACTGGAATAATAAAATGGTAAATAAATTGCATTCATACAACCAAGACATAAAGAGATGCTCAAAAAAATCTTTTTATCAACACACGAATCACAC
This sequence comes from Ceratothoa steindachneri, assembly GCA_963969495.1. Lineage (NCBI taxonomy): Eukaryota > Metazoa > Arthropoda > Malacostraca > Isopoda > Cymothoidae > Ceratothoa > Ceratothoa steindachneri. The sequence continues at coordinate 82,539,603 of OZ018327.1, forward strand.
ACGGGAAATAGTCTAACCCTAAATGGGCTAAAGACATCACCATATAACCATTTCAAGAGTATCATGTTATTGAGTTCTGTTTCGAATTCATTTAATCTTCTTATAATTCTGACAACATAAAATAATAGAAAATCGAGAAGAAAAGACTGGAAAAATAAAAATTACGATAATAAAAATGAAGAACGGTATAAAACACTGGTTACCCTTCCGTTCTGAACACCAGAACTGTAAATCAAAGAAATAAAACAAGAAGGTCTGCTAACCAAAATATCACGTGCTCTGAATTATTCTGATTTATAAACCTTATGACCTTCAAAACTTTCAATAATTTAAGTACTAACCTTAGGGGGACTTTGTAATTATAGCATTCGAAAGAGAATGTAAAACAACATAATAATTTCAAATTTCGTTAGAATCGGCCAAATAGTTATGATGTTATTGCCAAAACAAATTAATTCATTGGCTAACCCTGGAAGGACTTTGGTAATTATATCATTCGAAAGTGAATTCAAAAAAACATAATACTTTTAAATATCATTTGAATCAGCCGAATAGTTACAATGTTATTACAAAAACAAAAACAAAGCAAAACGGGGACCAATTGACCGATGACATAGTGAGATGTAGAGTCACCCGCGACTAATGTATAATTAATAGATGGATTAAATGCGCTGTATTGCGTACCCCTAACCAATGTGCCGTAGACAACGTATAGCTAAGCGATAACTCACTAGCTAGCACGTCTCTCAATCTATCATGTTTAGGCACCATTCTTAAACTCTAATCCGAGTGTTCAGTGCTTTCTTTCATCTGTGTATATATCGCACTTCATCAGTTATGAAATATACCACTGTAGTAGTGAATCTGAAATGATAATTTTGATGCCAACTGATAAATGGATTAAAAGATATGCCTTATATCGCCATGCACATATTTGTAAATTGCAGCTTTCAATCTCAACGTGATCATAGGAGTGATTATTGATTGACACATCAAGATTAAAGAATATTTTCAAACCTCTTTTACAAATAAAACGAAAAAATTTGCATAAAATTACATAAACAACGGTTTTTATATTTATATGAGAAAGGGTCGTGTATAATATGCGAATGAAAAGTTGTGAAAATGAGAAAATTTTCCTGATCTTAGAAACATTTTTTCTTTAAGATTTGCAAAAACGAAAATTGAAACCCAAAAATGGATCCTTAATTTTTCGAAGAAGAAATATGCTGCGTCGTTGTAAGAGATTTCGCTTCGAAATTTGTCGATAATTTGACTTTCTTCTCGTCCGATCCGTTTCTTCCTTTGTTTCGAAGCATTACTGGGCTTTCGGGGTGACGGAAGGACGTGGACCTGTCGCCGTATCTGTCTTTCTATCGAATGGCTAAAAACGGGGGCCAGTCTAATTCGACGGAAAATAACTATAAATCTTTCTCATATTAGTATATATATAATTTAGTAGTAAGTTTTCCATATATATATATATATATATATATATATATATATATATATATATATAAAGAGAGAGAGAGAGAGAGAGAGAGAGATGCAATGATAATTATAGTAGTAAATAAATTTTCGTATTAAAATATTTGCGTAAAAGTTAGCACAACCATTCATGGTTCCTGATATTTTGTTATGCAACTCCCCTTTATTTTCAATATTATTTGTGGGCAATTTTACCATTTTTTTGTAACTTTCGGGAAATCTATCAGCTATTTTTATAACTCCAATCAAAGTCAGTCAAATCTTAACCTAAAACAAAATGAAATGACTCGATGGAATTCTTCGTTCATAGGAAGAATAAAAAAAAATTAGTTTACAAGGGAAAGGATGAGACTATTTTTTTATGACATTTGCCATGAATACTTCAAAGAAAACCGCACATTTAATATATATATATATATATATATATATATATATATATATATATATATATATATATATATATATATATATATATATATATATATATATATATATATATATATATATTATAAATTTCCGGTAAGTTTCCTCATTCCACCTAGTCCAAGATGTGAGGAAAATTCAAGTAGGCATCCTCAAGCTTGAGAAATTGGCCGTGCAGTATTCAAGGAGGCCTCATCTATTCAAGGAGCTATTGCCTACTTGAGAAATCAAAGGTGTAATAAGCAGAGGTTAAATCTACCTTGAGAAATCGGAAGGAAATTATCGACTAAGTCTCGTCTCGCTTGAAAAATCTTAGAATTAATATCCAAAGAGGATATTGATTTCTTGGACTTGTTTTCTATTTTACCGTTTTATTTGCGATCTCAAGATTCTCAAATGATTCAATTTCACGACAAAAATCGACTGAACGTTGTCGTATTTATGGCGATATTCCTCAAGAATTGAGGAATATTTTTCTTTACTAATTTTCAGTTAAAAAGAAGATTCGACCCCAAATTGGGGGATGTTTTGAATGCTGTAACTTCCCGTTTCTTCAAGTAGTTCGAGTTTGTCATGATTTTAATCATTACACATGTGGATAAGTGTTTATCAGCTTTCTCGTACTAAATAACATTAAATTTAACGTTATCTCTTGGACCCACTTGACTTTGCCGTAACTTTCATCTTGTCGAATCTGAATAAAACCGAAAGCAAATAAATCTTAAATAACTCTCGATAAAGTCTATTCCAATTCACCATAAAAAAATAGAAAGCAATTCAACAAAACCTCCTCTTAGTCGCAGGCGATCTACATAAATATGTCGGTCAGTCCCCGTTTTGCTTTTTTGTTATTTTGTTTGGCTATAACATTATAATTATTTGGCCGATTATAGCGAAATTTGAAACCCTTATGTTGTTTTACATTTAATTTCGAATGATATATTTGGCAAAGTCCTCCTAAGGTTAACAAGGGAATTATTTTACAATAACATCATAACTATTCGGCCGATTCTAACGAAATCTGAAACCCTTATGTTGTTTTGACATTATCTTTCGAATGATATAAGTGCCATGGTCCTCCCAAAGTTAGTCTGGAAATTATTGAATTTTTTTAATGTCATAAGGTCATAAATCAGAATAAGTGAGAGATCGCGACTTTGGGTCAGCAGCTCTTTGTTAAGATTTATAACAAATCAATTACTAAAGGAATGGTTCCAGATATTTTGTGAGAGAAAGTAAGTTGGTAATTGATCCTAAGCAATAATTTCATTATAAACGATTTGGGAAAATAGTTAAGATTTTACGCCCAATTTACAGATTAATGTGGAAGTGTGCAAGGTATTCATTGAGCTACCTGGATATGAGAAAACATGGGATTTTCCTCTAAGAATATATTCTAATAAAGACATTTCAATTATTTTAAAGTTTCCGACTCAAACATCTACCTCAAGCTTCATTGTTTGCTTTTATTTGCTTAAAAAACAACATTTTAAAGGACCCCCAAATACGAACTTAATTCTTTTGAAGAATTTATAAGAGTTTATAACTAAGCAGCTTCCCCTTTCTTACCACCTCAAGTAGCTTATAATTATGGTTATCCTGGCTATGCAACTTCCCCATATACCTTTCCTAACTTCGCCGCTTTTTAAGAATTCTTAACAAATCTTTTCTAGCATAAATTTCCTCTTATTTTTCTCCTTTTCAAATAAATAGAAACAAAACTCAGTTTGAAGTAATGTGAATATAGAAGCATTCAACGGGAGACCTTTTTTGAAAGAGAAGTCTACGGAAAGTTTTGGTCCCAAATTCATTTTCAGTACACAAAAGTGAAGCAAACCAAAACTTTTCCTTGCCAAATGATACTTAACTACATATACAGGGTGGCCCCAGATTGCAATAACACTTAAGAGCCGAAAGATTTTATATTTTATTATTATTATTATTAAATAAGATTGTGAATTAAAAAAAAAAAAAAAATTATTGAAGGAATAAAGTTTTTAGTGCAAATATTTATAACGTTTTAATTTATTTAGCAAATCAGATGGTTATTATTTTTTTAAATGTTACCGATACTTCTTGACCACCTTGAAATTGGTAATTCAGAGAAAATATTAGTAAGCAAAATTGGTTTCTAATTTATATAAATTTTAATTGTATGCCCAATTTTGAAAATATAAAGAAGTTAGACTTATAGTAAAGGAGGTAAGCTTGTGGTTAAGGAAGTAGACTTGTAGTAAATGAGGTAGGATCGTAGTAAATGATGTAAGCTTGTGGTAAAGGAGGTAGGCCTCTGGTTAATGATCTTAATCTGATGGAATTAACAAAAATGATACAAGCAGGAAGGTTCTAAGGGCAAAGCCATGATAGTGGATGTAAATTACCCAAAGGGAAAATAAAATAAGATTCCGAGCGCTTACCTCTTTAGTAATCAGGTTTCATTCAAGGAATGAAGAACTAATGGAAGGATATATCTTATAATATATAAAAGAGAGTGAATACAGACTCCATGCATGCGCCTGAATGAGTAAAGTCCTGTATCTATTTCAAATATATATACAAGACATGGCTTGGCCACCCCACCCCCCTACATTGGGAGCTTGCGCTTCGCTTCGCTCGTTACCAGACCTTCGGGCTCTTGGCCTTCAGCCTCTTTGAATTTCCAAATTGTCTGTGATCATCTCTACTCCCCTCACCTCCATGCACCCCTAACCTCTCATTTCCCTCTTCCTCTACCCCTATCGCATCACCTACTCCTTTCCCTACCCCCCATTCCCTTACCTATCCCCATTCTTTACCACCCTCCTTGTACTGATCAACCCTAATCCCTTTACCCCTCCCCATCCCACTTTCTCCCCTATCTCTCCCCCTTATCAGCAGTGGGGAAGTCAGGGTGAGGGGGTAGGCTCATTCATAAACTAAGCTAAAATAAAATTAAAATTTATTCCAAAAATAACGTTCTAAAAATATAGACTTTGCCCTCTCTCTCTCTCTCTCTCCCTCCCCCACTATCCCCCTTCCCTCTTTCTTCCTTCCAACTATTTTCCCACTCCACTCTCTCTCCCCTCCCTATCTCCCCTCTCCACCACTCTTTGCCCCAAACTCCCTCCCCCCTTGCCTGACATCACCTTTATGTTCATATATTCGTTTTTTTAATGTTCTTCCAGGCTCTCCTATGTAGAATGAGAGACAGTTAGTGGATTCAAACAGGATACATATAAACCTGGCTGTAATCCCGTTAGAATCCACTAACTGTCCATCATTCTGCATAGGAGAGACTGGGAGAACATTATAAAAACGAATGTACGAACACCGAGGTGATGTCAGGTGAGGTAGTACTACATCCAGTATTTTTAACCATATTAGCAATTACAAGCACCAAATAGATTATTCAAAGGCCCAAAGATTTCAGTGAAAGAAAATTTGTAGAATCAATAATAATAGGAGAAATTCCCAATTTTAATCTTTCAGATGGTAAATTTAAATGTAGGCTCCTATTCCCGGAACCTGATCGTAAACCGTTTAGTTAATGCTCTTAGAACCACATACCCTCATTGATGACCCCTTTTCTCCATTTTTTTTCTTTTGTTTGGATTTTTAGATATTTCGTAACTTGTGTTGTTCATTTTATTATCATTATACGACTGAAGAGGGAATGGTAAACCTCATACCGAAACTAGTCTCGCAAATCAATTCTCTGCCTGCTTCTATGCAGTGGTTTCACTATCATATATATATATATATATATATATATATATATATATATATATATATATATATATATATATATATATATATATATATATATATATATATATATATATATATATATATATATATATATATATATATATATATATATATATATATATATATATATATATATATATATATATATATATATATATATATATATATATATATATATATATATATATATATATATATATATATATATATATATATATACATATACGTGTGAATTTGGGTAGTATATTTTCATTATAGCATTAGGATATTATAAAACTGTTTTACAAAAATACTATGAGCACAGAACACTAAGCATATTAAAGAGCCATCAAGGACATTATAGACCGAGGAATAAAACCCATAAACGCCGAGAAAAAGATTGTACTAATCATCTACTATCGAAATAGACGTACTTCAACCCTCTTCATGAAAAATAACCCCAAATTTCCGCTACAACCGAAACAAAGGACACATCTGATATACGAGTACACATATAAACTAGGAGACTGTGAGCCCTTACCTAACTCGTATATCGGCATGACCGAAACTACTCTCTCAAGAAGCATGTCATACCATCTGAACAACGGTGCCCCTAAAAACATACACAGGAAATACACGGAACATGCCTCAACCTAAAAATTATAGAAGAAAACATCAAAATTTTAGACTATGCTCCCAACAAGCGCCAACTGCTCTTCCTTCAAGCTATATATATCCAAGAGAAGCTACCGAATCTACACATACAGTCTAACTCCAATGAAATCCTGCCCAGCGCAAGAAGAGCGAAGAGAGGGACTGTGTACTCAAAGCTGCCCCTAGCCACTAATCCCCTCTAGTAAGCAGCTTAATCCTCCCCCCCTCCCTCCTCTTTGGCTACCTACTTCTCAGAACTTTTATCACCTGGATCCTACCAGAATACGTGTATAACTTCGTTCGTAATTATGTTAATACATTTTGTAACATGTATAAACTGAATACTTTGTAATAATTCCCCATTGTAACTCTGAAGATGATACTCGATGTATCGAAACGCGTCAGTTAAATTAAAGAAAGTGCTAAATTACATTAATTTACTTTTACAGGTTAAACAATGAAGAAAAGGCGAATATAAGACAAATCGAGAAGATTGAAAAAAGAAATTATTAATTCGAAACTAGCATTCTTTTTTACTAAAACATGCTATAATGTGAATATATATATATATATATATATATATATATATATATATATATATATATATATATATATATATATATATATATATATATATATCAGAGTCAGATGGCAAGATAGAAAGGTAGTTAAATATAGCGTGAGACATCCCCCTCCTCCTGCCCTTCATCTACTATATGATGTATCCTTCCATCTGTTCTTCATTCCTTGAATGAGATCTGTATAATATCGGTGAAACCGCGCTGAATTTTATTTTATTTTCCTGCGGGCATTTTACGTCCTTTGTCCCATTCTGGTTAATATGAGCTTTTAGCCTTTATGATAAATTTCTTTATGTTGAAATTTGTTGAAATTCTTTGATTAATTTCGATTCAATTTTCCATGAGTTTTTCTTTTAACTCGAAGCAGATTCGAACCTTCTTTCAGTAGAGAGGATGAGATGGGTTAATGGAATTCTCATGGCTAGTTTTACCTATCTGCACTTTCCATGTTGTTTTTATCCGCTGTTGTTTACATAATTGTGTACATTTTTATGTCTCTTTCATGAAGTCATCAAACGAACCTTCTTTAGGATGGTCGAGGCCCTAATTTTTGCCTTCATGCGAACTGTTGGTAAATGTCTACGGAGATTATACGAATGTTTCCATTTGAATTGATAATTATTATTATTATTGTTGTTTGTAACGATAAAGAACGTTAATTATTATTATTTTATTATTATTATTAGCAATATTTTTTATCTAGCTTATCACCTTCTTTTATTTGTAATTAGTTAGGGCTGCTCACGTATGTAAAATAATGAGAGAAAAATAGAAGCAATAAGCAAATGGAGAAAAAGGTAGCTGTGAATAAAGGGTCGTTGTTACGCCTTTTAAGCTTCAGGGAAGAAATATGCATATATCATTCAGATGAGGGAAGAAAATTAATGAAAACGACAAGAGCAGTTAACTCTGGCGAGAGAGAAGAGATAAATGATTATAGGATGGTGAGTGCGAAGTTGGAGTCTTATAATCTTGGTGCCAACTAACTTTAAGGATCAAGGATTGCTGAGTGAATTAAGCGACACGTCCCTTCATTTCAGTCTGATGGAGATCGTGATTTAAACCTCCTCTTTTGTCTTACGCTTCTTTTCTTTTCCTTCATACACAATTTTCCTCTATGGTAGAAAGAGGAGTGGAAGATATATGAATAAGTAGAGTAGAAAGGAAAAAAAAAGTTATGACCGATAAAAATGATAATTAAAATCTTTTAAAAGTTTTCCCAGATTATTAGTAAAAAAGAAATGATCAGTCTACGTATTACTATTTGGTTAATATTGGTAGATATTTCTCAATCGCTGTGCTATTGATGCAAATGATATTCTAATTCTTAGATTTCCCTCAATTTGTAATTTCTAATAATTGAAATGTTTGATTTTTTTGCTAGGTTTAAATTAAAGTTTCACTTTTAGTCATTTCGATCAAACCTTTGCATATTGTCTATTTTTAGGTTAGTTATTTCCAGCTTATTTATTATCAAATAGTGGGTCAATCATATAAATATATTACAATGTATTTTCATTAATGCTATAGCCAACGTCTACATTTTCCTCATAAGAGTATATATATATATATATATATATATATATATATATATATATATATATATATATATATATATATATATATATATTTATATAGCTGAAGACAAGTCTTCACGCCAAAAATATGGCCTAAGCATGGGTAACCCTCTTTCCCCCATCCTATGCAATCTATTAATGGAAAAATACGAAACGTCCCTCCTCCCCAGAATCCATTCTCACCCTCTTATCTGGCTCCTATATGTAAATTACATCCTATCGGCATGGCCCATGGATGGTAATAATTTTAATGAATTTTGCAACAAACTGAATTTGTTACACCCCTCGATAAAATTCAAAGTAGAATGGGATGAGAACAATTACTTACCGTTTCTGGGCGTAAAATTCCCCCGCTCAAATAATCAGATACAGTGCTCGGTCTATAGAAAACCTACAAATTCAAATAGTTACATACATTTCTTCTCATTAGATAATAAATTGATTAAGACATCCGTCCTTTCTTCCCTTTTTCTCCGAGCCTACATAATATGCGACACAAATTTCCTTCAAGATGAAATTAACCACTTCATCCGCAATTTCATCGAACAAAAATACCCAATTTACTTCATAAACAAATGCCATTCTAAAGGGCGAAAAACTTCTATGCCATCTCCACACCCCAAAAGGATGACTTAAAAAAATGTATTAGTTTCCCATATGCTACAGCCTTAGCCTACTTAAAATCTTATCCGAACCAAAACAAAATAAATATTACCTTTAAATATCCAAATACCACTCAAATGTCGTTGACCAAACAGCATCCTTCCAACCAAGATGCCGGCGTATATCTTAGTATATCTTATACCCTGCCAGAATTGCAACTTATCATATATCGGTGAGTCTGGTCACTTTAACAAGAGAAAAAAATAACATCAAGTTGATATAAGATGTGCAAAATCTTCAGGTTTCTTTGCGAACATGCAAAATTATGACCATAGGATTGACTTCATCCATTCAAAAATTATTTATAAATCAAACGATAATATTGTGAGGAAATTGCTGAATCGATATTCATCAACAAAGTCGATAAGTTCAATTAATCGGAAGGGCAATATAAATTTAATAAATATATATCGAATTATGTCGCCAAACTTATTTATAAACCGCCTGAACCATCTTAGCAGCTTTGTCTCCGGTTTTACGCGAATACTTATCTTTCCAGTTTGTTTCCTCTGATTTCATTATGTTCAATCTTTGCCCCGGAACCACGACTAATATTTATGTTTTCCCGTTTTGCTTACTCTGGTTTCATTTTGCTTAGTCTTTTATTCGCGCCGGAACCACGCCAAATGTTTACGTTTTTCCCCGTTTTGTTTTCTCTGATTTTTTTTTTGTTTCGTCTTTTAATTCGCCTTTATATACTGGAAGGTGATAGCTTCATTTATTATTACACAGTTGAGAATGGCTGCTGACAGCTGAAACTATTTATGCGCTTTAAAATAAATTCAGATTCATATATTGTGGTTTATCATTATTCTTTTGCATTGGCTATATATCGTGTTAATGAAATATCTTCTAATCTAATCCAATATATATATATATATATATATATATATATATATATATATATCGGGCAGTGAATATCCTAATTTCAATATGAATCAAATAACACCGACAGTTCCTTTATGTTTACCTAAATAAGATTTTAAAATAAGGCAAGGGTTGTACTATTCATTATTTTCAGTGAAATCGCCCTCGGCCTATTTCATGCCATTCAGTCGGTATCGGAACATGCTGGACACCTTCCCATCAGTCTCCTCACTTAACTAAGTGAAAACTCTAGACATAAGCTCTACCTTCGTTGGTTTCTCATTCAACCAATGCCCACACCTAAAAGTCCAGGGAGTCAGGGTAGTAATGAAGCCAGATATTGGGAGTGATGTGGTCAAAGAAATTGTCTGTCAGCCAATACTGCGTCCTCTTGCTTATGTGGCATGGTACTGAGTCCTCTTGCCACACTTACGATCTTTCATTGGCCACCTGCTGAATCCATTGCAACACCAACTATTTCAGGCACTTAATATAGTCCTCCAGGAGGATAAAAGGTAGCATAACGTGGCCTTCGATACTGAACACCCAAAATAACATGATATGGACCAGGAAGTTGATCTTCTTGACTCTCGCTACATCATTCGGTGACCCAGAAAACCAGCGGTTCTTTTGAGAGTTCACCCCCTAATCCTGAGAAGAACTAAAGCATACCAGACTTGAGGGGATATTTCGGTTTGTTCACAAGCTTCGCAGCACTTTTCTCTCTTTCTCTTACGCGACAGAAACTGGCCCTTTCTCATCTTGTTGGGGCTATAGTCTTATTTCCTCATGAACCAACTGACCGATGAGAGACTGACTCTCTCTTTTTCCTGTCTATGGACCTCATTAACGTACTGGGATTGTTATCAATGATGTCCTGAATCTCCACGACAAATCATGTGATCTTTTTTGTATCAGAACGCTTTGAGTGATGTTTTCGAGCCGTCGTCTCCTCTTAATCACATCTCATCACTCATCCAACTCTGTTTTTATTCTCTGTACTCTCTTCAGATTGCCACCCAAGTACTCGGACGTCTGCTCAATGGAGCTTCCGGTGTTATTCACAAGCAGCAAAGTTTACCTTTTCCGATTTTTTTAGGATTAAACTCAACCAGAGTATTGCTTTCTTCACTTACGATACACAACCTAATCTACTATGATAGTAAGAAGAGAAAAATGACACCAGAAAACATGCCAGCGTGGAATTCAGAGTTTCCAACGGCAACAAATAGCAAACAGCACCATGTACATATATATTAGATTTGTTGAAGTCAACAGTGACAGTTGCTTTATTGATTTTTTCTTGAGCTTTTTATTTTATCTGTCAAGTTCTTCTCAGAAAGTGCGAGGGTAGAGAAGAGGATGGGATGTGACATATCTTTATTAGCCAATACGTCGTTCAACCTTATCACCGGCAGGGCTGACCCTATTGTTGCTGGCGCCCTGGGGCAGCAACAATAAAAATTTTCACAAGGAAAAACCTAAAAATAGAGGATAATTCAAATGAGTTTATTACCTTGTTTGTTTTTAACAAACAATAATATTGTTTTTCTTTTGGGGGGAAATCCTTGATGGCGACCCTAAGCACATGGCGCGCCCCGGGCAACTGACCGCATTGCCAGTACCTTGAGCCGGCACTGATCACGGGTCAACTTCAAGGCGAAATGAAAGGAACAGAAATGAAATAAAAAAGGAGATTGAGAAAAAAAAGAACAAATTGTCCAATCCACACCCTACCTCGTTCTGACTCTAAACAGAATAGACAAGGTGGAGAAGGGTGAACGGTGCCCGGCACTACATTGTAGTCCTACGAACTCTTTCCATCATAGTCTCATCACACCCACAGCGGAAGGATTTCGGGGGGTGGGAGTGTGAGAGAGGGGAAGAAGAAAGGTCTAGGACAAAACAACTAGAATGTGTTCTATTGTTTAAACCGTTTAGGTATTTGTAACTTACTACTGCTTGGTATGCTCTTTTGTGCACTTACTCTTCCTTCTTAACTTCTTGTGTTTTTATATTAATTCTTCAAATTTGACTATGAATATAATTTTATTCAAGTTATTTAACTCTTTCTGAATCTAAACCGTGTTTACTTTTAAGTTCTTTTCTTTGTTAGTCTGTTCCGGTTTTATTTCATTCAGGGTTTTTTTTTAGTTTAATATGTGTAGATAGTTTTCGAGTTGTACTGATTGCCTATTTAGGGAATATTTCAGTTCAATTTACGATTTAGTGTTCAACTCGTTAGAAGAATTGTGTCTTTTTTACTTTTGTTTCATTTTCTATATTCGTATTTTCCAATTTATGTAAGTATTTCTGCTGCTTCTCGCAGCATTACTTGGGTAAATTCAATTGGATGTCTAGCATTCTATGTGCTTATCTAGTTAGAAACTTCTTCTACCAATTCCTCTTGTATCATTTCAAATGTTTTCTTACCTCTCTTTTTTTTATTTTATAAGTGGTTTCAACTTTATCTATGCAATTTTCGTTGGCCTCTGTGTTCTGCCCTCTTTGTATTTGTTATTAAGTAAATTGCTCTATTTTTAATCATATGTATCTATGTAGGCTGCTTTCGGAGATAATGCACATTTTTACAGTAGCCTATAGTAATGTCGAGTAGTATATTTTTCTTTTGTTCTTCGTACTAAGTGTTCTTACTTTGACGAGTAGTGTCAGTTTCATCTTTCCTTTATTGGCTCTTTCCTTCGTATGTTTCCTGTAGCTTGTTTTTCCCATTGTTATTCCTAATACTCGTAGAGGCTTATCCCTTGCCATCTTTCAACCTTAGAAAATTGAGCCTTGTACTTTTTCGGAGAAAATATAAACAGAAAACTTTCTCGCCTTTGAAAACTTCCATTCAGATATTCCTAACCACCATTTAGTACAGTTGGTACCCCATGCCTGACCCTAAAGGTATAAACTGGCAGTTGAACGGGGTAAACTCTGAAAAATGGGAACCCCCGCATCAAGAGCCGCTGCAAGGCAAGGCACTCGTCTCTCGTCCTAAAGAACCGATGCGCCAACTAGTGTGGAACTCCAGCACTTTAAACATTTAATCCAACTAGAATCGATGAAAAGAGGAGGTCAGTTCTACACCGACGACACCCAGCTTACCCGCCATCACTTGTCGTCCCGCCGTTCTACAGGGGCAAGAAAATAAACCTGAACATTTATTTAGATAATTACTTAAGTAGCATCGAATTTTCGGTGCTTAGACAATGGTCCCGCAACAAAAAAAAATCACGGATTTGTTAGAACTAAAATGTTAATTTGGAAGCAGTTTTCTAATCCGCGATATTTGTACCAATGCCACGGTAAAGAAAGTTATCAAGTTTCTATGGGTCTTTAACCATTAGTTGGGTGTATTTCGGTACTGATCGGTATATATACAGTCCTAGAAGTAGTTACATTTTAAGACGTTAAGAACTACCACCCGTCATTTTTTTAATAGTAAACGAGATCCCACGACTAAAAAATGAAATTCATATTAGGATGAGAATAATAATAGATGGCAAGCCTGTAGATACCAGGGCTCTGTCCTCGTTTAGCGTAGAGGTTAAGAATGATTGGTATTAATGTGTTTTGCCTTCACTCAGGGAAGAGACGACACTGCAAGCTACTGTCTAATCTCTCAACTTATTTTCTTATCTAAAATCCTCTAAATGTTGGTATCGGGCCTGATTCTTGATCAGATGTCGTCTCCAAATGCCAATCAGATCCCTTCTCCCTCGGACAAAGGCCTCAACTTTTCGACCTCCCCAACTGGTTCAACACTATACAAGCCGCGGGCTTCTTCCCCGTCTAGGACGTTTTCCTCCTGAAATTCCCATCCTTTGTTATCTGCACTAGCTCCCTATTCGATACAAACTTACACTTAAGGTCTTTCTGCTTACATATAAGGCCTTAAATACCGCTACTCGCTCCTACTCGTCCTCCTGACTAGTCCTATTTTGGCCCTACCCCACAAACCTCGGTGATAGCACTCTGCTGCACTACCGATTGTTCATCTTAGTCGACTGTGGTGCATGTGTGATCGTGTTTTCTCCATATTTCCTCTTAGAATGCGAGATGATATGTCTGCTACGATACGCTCATCCCTGCTCTCATGATGCCTTAAAGTGTGCCACCAAGATTTATCTCCTATCTCTAGCTGGGGACTAGATGGGGGCTCTGTGAGGGACCCATGGCCTTGAAAAACGCAATACAAAAATCCTTATTATCATCATTTCTTGCTCCCTCCCGATTATTCCTAACATGCATCGTTCCATGTTTTTCAGGATTTTTATGCTGTGTCCAAATTCCACTTATATATGTTAAGACTAAGATCGGAAATTTACCATAATTAGGGCTAAATTCCATTAAAAAGAAATTTTCACCCTGAATATATGAGAATTTGCTGATCCCATGTCTTTTCTTGAGTCCCCCATCTAAAATCATTTTTAGTCGCGTGCGAGTCTCGTCGTGGGCGACTCTACATCTCACTATGTCAGTCAGTCGGTTCCCGTTTTGCTTTTTATTGTTTTTGTAATAACATTGTAACTCTTCAGCAGATTCTAATGAAATCTAAAACCTTCATGTTGTTTTACATTCTCTTTCAAATGATATAATTGTCAATGTCCTTCCAAGGTTAGCCCGGGAATTATTTTGTTTCGTCAATAAGCTCATAACTATTCTGACAATTCTAAAGAAATTTGAAATCCTTATGTTATTTTACATTCTCTTTCGAATGATAGAATTGCCAAGGTCCTCCTTAGGTTAGTTCGGGCTTTATTAAAAGTGTTGTAGGTCGTAAGATCATAAATCAGAAGAAGTGAGAGCATGCGACTTTTTGATTAGCAGACCTTGTTCTTTTATAGCCTTAAACCTTCTAAGCGTGCGATTCTGTCTCTTTGCTGGCATATAAAACACACGTTTAATTCATTTAAGCCCCTGTTTGATAGTGCCTTGAGCTTCTGTATTGAATGCATTCCATAATCCATAGATGATTATTACTTGAATTAATTTAATATTTCTCTAATTTATCGTTTCATGTACCTAGTTCCGTGAGTAATCCTTCTCCCGTGGGTAAAAAACTTTAGGGAAAGCTTAAATTTTTCTTCTCCATTAAATTGAGAAAATTTGTCCGTGAGAATTGATTTAAAACTAGAATCGTCTTCTGTGTTCTCACGATTAGGGAGGAGACAGAATAATTGTATAGCGAAATCCCCTCGTTGGTTTTGTCAACGTGTTCCTCCCGTGCCTTACTCATGGGAACGATAATTGCAAGGAGTTGTTTTGGATCGTGCATAGATTGGAATAAGACTACGGGGTTGAAATAAGCCATGTAAATTATGAGACCAACAAACACATTCAACTCCTCCTTCTCGAGAGTGAATGTCCTGCCGACATTCTTCTGACAGGCGTAGAGGATAGTCAGGTAGACTATGTGCTTTCATAGGTGCTCTGTGAAGAACTGCTTGAAGTATTCATACGGTTCACGTATGAAATCAGGCTTCGGATGGGGGTAAGGAAGGAGGGGGCGAACGCCGATATCTTCCTTGAGCCACTTCCGTTCCCGCTTCCACTTCCCTACTTGGCTGACTATCCTCCACCTCTTCCGCGTCTACATACATTGGTTAGGTACCACACGCTTGGATTTTGCCTTGGTAACCACTGAAAAGAAAAGAAAGATACATTAGTACATCAATGATTGGATGAATGATAAACACTAAGCATAATAAAAGAACAGAAAATTAAAAACAACAGTTAGCGTAATAGAAAAAACAGTAATGGAAAAGCAACAGTTATAATAATAAATAAAACAGTAATTAAAAAGCAACAGTTAACATAATAAAAACGGTAAATCAATATCAGTCCTACAAGAGAGCAAACTCATAAGATCAGAATTTAAATTAGTCTAAACTAATACACATTGAAGGGCAATCAAGAAATAAACAAAGAGCAAAGTTTACGGTAGAAAGCTTAGCCTAGTCAAACTGTGTCCTGTATGGACATGGTAATCCACGTAGCAATAACACCACGTTGTATATATATATATATATATATATATATATATATATATATATATATAGTTAACTAACAATAAAAAATGCATTATTATGCACTAAACATGATTTAGTAACATTTGAGATTGATTGAAGTTATAAAAAAGTGAAGAAAATGATGCCACATGGTTCACCGACGCATCCAGTCTTTTGTCTACCTCAAAAAACTATATAAGATGTTGTAAAAATCACTAAATATATCAAAATGAACCTTCACAAACATTTTTGAAATTATAGATGTGACGTGTTTATAGGTTCGCTATATCCCATTTGGGATAAGCGTACTTTCCCGTAGTTAGTCCGAAGTATTCCATATGGGTGAAGCGTGGTTCTCCATAGTTGAAAAGAGATATGTAACCCAATTGGGATAACTTGTATTTTGTGAGGTTATTTAACCATCACAGACAATCACAAGGACAATGACACCTATGAAACATTAAATAGAAACTATTCAAGGGCAACATGTAAAAGCACCATGAACTTACCATGAGTACTAAAGGAGGAAGGGCGTGAAGTGTAGGAGCACCGTTGGGTGATCTTGACGGTTTGGCTGCTGCAAGTATACTCGTACCGAGATAGACGTTCGTCGTCGTTGCTTAGCGTGAGTGGCTGCTGCTCCTTTCTGATTGGTCGAGCTTGGAAGAGTTGGAGTTTAGCTAACTAACAACCCTTTCCTGAGCCTTCTAAGAAGTTCGTTTGGCGCACAAATTAAAACGAACTTTCGTCATTTAAGTATCCCATATGAGTTATCTGGACCGTAAAGGGTTAATGGCGCTTGCAACTCTGGCTCCAAGCTAAATACGTCCATTGGGGTGAAGGTCTTTGTCTTCTCAAAGAGAACCCAACATCTTCCAATTGGCATAGAGATGGGGTGAGAGATAGTGTTAGGGCTGCTCTAAATGTAACTTTTTTTTTGTTTTTTTTATGTTTATAGTAGAATAATCATTTGCGCACAATTTGATAATAAAATTAATAATATTGTGCAAAAATTATACATTTAAAATAAGAGAACAGTATATGTAAATGTTTAATAAACTTTTCGTCGAGTAAATGACGCGCACTGCCCCTTTGTCTATTGTTCTACATACGACCTACGGTAATTCGTTATTTGCAAATACACGTTACAGAATGGTTTGCATTATGATTTTGTGACAATTCACGTAACAATATATATCGTAATTTTTAATTTGTTTTTAAGATATTAGAGAGCTGTTGCATATCTCTGCACTTCAAAACACTGCGGATGCGTCAACAAACGAGATTCGGTTGCACATCACAAAACAATTACTCCCCTCCTGATAACTGCTTACTTTCATTAGTTCGACTAAAATTGGAGATTGAAACAATCCCTCAGCCCCTCACATTTCTTGTATGACTTGTTACAATGATCTAACAGCATGATTAAATAGCAAGAAAGCAGCTTTCATCTTTGCTGTTCCAATTATCTGGAGAGAACCATGAAGCCATGCAAATGATTGTTATTATTTTTTAACAAAAATTAGTGATTTCCGTGATTCTTCCAGAAAAATAACATCAATTATCCTTACCTTTTCTCAACTATGAGACATTTTTCTCTATATAATGTGCCACCAGTTCATGGTAGGTCACCAGTTATAGGGGTTAGGGCTGATGATCCTATTTATTTGGAAGAGAAGGTAAGGCTGCCTTACAGTCGTGTTTGGTCTGACAATAAAGTGTTCTTTTTGTCTGGCATTTGACCAATGCCAATGCTAATAATAATAATAATAATAATCCAATGGATCCAATGATAATAATAATAATGTTTCTGCCCGCTTATTTATACTTACGTCAATTGTGGGGGCCGTGGCTTCGCTTCTCTAATCTGAACGAAGAACGAAGCTTATCGGATCAAATGGTATGTGCGTGTGTTCTCTTCTAAGACTGATGGGCGGAGTTTATTTTGTCAAAGAGTGTGTGTGCCTCAAGATAAGATCTGAATTTGGGAACCTAACCGTGTTTTATCAACATATGTAGCAAGGTTGATTTGTCTTTTCACGGGTTCATGTAAACTCTGGCGAGTCATATCAAATTCTGTTCTACGTGTGCACAGCTGTTTCCAACGTCTCTGTTTATCTCTTCGGCCAGACCGTCGGCTTTACCCGTTTCCTAATGTATGTATGATTGTACGTTTGCGTGAGAGCATAACGATTTCACTTGCCTTATTACAAAATATTCTGCTTTACATTGATACATAGATTAATAAATTGTAATTTTACATTATTTACAAGTATACGTTCTGTCTTACATTAATTCATTATTACTGGATGGTATATTATTTCAATGTTTGATTTATGTCCCTGTTATAAACTTTTAAAGGATTCACATGATACTCACTTGTAAGGCTTCATTGTTGAACCTATTCCGCAATGCAATGCACTTTTGTGTTATTATTTACATGGACTAAAGCTATACATTATTATTTTACAAAGATGTTATATAATATTTACACAAAGACTTATTCTTATTTTTGCAAACTGCTATACACTTTTAGATTATTTGAATGGGCATAATTACTTGCGGGCCCATCTCTAGACTTCATAGGATTTATATGATACTCATTTGTAAGGCTTCATTGTTGATCCTAATCCACCTTGCAATGGGCGCTAAGAAACGGAGATTTACAAATTATGACCAACAAGTAGTTTACAAATTATTTCACCTTCCGAATGAACGAGGAGTCTTACAATATTTTATATTATGGAAATGAGAGGCAAATTTCATTTTTATATACATTATGTTACATAGCTTAGGGTTCTATTGGACTATGGCTCTGATACGTGTGAGCGGTAGTTAGACTGAACCGTGTATTTATTAATTTAAAAGTTAACTCAGTATGAGTTAACTTTAAAATTAATAAATACACGGACTATGTACACTCAAACGGGAGTTAACTTTAAATTAATAATTTACTGACTTTCTATATTTTTAATTTGGTCTAGCAAAACTAATATTCCTTTTCACATCGCCGGACATTAACTGTTGAATGCTAGAAAAATACTGAATTTGGGTAGTTAAATGGATTAGCATTGGAACACAACACTTTCTGCGTTTGTTATTCATAAATTTAAAAACTATACCCGAGCGTGTTGGCATGAGTTCGTTGTCTTCATCTAGTTCCAGTGATGCTTGCAGTGGTCTGATATGTATAAATGCACTCTGCTTTCATTCTAATTGCTGCTTCTTTGAAAGGGGAGGCCGACGATGATGAAGTTCGCCACGTCGTTTTGTTCAATGGTGCTTTCGTTGGCGACTTCTGCTTCCTTAAGCTCTGTTTGTTGTTAGTTCTATGAGTTCATATTTTTTTATCCTTCTTATTCTGCTTGTTGTCGGTCCAATGCGTCCATATTTTTTGTTGCCCTTTCGTTCGGTCGAAGGGGTCGTCAGTGTATGGGAGTGTCACCTGTTTGTGGTAGTTCACCAGTTATAGGGGTTAGGGCTGATAGTCCTTTTAATTTGGTAAAGAAGGCAGGGTGGCCTTACAATCGAGTTTGGTCTGACTCCAAAGTATTCTTTTGGGTAATTCTCTTGTATGCTGGATTCGAATTGTAACCTGGTTGTTGCTTGCAGAAGGAGGGACTCAGAAGAATAGAATGGCGGTTTTTAAGGTTTTTAATCTTGACTTAGGGCTCAATTGGTTCAGGCAAGTGAGATTGTTGAGTTTTCCATGCTTGGTTTGTGTTCACGTATTTGGCTAACTATATCAGTGTTAATACTCAGTTTTATTTACATGGACGAAAGCTATACATTATTACTTTACAAAGATGTTATATATTATTTACACAAAGAGTTATCCTTAATTATGGAGACTGTTATACACTTTTAGATTATTTGTATGTACATAATTATTTGCGAGCCCATCTCAAGACTTCATAAGATTTATATGACACTCATTTGTTTGGCTTCATTGTTGATCCTAATCCACCTTGCAATTGGGCGCTACACCCTCTCAGTCTCCTCAAAAGAAAATTCTGACAATTTCTTCTTTCCTCAGGAAAATCTCTCTATTTCTTCAAGGACAAGTGGCAGCGAGCACCACTTGGTCATTTAGAAAGACCTGATTAAACTTGCCTGTGATTTGTACCTTCTCAGGTGCTGTCAAAGGTCCTCTAATCACAGTTGAAACAGTGGAACTTGGTCAAGGCAAATATAAGGATCCTCAGTTTCAGTACACGGAACAAGGAGTTCTCCTTGTTCGTCGAAATGGAAAACAGGTTTTGGTACTTCACAAGTGTCTCTGGCATGTTCACTTTCCTTGACTTCTCAGACAATCCTTCAGATTGGCGCCTATTCCTTGACTCTTCCAAGCGATGTCTAAAGGCTGTGCTCCTACACAATGGGAATAAATTCCACAGATTTTCACTGGCCAGTCAGTTCATTTGAAGGAGTCATATGACAATATGTAGCTCCTTCTGGAAGCTCTCAAGTACCAGCAACACCAGTGGAGCCTATGTGGGGATCTTAGAGTCATCGGGCTCATTATGGGTATGCAGGCGGGCTTTACTGCTGCTTTCTCTGTCTGCGACACTTGGGTTGTGTCCAAGCACTACACGTTGAAGGACTGGATGCCTATGGACACGTTCGTACCTTACCTGGGAAACAGTTCACTGCTATAATGAACGGAAAGTGTGGCAAGATAGATGAACGCATATGCAGTGATGTGGATCAGGAAATAGGGATTCAATCTGATCATAAAGCTATTATAGTGAAAGTAAAATGGGACCCTGTATGGGAAAAGAAAAGGGGGAAGCAGATAAATAAATGGAACAGAAAAGGGGCGGATTGGGCAGCCTATATAAATGCAATGGAAGAAGCAATGACAGGACTAACATTCTCTGAGGATATGAGGGAAAATTATATGCAGTTGGAAGGGAAAATTAAAGAGGTGGCGAGGCAAAGATTGGGAAAAATCGATCAGAACAGGAGGGAAAAGGTCTAGAATGCAAAAGCTGAGAAAGAGTACCTAATTAAGAGAAGCATGAATATAGAACTAAGGAAACTAAGGCAAAGTAGAGAGAGAGTGGAGAGTGAGGCAGAGTAAGGGGAAAGGATGCAACTGAAATATGAGAAGAAAAGGCAGAAAGTTACACAAGTAATCTGGAATGCAAAGAACAAGGAGCAGGGTAAAAAAATAAGACAGTGGAGCAAGCTGGGTGTAAGCAACCGGGAAAGTGAGCAGTGAAGAAATCTGAGAAGGGCCTTGGAAGGGGATAAAAGAGAGGATAAAATAATAATAAGGACACCAGAAGGAGAAAGTGAGTTGGAAGTGAAAATAAAGATCCAAATTAGTGAATATTGGGGAAAAATCGTTCGGACAAAGGAGGGATGGGAAGAAATTGGAGCTAATGAGGAACTTCATTCTGCAAGACAGGAATTAGAGAATGAATAAATAAAAATCAACAGTGAAGACATAAAGTATAGGTTGAAAAGGATAAAAAGTCATGAGGCAATGGATGAAGAAAGGCTAGTTGGTGAGTTTCTAAAATATGGAGAAGAGGGGATGAAGGAAATACTGACAACCTTATTTAATGATATGCTAATGAATGGATGGGTGCCTGACACTTGCCAGAAAAGTAGGATCAATTTGTGGCACAAAAGTGGGAATAGAGACAAAAGAAAACTGGTAAACAACTACAAGCCATTAGCCATAATTAGTGAAGGAGTGCAATGAACGTGAAAGGATGCTTGGCAATGAGAGAAATGGATTTAGAGCTGGAAGAAGAGCTGTATATTCTACGGAATGTTATAAAGAGTGTAAGGAAGCAAGGGGGTGCGTTATATGTCGGCTTTCTAGATATATGGAAAGCTTTTGATCGAGTTGATAGAACGAAATTGTTTGGGGATGGATGAAAATATTTTAAATGGTATACAAAAGCAATATAAGAATAATAAAGTCAAACTCAATCTGGAATGTATAGAAAAGGTTGGATGGTGAATGATATCGGGGTCAGACAAGAATGTACCATGTCTTCTAGCCTGTTTAGCTTCTTCATTGATGGACCTTTGGGGAGAGTGAAGAAGGATGCTCAAGAAACCATGGTTGCGGAGCGCCTATTGACAACCCTGGGATTTGCAGACGACATAATTCTGGTGAAATGGCAGATGGTTTGCAGAGACCTTTGAATGTGGTTTATCAGTATGTGAAAGAATGGAGAGTAAAATTTAGTAGAGAAAAGTGCAAAATAATAATATTTGGAGAAGGAAGAAAGGAAGGATGGGTCCTAGGAAATGACATTTAGATGTGGTAAATGAGTAAAGATACTTGGGTATGACAGTTTGCAACCAGAAGGATATATTTAAGAAGCATAAGAAACATAATGAGATAAATATGCTAAAAATGGCGGTATGCTAAGGAACATGGTGACCAAGCAAGCAAATAAGTTTAAAATGATAAGGGAACTGTAGAAAGGGATTGCAGTCCCAAGAAGCCTGTATGGGTATGAAGTCTGTAAAATGACAAAGGTAGAACTGGAGAGAATAGAAAAAATCCAAAACTAAATGGCAAGAATAGCATTCACTAGGAGACAATTCCTATGTACTAGTAGAGGCACTGAGAGGAGAAATTGGCTAAAGTAGGTATGAAGAGAGAGTGGCAAAGATGAAAGCAAATTATAAATTGAAACTACAAGGGATGGGAGTAGAGACCTGGGCAGGCTACATGTATGCTGTGTACGATAGGACTGAGGGGCGCAAAGAGACGATGAGAGTGGATACAAAGTATAAATTGGAAGCAATCTATATAGAGGACAGAGCAAAATCAAAACTTCGGCAGAAAATATTAAACGCTGTAGAGAGGTTCTGGAAAAGAGGAATAAATGGCAAGATGTCTGAATTTATACAGAGGAAAAAGGGAGCCTTCCATTGAAGATGTGTACGATGGGAGTTTTGCAAGCCCTGAACAATGGACTGGATCCCTGAACAATGAAACTCCCACAAGGCGCGAACATATAAATGGAATGGAGGAGAGAACATATGTGAGTGGTGCCTGTTGGGGCAGAGAGACTCTATAGAACATTGGATCGTGGAGTGTGCGGGCCACAGTCTTGAGAAGGAGAAATTGAAAGATAAATTGGTGATAGAGCTTGGAAGAGAAAAGTGGGAGGAGGTGAAGACAATGGAGGACTATGGACTGAGTGTGGTGCTAGGATTTGAGTATGAAAAAAAATCTATAGATGACAAGAGAATATGAATAGTAAGGGCAACAAAGAAACTTTTGTAGTGTATGTGGAAGAAGAGAAATAAATAAGGCTAATTAATATTTCTACTCTCTACAGAAAATAAATGTCATATGCCGATACAAAGGGTGGCTTAATACCTATAACCTGTAACCTGGAAACATATGGGATAGCTTAATTAAGAAATAATCGAAGAAAACTGGAAAATTATCAACAAAATGAAAGGAAGACGACAACGAGGCAAAATATCGATAAGAATACTAGAAAAAAATATATCAAAGTTTAATCGACACTGAAGCCAGTGTTGACATTAACACCAGAAGAAAACGCAGAATTTAATCCAGCGATAGAAGAGATGGTTTATGAAAATCTTAGTAACAATCAGAAGAAAATATTCCCAGACCCTGTCATCGAATAGTAAGGAAAAGAGAACCCGGGATCAGGAGACACAATGAAAATTGAAGAAATTAAAAGCGCAAAATACTCATTCAAACAGAAAAATCAAAACCCATCAAGAATTACCAGATTCACACTTATCAAGGCAGCAAATAACATCGTCAAATATGGAATATTATTTTGTAGTTATAGCTTTCATCCCTACATTGTAGTTTGCTCTATTTTTTTTATTCCAATTCCATGTGTAACTTATATCCTTTCCATTTTAAATAAATTTCTTTTGTGTACTGGTTATTATTTAGTTTACCTAGATAGCATATAAATATAATATCTTGTGCAAGTAATTTTTTTTATAGAAATAAAGGTTGAATTTTAAGATTCGGTCTAGGTGACGGAATGCGGTAAACACACGAGGGATTTGAATACGAGAACTTATGAAAAAATATATTGTATTTAAGGATTAACAATGAAAACAAAGCGATAATTAATTGGGTATAATGTAGGTGCAAACTGGTATATGACGAATTATTATTTAATGTATATGTAAAAGAATTAAAAAAGGCAATTCACAAGATATTAATTGTAATTAAATGTATAATAACAGGATACTAAATATAGGTAAAAAAGGTATCTGATAGGATAGGTTATTAACAGGATAAAGAATATTAACAGGATAGTAACAGGATATTAAGAGAGCAAAGAAAGTTGACGGATCGTAACAGGATCACAATGGAAATAAGTAAATTGGGGTCTGTAATAAATGAAAATTATATAGGTACAGTACTCACACGTTTGAGATGAGCTTGTTAACTGAATTGTGGAACACTTATTGTACAAACCTTTCGGGGCAAGAGCGAACACAATACACATTGAGGAAGAGCAAAGTATGTTGGAAGATATTTTATGTAAGGTGGTTCCAATATTATTAGCAATTTGAGAGTTTGCCGTAGTTCTAGGGGAATTGTTTAATATAATGAAATTCTAAATTGAGTTTTATATATATATATATATATATATATATATATATATATATATATATATATATATATATATATATATATATTGGATTTGCATTACAGATACAAGTTACTTTGAAGGATAACAAATTGCTTTTAATTATTTTTGGAGCACTACAGAAATACATATACATTATTTTATTTACTTTTGGAGTACTGTGGATTATAAGAATCTGTCAGTGCTACAAATACTCTCCAGCATAGAAAGTTACCAGCCCCTTCTTAATTCGGTCTTGTAAGTTGTGATAACGCCGAGGTCTCCTTATAACTCGAGTGGAGCGTGTCACAGTACCAGTGGTTTGGCTGCAAGCACGGGAACACCTATTCGCTGTGGCAGTGTCAGTTGCGTTAGGCGAGGCACCGACACGGGTGGAGGTTGACGGAGTGATAGTGATCCGCTTCTCTGTTCCTTCTGAGAATCTTCAAGTGGGACGTGGGAGTCTTGAGTCTGGTTTTCCGCTGACGGGCTGGCCAGTAGTGAAGAAACTTGCTCCTGACTGACCCCCTCTGCCGACGAGGGTTCCTTCAAAACAAAAGGTGGAAGCAGCAAAACGGAAGGTGAAGTTTGTGTAGTAGGCGTGATTACGTAAGAGTAGTTTAGAGGTTATTTTAAGGATTTTCTAGAACATAAAGGCTTATGGTGGGAGAATAAGTGGGAAGAGGGTGCTCAAGGTGAACATTTTCAAAAAAGGCCGGTTTCACGCAATGAGGACAAGGACAGTCAGGTAATGAATAGTCCAGCAGGATGCGCCTGGAAGGACTGTCTTTTTCTACGTGGTGAACAGCGAGTTCAGAAGAGTGAGGCAGTGTTTGCGTGTCTTCATCCTGCCCTTGACCAACGCTATTGTTGCATGATCGATGGGCACAGTGTGAGACAGTCACGTGCCCGAAATCGCAAATATGCCAGAATGGGCGTCTGGTACGACGTTTGAAGAGCCAGGAACATAGCAAATATCGTTCGACATCTGCAGGATAAATTCAAGCTGACGAGTATCAACTGCATTGTGAACCTAATACTGGAACGAGACGAGCAAGCACCGACCAAAGGCTTATAGGCAGTAACGACCTTCCAAATATGAACAAAAGTGATGGATTGCGAGGTATATACCAAGTAGCTCACGTGAGAACGTACTATACCTCTTGTGAGAGTCAAAAAGAGAGCGAGAGAAGAAAGCAAGAGGTTGCCATAGGTCACCAATCTTCTGCTGCAAAGTTGCACTTACTTGAGTTAAGGATCTGTCTGAGTCAATGCTGATGGGGGCTCCAGGAGATGGATGAGCCAATCTCACGGCGCGGGCTATAGCCTCTTTAGTGAAGAAAGTGAATCACACGCATCAGTAGACCACTCGAGAAGAGAGTTCTTTTTGGTCTTAGACAGCAGGAAGTTGAGAGGTTGCATCACCTGGGCACAATTTGGAATGAATATGTGGTAGAAATTGACTATACCAAAGAAACGTCTGAGTTGTTTATGTGATGTTGTTTAAGCAAAATTTAGTATCACGGTAACTTTTTGTTTAAGTGGGCTATCTCAAAACTCAAAACGTGTTTTCACAAAAAGGATAATTGCGAAACACCAAAAATACACTTAGAAATGTTGAGTACGATACCATACACTTGAAGGCGAGAAAAGACTTGACGAAGGTGAGAACTTTTTTCCTCGAGCGAGGAAGATGCTATTAGCAGGGAAAACCTCTCAAAACTTAGTTCTTAAAACGCTGGAAGGTCTGGCCAGAATTTTTCACACCATAGGGCATTCTAACCATTTCAAAAGAACCAAACGGTGTGGTGATTCTAGTCTTAGCAAGATATAAATTATTATTTGGTTATCATTAACTATCATCTAATTCCAAATTCGATCAGCCTTGTTTTAAATAACAATTACCGAAGGCATATCAACTCCTTACCAGATAAAACGCGTGTGTATGAATATAAGGTTCATCTTGGCCACTATAATTCCACAAATGATATTCAAACTCGATTAACAAATTAACTCGAAAGTTAAATAATTATCCTAAATTCATTTACATTTGTTTCCGATTATTGTATCAAACCACGTTTTATTTATTGTTATTATAGAAAATATGCAATTTTGCCTAGACTGAATCACTTGAGTTTAAAATATAGAAATATCAGATTAATCCTGCTTTTCTATTATATCCGTTTATCTTTATTCACTTTTACTAATTCACTGACTCTGATTTGCTCAAATTTTAAGAATTTTTTTAATATGACAGGTGCAGATGTTTTAGGCTACTAAATCATATTATACTTCTTCCTATCGTTGTTATAGTGTCCAAGGAGTAATATTTTTTTGGAGCGGACAGGGCTTATGGGTGTATATGAAATAGAGGGTGTTTATCTGTGATTGTTGGTCAGGCCGTAGAATTGTATCTGACTCCAATTGAAAGTTGCGATGCCCGCTGATTATCCACTTATAAACCGGGCTGACGGTAACTGACCTATTACTCGGCGGAGGTAAAGAAATTAGAAAATGCCGGTTTTGTAGGTTTATTCTTGATTTTCGCGTTGCCTTTACTTTCGGGCAAGTGAGATCGCTAAGTTATTATTTTGGTTTGTTCTATGTTCACGTCTTTGTATCTGGCTTTCGGTGGATGAGTGTCTTAATGTCATTGTAGGAGAGACTACTCCCTTGATATTAATGTTGGTCTCGATCTTATTACTAACTGCCCTTGTGTGTCTTTTACAAGCCCTTTTATCACATTGATAGAGTGGGGGCGTGGCCTCCGCTTTTCTAATCCGAGAGCTAGGTGGAGCCTATTTTACCAGGAGGTGTGTGCGTTATCTAGTGAAGACGCGTGTACATCAAAAGAGTGTTTGTATTTGGAAATCTGACTAACATTTGGTCGTATCAAAATAAAATTCCGTCCTCCGCGGATCCATGTCAAAGACCATGAGTCAGACTTCCTGTCTATCAGATTCATTACTTGTATGAACAGCTGTTTCAATTCTCTTTCTTATTACCGCGCGGACAAACCAGCGGCTTGCGCCTGTTTTCTGATGTGTGAATATTTGTGTGTTTATCGTGGGGAGACAGCGATTTCATTGCCTAGCAGTTTTGCGTTATTTACAAGTATACAGTTTGCTTTGCATTAATACATTAATTATTAACAAATCGCATATTTATGTTTGGTTTGTGTGACCATTTCAAAGTTTTATAAGGCCAACTGGGTGGTCAATTTATGAGTTGCGTGTTGGGTCTACTCCACCTTGTAATTAGACGTTACAGGTCATCACCCTTTATAATGCCCTAAAAAGTCAATGTTTCAACCTGATTCTGTATCCCAAGAATACTTTCACGACGTCATCCCTAAATGCTATGAAACGGACTGTTACGCTCCCTCGTTTGAAGATAGCTAACCAAGGGAGTTTGTTTTTAGGGTTAATATTAGTTGATTTAGTATACTAGCGCGAATTCAGAATGGTATAATGAAGGAACAGTGTGTGTTTTTCTTTATTTTTTTTCGGGGGGGGCCCTTCCATAATTTACATATAACAGGATTTTTGCGATTTTTCACCCCATAACAATGACATTTTCATTATAGAAATGTGTGTCGAGGTTGCTGTTTCACCGTTCACGATCCACTTCTTTTGTGAAGATAAATCAGAGTTTATTAACTTCCTTTTTAAACCTTGACATACATAAACAGGTGGCCTTTCTAAATGAGAATTAATCTTTAATTAATGATCAATTTCATTTTCGTTGTGATTAAAACATTATTTGCCAAGGCAATTAAAAAAGTGTCTAAATCGAGGTGTAGCTTTAAAAATTCGGCTTTTGTGTGGATTTTTTTTTTAAACGCAAACCCCTCCCTTGAGGGTATTTAGTCGTTGGAAATAGTGCTTTCACGAATTTCTACTAGCCCCTGCTGATCTCCACCCACCTAAATAGAGTAAGCTTTTGCTGTTTGGAGGATTGGGTAAAGTTTGTTTAGCTTACGAAAGTAAGAGTGATTTTCTTTCCTTCTAAGCAATTATGTATAAGGTTAGGAATATCAGGTTATCTAACATGTTTCGTTTTGGTAATTCTATAGATTAACGCCAAAACGCAAAAAATACATGTTAATAAATCTTCTTAAATAAACTACTACTCTTAATTTGTACATCATTGTTCGGAAAATAAAACTGAACTAATATTAACATTAAAAACAAACGTGCGAGCGAGGCTGTCTCATGGAGAGCATAACTTAAGTCGTCTCATGGCATTTCATAACGGCTCGTGGAAGAATGCTTGCGTTGCAGAATCGGGTTGAGTTATTATTTCCTTTACCGTAATCACTTTTTTGTACATTTTATTACTTTTCATGTATCAATTTTTGTGCTTAAATCAAATCTGTTATTCTTGTTGGTGGTCGGAAGGCGAAATGCGGCAAAACATAATTTGATTCCGATTCGGTCGAAATCGGTGTAAACGTCTATTTTGCCTCATTTCGGCTTTTTATCGCCCCATCCGGGCTTAGAGAGGTACGAACGAGCAGACCCAGGCCGACCTTCCCGTAGGATCTCCCTCACACGCTCACATCGGTTATAGTTTGGTCGATTGCAGGTATGGTGCAGGCGACAGACGGAAGAGGTTTAAGGAAACGGTAAAATGTGAAACATGAAATGTGCTTGAAATCAATAGTTGACCCTAGTTAGTCTGCCAAAGAACTGGCGGAAAGTGTGGGATAGGAGGGCAGAGCCAGAGCTCTCAATGATCAACAGTCTTTTTATCGTTCAACTGAGGTATAATTTGTTTCTATTGTTTACTTACTCTCCACCTTTCCTTTCTTTCTTTGATGTTCGTCACTCTCTGAGCTGATGAACTAAGAGGCTAGGTATGCTGGCTGTTCTCCAATAAATCCTTAAGTCAGCTCAGGGAAACTTGCATCCCAGCAGAGTGAACCTTCATCTTTTGTAGGTGGTCAAGTCGTTGTCTTCTTAGACATCCTTAGTTCGTTCGAAGCTCGACTACAGATGCGAGTTTTATGCATCCACAGCCGAGCGTATATTGCGGAAGGTGGACTCGATCCACCGCACCGGCCTTCGCCTTGCGACCGGTTCCTTCCGCACTTCCCCCATTGAGAGCCTACTAGTCGATGATGGGGAGATGCCACTCGCTCTACGCCGTGTACAGTGCATTATTCGCCTGTACGCGCGAGCCCGGCGCCTCCCTCAGTCTCCAACAGCTCTCACTGTATCCGCAGCTGATTTCGACGGCGCCTACACCGCTGAGAGACGCCAGTCATACCCTAAGCCCTTTGGGTTTAAGGCCAGGAAACTCTTTCGAGAGCTAGATATAGCTCTCGGGCTGGTGGTGCCCCTGGTTCTTCCCAGGAGGCCACCCTGGAGGGTATCACATTTGGCTATTTGTCGCCACGCCTCTGCTCCCAAAGCTTGTACAGCGCCAGGAGTATTGCGTTTGACTTTTTTGGAGCACACAGGGTGTTACGCTGGAACCGTGCCAGTGTATACGGATAGCTCCAAGTCCGAGAAGGGGGTCAGCTTCCACCCTGAAATATCCCCTCTGTTTGAAGTCAAGGTGGCTCTGCCAGGCGCTGCGTCTGTCTTCATGGCCGAGCTGGTGGCAATATACCACTCGGTACGGGAGATTACGCGGCGTGCCTGGTTCGGAGACAGGATTGTAATCTATAGCGACTTACAAAGTGCCCTGAGTGCTCTCGAGGCATTGGAATCTCCGCATCTCTTAGTTCGCGATATCCGTGACGCCACGGTCTTGGCGAGCCGAGCGGATGTCGAGATTATCTTCTGATGGGTTCCTGGACATGTAGGAATTGTGGGGAATGAGTGCACCGATGAGGGCGCCAAAGACTCCGCGAGGACTGGGCGACTGGACCAGCGTTTCGCTCTTCCTCACACCGACTACATGACAGGAATATGGGCAGCTCTTTGGACTGCTTGGCAAATAAGATGGGAGACGGTAGAGGGGAACTTAAAGTTGCGTGCCATTGTGCCACGACTGTTCCCATGTACCTATACCCTAATGCCGCGACGGCTTCAGGTCGCTTTCTGTCGTCTCCGAATTGGGCAAACTTGTGTGACGCATCGTCATTTGATGGAGCGCTCTCCAGCGCCCTATTGTGACGACTGCGTCGTCCCCCAGACTGTTCGGCACATTCTTGTCGAATGTCCCATTCTGGGTGATCTTCGCGCACGATACCTGTCCCGGTACTGGAATGGGCGGGGTCGCTACCACCTGTCCCTTGTACTCGGGACAGATTCGTGCACACTGACCTGTTTACTTTTAGACTTTTTGGAGGAGGCTGGCCTTCTCCCTGTTATTTAAAATTTAACTATGGATCGTGGTCTTCTTCGGTGGGAGAGGGTGGGCCTTCCCCCGTCGATGGAGCTCGCTCTATATTTTTTAAATTTGTTTGTTTTTATTTTGCTTTTTTTGTATTTTTTTTGTTTTCCCTTTTTTTTTAATCTGGCTTTTAATATAGCCTAGATTTAAGCTAGTTTAAGTACGGCGACTTATGCCCTAGAAGGCATTCGCCAGATGAGATATATAGAATTTTTAAAAAATTGTCTTCTTACATTTTATTTTTACTTTCTTTTTCATCTCATTATCTGTTTATTGTCTATTAAATGTAAATTAGTATGTCTCTAGTTAGCAGTTTCCACTGCTTGGGAATCTAAGATTTATTTTTATGTCGCCCACAATGTTTGTTTCGTTGTATAAGTCTTGTTGTCGTTCTTCTATCTTGATCCAAATTTTCTGTGCCAGTTTCCTTAGAGTCAGGTTGAGTGGCCGAATATTAGCATTTGCATGTAAGTCCAAAAGGCTTCTGCCTTTTTTTCGTCTCGTGTCCGTTATCCAGTAGATAGCTTTATTTGTATTATCTGTAATTATAGTAGTTTTGAATTTAAGAGTGTGTAGGCTAGAATCGGTGGATAAGTTAGGACCAATTGTACTAACGCGTTATATGTAAAGTTTTTTTCTAACTTTTTCTTTTCTAGTCCTCTCATTTTTTCCTGCAGTAATATTCCGTTTTGTTTCTATATTTCTTTTTCTTATCTTAGGCTGAATATCCTCTTGAGTTTGCAGTAAGTCCTAGCACTGTTCCTTCGCGTAAATATTTGTACTCGTTTCCGTCTATTACGATTTGGAAAGGTTTTCTTCTTCCTATTGGAAATATTTTAAATTTGTGAATGTTCGTTTTAATTTTCCATGTTTTCTCATAGTTATTTATTTTTTTCTATTTCCAGTTTCATGACTCTTCCCTGGTTCCTATGGATTCGGTAAGGAATAGTAACATTCTGAGTGATATCATCTGCGTACTGCATGATCATGCTTCCTCCTTGTGTTACGGACCTAGGGATATCTGCAGTATACAATGGGTACAGTCTCGGACTAAGACACCCACCCTGTGGCACTTCAGCCCTCAGTTGGAAGGTTGCTGCCATATATCCATCTAGATCTTTGTACGCTGATCTGTTTCGTTCATAGTCGCAGAGTAAGCGATCCATGTTGTTGATAATGGCTAGCCGAAGCATCTTATAAATTAACCATTCGGTCCAAACTTCGTCAAATGATTTTTCAACATCTCGCATGACGATATCGATTGTGTTTTTCTCGGCCTTGGTTTTGACATTTTTTTTCAATAATTACCGGTAGTGCCATTGTAAAGTCACTTTAAAAAAAAAAAATCAAACTGAGATTAATTGTACCCTTCATTTTCATCTAGTTATTCTACTAGTCTTCTGTTCATGATCTTTTCCAAGACTTTGCGAGGGAAGTTCAATGGTTTGTCTGCCTTACGAATGAAGATTAGTCTTGCTGTTTTGAACCCGTCTAGCTAATATCCCAGAGTTAGGCAGACATTAAACAGCTTGGTGACTCCATCAAGTATATTAGCTGCTGCTGCTTTGAATTGCATTTTCGTCAGCCCTGATGGTCCGGGTGCTCTCTGTTTGAAATAGTGTATCGCATTCACATCATATTCTTTAGTAATAGTTGCACTAATGCCCATGTGTTCCTCTCTGGCTCCATCTGGGGAAGGCCTTGGAGCTATCTGATGATATTTATTTCGGAGGAAGATTCCTACCATCTCTCCCATATGATCGTCGAAGTGGTCATTGTCCTTCGATGTTATGTGAAAATCTTTTCCCAATGCTCCAGTATTCTATAGTAGTTCGACTGTTTTTTTATCTGTGGGCTCTCCATTGTCATCATCTAACTTGATTGTTTTGTTTTTTGTTCTTCCTTTTATTCATTTTTCTTGTCTGTCATACTTTTTCGGACATTTTTCTTGCTCTACTTTATCTATCAGTTCTTCCCATTGTTAATTTTGTTGTTCTTCAATTAATATCAGCATTTCGATTTTCTGCCGTTGCAGTTTTCTGTAGTTTTAAGTTTGCCTGCCTTGTTGCTTGATTATTTCGTAGGTTTATATCGTCTTTTTGGCTTTTCTTTTCATTTCCAAAGTCCATCTTTGGTGTATTAGCGTTAGGTATTCTATCCATCAGACGTATTTATTGTCTGCTTCCGTAATTATCTTTATAATGTTTTCCAATTCCTCATCGACATCATCTTTGCTCACCCTTTCTAATGATGTCGGTTTGTACGTCATCACTGTTATCCTTGTACTTATTCCAGTTGTTCTTGCATAGTTTTTCTTCTTTGAGATAGCCACCTGGATTGGGTTTTGGTTTATGAAAACCATATACCAATATAATCGCTTCAGGGGAAGGCTATGGGTTCCATATGTAGATTGTCAGGCATTCTTAGACTACTTAGTACGATATCTAGCTTTGTAGCACTACTTCCATTAGTAGGCCCGATTCTCCGGAATACCTTCCTATTCAGAATCATCTCCAAGTTTTCACCACTCTTGTTCTTCTATCTATAACCCTACTCTACGCAGTAAGCGTCAAGATCACCCGAGAATATAGTTGGGTTGTGGCACTCAAATTGAAAAGAAAGTAGGCCAGTGGCACCCAAATTGCAGGATAGGTAGGCCTAGTGAGGAACCCACATAAATGGGTGCTTGGTGGATCTATGAAATCCTGAAATTAAGTACACACATTAATTAATTAGATAATATGCCGTGTAATATGTAGTGAACCAATGTAAAATAGAGAGAAATGCCTATTTCACAACTGTACATTTATTAGGAGAAACATAAGAGAGGCAAGCGAATAACTGGTTTCCCACGCGGTCACACATGCATACACACACAAAGGAGAAGCTGCGAGACGAAAAGATACCAATGCTAGATAAGAAGGGGAGCCGAGAAAGTACAGGGTGTTATATGCTTTAACCAGTTGAGTTGCCGTGAGAGTGTGAAACGAAAAATAAACTATCGTATCTATTGATAGGGTTTGCCAGCCCGGTCTGAAAATGTTTACGGATACATTAGAAACGCACACACTTCCTGTAACTCCACCCAACGGTCAACGAAACGACTAACAAATATCATTCCGATCATTAGCTCCACCCTGCGCCTAGATAATGAGAAATAGCATTCACGCCCCCTTAAGCAAGGGAACTATAATTAAACGAACGTAAACATTATAAAAGGAATCAGTTAAGGCATTTGGTCGGATAGACTCAGAGGCATTCGACTAAGTCCTTTTATTATTATTAGTGTCACTAGTCCGTTTATCGACCTTATGTCCTCTCATTTTAGCCTCAGCTAACCAACATTAGTAAGAACTTACATAGGGCGCGTAGAACTCGGTCTATTTCGCTTACTCCGAATAGGGTAGACCACCTTCCGTTTTCAGTAATTTGGAAGGTTTCGATTTTGGGGAATAATTTTCGCCGTGAAGATTCTAATTCTGTTTTCCTTAAATAGTTTCTCTACTGTTTCTTTCTCATGATGTGAGTTAAACACCCATTTGCATGATCTACTCTTTAATCTTTTTATAACATGATCCTGCTGGTATTTGGTTAGCAATTTATCCATTGGTTTAACTAGAGCCGGGAATTTAAAGTCTCTCTCTTCGTAGACGGACATTTCTTGTTTTGATTATTTTTCTTCCTTGTCATCTGATTCTGTTTGTTTCTGAGACCGAGCTTACCTTGCCCTTTTCTTCTTCTTCTTTTTTTGTTTTTTTCCTCCATTGCAGATGAGCTGCTTATATCTGATTCCTCCGTCGCTGTGTTGTCTTCTGTGACCCTTTTACTTATTTCTTCGATAGTTACTCGTACCTCATCAGTTTTTTGTTTTTTTTTTCATTTTCCTTGGGCTTATTATTGACGAGAGTATTGTTTAGTTTCATTTCCCCAACTGCTGCAACAACGAAGATCTGAACTGAGGTCAGTTTTTTTTGGAACCATATTTTGGGGAGTCCATTTTTTTCAAGGATCATGTTTAACGCTTGAGAAAAGGAGCACGGCATCGCTATGTTTTGGAGATGTGCGTACATACTCGTAATTCACGTAAGTATATCCAGCCCTGAGCCTTCCTTGATTTTAAGCAGCACTTTCTTGTGCTGTGTTGCTTTAATTGCTGCCTTGGCTACATTTGCATATGTTCAGCTTATCTCTATTATTCTTTTTATGTTGTTTCCTTGGCGTTTCTATTTAAAACTCCCTTCCTCTTTGGCAGTTTTTTGGCATGGTCCTGTGGGGGCTACCGCAGTTAATGCATTTTTTGTCGTTTCTCTGCAGTTCCTGAAGGTTGTCCCTCTTTAGCACATTCAGAGCACACCACAGTCTTGCGTACACAAGTCTTTGATGTGTGTGCTTCCACGCCGTAGCATTGGAAGCAAGGCTGAATATTAACAAATCTTTCTTTTTCTATATCGTCCGCGGGAATTCTCATTCCAAAATCCAATAATCCGTAGGCTGCAGCCTTGGTAGCCATCACTGAAGAGTTGCACAACACTCACTTTAAAAACGTGAGTGTGATTCCCGAATTTAATTACCTGGGCTATTTTATGGTAAGCATTTTGCATCTCAACTTCCTGTTTGAGCTCATCTTTCGTGTGAGAGTCCAACCAGAGGTTGATATTTTTGCATAGAGAAGACCTTTTGGCAATAAATTGTGGTGGTAATTTCGGTGCGAATCATATTTTCTTCAAAGTCTAGAGTCCTTTTGGTACGAACTTTTCCACATCTTCCTTGCGGCAGATAGTTATGTATACAATTTGGGAATCTATGATTTTCACCAATGCAACCTTGATTGCTGAATATATGGTTCGAATTACTAGGCCCCTTTCTGGTCTTGTTGTTTAGTCTCGGGGGTAATCCTTTTACATTAACCGTCCATGCTGGTCAATTCGATTGCGGAGGGATGGGGGGGGTCGTTGTCTACAATGAAAAATGGGACATAATCCCCAAGTCTAATCCGATACTTACTGTATAACTAATAGTTCCTTAAGTGCTTGCCTATTAATGCACTCTATGACCCTCCTACTATAATAGGCTTAATCTACTAGGTGCATCTCCAAAGAGACTGACTATTCGCGTCCCCCGATAGGGCTTCCTTCGGGGATTCACTGCACCGAACATCTAAGTAGTTCTGAGCCCTGTGAGGGTTGCGTTATATTGCACAGGAAGGAAATAGAGTTAATTGAAAATGAGGAATCTCCCTCCATTCAGTCTTAATGTGCATATATCTTCCAGGCAGCTTGTAGATATAGAACTGGTTTAACGTTTGGATAAATCTTTACTCTTTCCCGATTAATTGACTTTGCCTCCTTTACTTTAAGTTTCTTTGAAAATATTCTGAGTAAACCGACTGAGTGCCAAGACTGACGTTTAAACATCAATCATGGAATTCATCAGCATATAACATACTCGTATGTTGTATTCATGCTTATTCGTGCGCCCATATATCGTGCAAATGCATATTATATTTGTACATAACATTTTATTCAGCCTCCTTTACTTTTCGTTCAATAAGGCTACAATGTTATGACATGACCTGACTACCATCAACAGAGGAAAGGATAATTATTTATGAAGAAACACGTTCAATTGTACAAAAATATTTTTTCCTATAGGCAGAAATCTTGGCGTGACTTCAACGTCACAGCTTCTCACCGGATGATTAAACCACGTCATTTCTGGATGTTCTTCGCATTTTTCTATTATATTTTCCTTTGTTCTTGCTTCACCTCCCCCTTATTCTTTACTGAGTGGAAATTAGGACATTTTGATTATCAATAATATTCAATTTTACTCTGCATTGAACCATTTTTCTCATTCCTAAAGCCTTTACTATGGTCATATGGCTCAAGATCATACTAACGATAAATGCCATGGAAAAATGAAAGAAAACAAAACAAAAAGGAAACTAATTAGTCATGGATCCATATATTTACTTTTGTTAAATATAAACATTAACCAATAGAATTGTTAATCATATATCTTAGTCTTTTAGCATATTAACGATTTCTAAATATTCCTATCTAGCTTTATAACTTTGATAGTATTCACTTTAAATATATATTTATAATTTAATTAAGTAATTCTCTTAATAAAATTCTAAATGAGTTAAGCTATGATTGGTATAGTTAAAATCTATAAAAAGGCAGTTTACCTATGACAATTGTCAGTATAGGAACGATAAAATACATCAAGCAAAGACAAATTCTTAACATATCATCCTTAAAATTCAAATTGTGACTAGAAACAGAATCATTCCATTTTTAAGGTTAATTTAGAAAGCCAATACATAAATTCTGTGAAGTTAGCCACTGAACGGACCTTCGTCCCTCAGCCATCGAAGAAAAATAAATAGAAACAAAAAAATATAGGTGAACTGAGGCAGAAAGTAGAAAAGGCATTCAGTATTCTGTGCCTATACAACTTTTTTATCCCAATATCTTCATATACTTGGATTTTGCCTACATTGTACCAAAGCCTAAGTTTAAAAACATTCTACTAAATTTATACAGTAACTGAGCACTAAATGCTTTTGTCGTCTCATAGAGAGAACGTAGGAATTACATTTTTGTCCATAGAAGATTACTTGAAGGAAGTTCATAGCAAAGCCCAAAATAGCATATATTTCTACATTTTACATGATTATGTCCTGATATATATATATATCCTGAGTAATCTGGGTATAAGAAAATATCTTGGGGAGGTCGCCATCATCATCTACCGCTTTCCCACAAACAAGGGTCAGCACACATCAAACACAACATAAAATACCCCCTTTCTCTGTTATACCTAATCAAGTACAAAGCTAACAATAGTTTTAACCACGTCAAATAGGGGATTTAGAGTGACGGAGGGCTGTGTTGGAGCATTTCAACGGGTTAGGGCTAGACCTGGACAGATGGCCCCAAGAACACCCCATCACAAACCCAATCCATGAATATCAATCATCTTGTTCTTCGGGCAGCAGTTTCTCTCTTAAGCACTCATTCACAGAATCAACTAACCTTTAACGAGGTCTTGCAAACATTCTTACAACCTGACACTCACGCATCTATATTCCCTTACATGCGCATCTCACTTCAGAACACCCAGTAATACCTTCGTTCGCACCATTATTCTCACCATTATACATTTTAGCCAGTTGTTCCTCACACCATTCTTTACACCAGCATTATTCTTAGTCAGTATTTCCTCACACCCATCTTCACACCATTATACATTTTAGCCTGTAATTCACGACACCATTATGAATCTTAGCCAGTAGTTCCACAAACCCTTCTTCACACTATTATAAATCTGAGGTAATAGTTCCTCATACCCTTCTCCACACCATTATCAACCTTACCCAGAAGTTACTCACTCTATCTACCTTTCTTACAGCAAGCATACTTCTCACTTATTCTTCCTTTGGTAATGTTCAAGGAGAGCGGCGCGCGATAATTTAGCCGGGGTTATTTTTGCTAGATTTTAGGTGTTTTTAGCTTTTTTTAAGCTTTTTTAAACTTAATTAATTATATTACACTTATATAACCTAACTTTTATAAATTAACTTAAAAAAGGCTAAATTATAGCCCCCCCACCCCCCCAAAAAACTTGCTAAAATATCGTGCGACGTTCTCCTTGAAAATTACCCTTCTTTTACCCCAATCAGGATTTTTATATACACTGTACAC
>OZ018327.1:84805758-85035758 GCA_963969495.1 Ceratothoa steindachneri
CCAGGAGCGTCTTATTTTAGAAGTCATATATATATATTGTCGTAGAATAGACTCTCGACGATATACCATATATAACTATTCGTTGAGGGAACTTACTTAATTATCTTTAGAGTGCGTGGATGTCTGGAGGGCCGATATTGTGTATCTTCGATATGCTTAAGGAGTGGGACTGAGCTCAAGGATAATAATATTGCTATCATTAATAAAATAGAGTTTTATTAATAATAACTATCAACAACACACAAAACGGAAAATATTGACATAAACAGAGAATGGAAAAGGTCGTGTGGAATCGGGCTAACCGAGGATTAAAAGATTTAAAAAGGTAAAACAAATATAAAGTTAAAGAGATGGGATGGTTCGCTAAACGATTTAAAGCACAGGATAGAATTGACAAAAGGGTTAAATACTCAAAGGTAACGTTCGGCTTACGTAATTTATACTTGTTGTGCAGAGGAAGGCGACTTGAAGGAATTTTCGGTCCACTGGCGAGTTCCAGCCGAAGGAGGGGGGGAATAAAATAATCCTGACGTGGCGTCTTGGGAATAAAAACCGTTTCTTGACGAACGGTTTGAAGAACAATGGCAGTTCTACGTTGTTCTCTTCTAAACAACGGGGGGTGAGAACCGTCTCTTGTCTACGGGCTCAAGAACAATGGCTGTTCTAATGTTGTTCTCTTTCTAAGAGTGGGTCGTAGTGATGTTTCGCGTGGAAAATCTGGATCTCCAATCTCATCTTAGTGGTAAAGTTTCCATCTAAATAGTCGAGACATCTCCTTATCGTGGAGGACAATGGAGTGGGAGCTTCGAGGGAATGCACAGCCGATCCTGAGAACAAGTCTTATCTGCCCATAAGCCTAACTCAATCTGGCGTGATCGGCGGAGGGGGCGAACGGGGGGGATGGATGATAAACCTCCTTGTTTAAACATTGACCTTGGTGGCTGCGATAAGGCGCCCAGCTTGAAAGCGAAGATGCACGTGGGGAGCATCTTGGTTTTAAATAACATGTGATAGTGGTTGAAATTATGCGGCCTCTACCCGTTCTATCACATATATATATATATATATATATATATATATATATATATATATATATATATATATATATATAGATAGATAGATATATATATATATATATAATTAAACAACCCTAATTAAATATTCAAACAAACATACAATTTAATCCCTCTTCATCACGTACCCACACCACAAATAAGAATCGCTGCCCATCTTAATCATGTGACAGTTATAGATTAACCATTTGAAACAGTCCCACCCCCCATTTTAATGTACCTTCCTGTTTTTATAAATTCCATTCTTTATAAGTATGTTCGTATACCTGCTAGCATATAACTAATCACATATACGAGGGGCAGTCAATAAGTTTTGCAATTCGCATATAAGGAAACGAGATATGAGGAAAAGTGTTTTATTATTTTTAAATATAACTACCCTAGACTTCAATGCACTTGCGCCACTTGTCCCTGACGCTTCGAATTCCCAACTGCTGTTCAATCCACTCCTGGACGGCAAGCTGGACATCTTCATCGTCCCCAAACTGGCGTCCACGCAGTGCAGCTTCGAACTGGCAGAATAAAAAGTAGTCGCTAGGGGCCAGATCTGGACTGTAGGGGGGATGCTTGAGCTCCTCGAATCCGCACTTGGTCAGGGCAGCTTGTGCAACTCTGGTGTTGTGCACTTTGACGACGTTGAAGTCGATCATGGGGCGTGAGGTTTCTAGGGACCCAACGTGCAGAGACCTTGGTCATGGCCAAATTGTCGTGGATGATGTTGATGACACTTCCATGTGATATTCCAAGTTCTTGCTCGATTTCTTCGACCTTCATCCGTCGATTTTCGAGGATCATCCTCTCCACAGAGGCCACAGTGTCCTCGTTGGTCTCGTCTGATTGGCGTCCTGGACCGGGGTCATCTTAAAGGAACCCACGACCATAGCGGAACTCCCTATTCTAGCGAGCAATGGTTGTATAGGCAGAGGCAGTGTTGGTGTACACTGCAATCATGCGTTCATGGATCTCTTTTGCATTCTTGCCTTCCTTGGTAAAAACTTTGATCACTGCGCGGCGCTCAACCTTCTCCATTGTTTAAAAATTTGTGACTGGCGATCTGCGATCAGCTACTGCTTCTTAAATAGACGAGGCATGAGCGTGCGGCTGCAGGTCCTGACTTGTCATAACTTGTCCTAACATTCCCACAAACAGCCATCTTCCTTCCTCTGTTTTTCCCTACCGATTCGTAAAACTTATTGACCGCCCCTCGTATATATAAACCTCTGTTTCTCATGTCCTATTTTGCAGTCGTTTGCATTTGAAAATGATATATGTATTTATTGAAACACATTTAGTTTGATTCTGCCCTCGTTCGTTAATACCTTTCTGATAAATTTCGGCGAAATTCATTATGCGATAACTCACCGCCATAAGCGGAATATAAGACAAATCGAGACACTCAAATAGAAATAATTAACACTAAATTAGCAGCCGCCTTCAAAAATATAATTATATATACATAGCGATTGAAAAGTAACTCACTGTCCTATTTAAAATACTTATAATTAATTCATATATTGTAATATTTTTCTAAAGTTTTTGTGTATGTTCTTTGATGTATGTGAATTAAATCTATGTTTTTGTTTTCTTTTCAGATCCATTATTTGTTTTAAATTTGGAAGCTATGTAAACATAGTTGGACGTTTCCAGCTAGCGACACGTTACGAAGTTTGGAGATCCGTTGCTCATGTGCAAAGATCCTGGAGGACCATTAAAGGAAGGCATGTTTACTTGGACGCTAGGCCTACTAGGAACTTTCAAGCAAAACTTATGGCTATATGATCTTTAACTGCTACACCAAGAGTCGTTCGCCTTTCCAATTTCAGTGAACAGGAGGTAGTGCAAGTTGTTCATGAAATGTTTATTCATAGCCTAAAAAAGTCAATTCAACAAGCAGCAGGGGAAAGTGGGTTCTCCTTTCACAGTTTACGAACTGTGCCCCAAAAAGAGCGCTAAATGATGTATTTGGAAGCCGTACTAATGCCAAGCACTCTCTGCTGAAGACTGCTACATTCTTATCTAGTTTATGGAGGGGATGATTGCTTGGTATGAAGATACCTCTGATCTCTTTAAAAATATCCTCAGGAGTGAGGAATGGGTAATTCACATCGGTGGATTTGGGAACCTTCACCACTGCCACTACTGGGCGGGAGAAGATGCTCGTATTACCTCTACAAAAAGGCAGAATCGGCGCAAGGATTATGTGTCACTTCATTCTTCATGATACCATGAATACCAAAAGGTAACTCACCATGCTGCACTATGAAAGTTGGCCAATTATCAGTTCTTGGAAGAGTATTAAAGATTTGAATTTCATGTAAGATGGCACTCCTCCACATTTTGCTATTGTTGTTCTTGAATGGCTGAATACCCTCCTCGTGGTCCGTATGAGTGCCAACCAGAAGTCATTACTTAACACTCTACGACTTTTTTTTCTCTGGGGTAAGTTAAATGAGTCGGTCTACCCTATCAAACCAATGACTTCGCAAAAACTTGAATGTCGAATTCGAGAAGATTTGTCTTCCATCCCAAAAGAGTTCCTTGTGAAAACGGTTGATGCGTTTCCCGGGTGGCTTAAGAAGCTGGTGGCAAATGCTGGCGCCCACATCGATTTTTAAATTCTTGTAAGAATCATAGTTCAGAAATAAATTTAAAAAAATTTAAAAAATAGGGAATCACTTTTCAATCACCCTGTATATGTATATATATATATATATATATATATATATATATATATATATATATATATATATATATATATATATATATATATATATATATATATATATTATTTACTGGCGACGTTTCGACCACAATACGGTCAACTTCTTAGGACTAAAATACAATTAAACGAACAAAATATTTTGCACTGTTAAGAGAGCACACTGCTAAATGTATTAGCTTTGAATTGCAAAGTTAGAGTAAAAGTAAATATTTAAAAAAAGGGCTTGTAGAGAAATGGCTACATTAAGCATCCTGGAGGAGGAGGTGTACATTAAAGCCTCCCCCTCCCCCTTGTGGAGAAAGCTGGAGGAGCGAGTGCCCCCATGAGAAGAAGCGTGGGAACGGTAGCCGGCGAATTACAGTAACTGCCTACCCTGTTTGATCTTCCCGCCTCTTTGGGCATTTGGAGCTAACGTCTGTTTTAAGGAGACCACATAAGGCCCTTAAACGACACAAACGATTCAAGTACCTACGAGACCCATAAACCCGTGGTTAGTTAACAATAAAAGGCGGTGCTAGTCAAAAGGCACACCAAGTAGTGGTGCGGTTGAGAGTCTCTCTAATAAGCAAGCCGACTTGGGCACCCCAGTGCCAACCTCTGCACTTCTCGCTCTTACCATTCGCGTTCCCCTCCCTGTGGCCTGGTCACTTCCCCTTTAGATGGGGCGGTGATCCGCCTATAAATAAGCCCCGAAAAGAAAGAGAAGAGATTGGAAGTCTATACGGAGAGAAGAAGGTTCAGTTCGTGAAGATCGATCCTTCAGTCATACAAGACTATTTTCGTGAGAAACGATAGGATCAGATTGTGAAAATCAATCCCCCCTTCCCGGGCTGAATTAACATAAATAGTCGATCTTGATATTGGTGCCATACCAAAGAATACTTTACAGACTGGAGAAAAGTCTGACTGAAGAAAAGTAAACCCGCTCACACTCGAGTGACTCTCACATCTCAAGCTCCGTAAGAGTGAGAGGAGAAGAACCCAGCCCCAACGAGCTCTCGTTCTTTAATTACGTTGAAGAATCAGACACCAAGAGGCGT
Organism: Ceratothoa steindachneri; assembly: GCA_963969495.1. Taxonomy (NCBI): domain Eukaryota; kingdom Metazoa; phylum Arthropoda; class Malacostraca; order Isopoda; family Cymothoidae; genus Ceratothoa; species Ceratothoa steindachneri. Next base: position 84,810,594 of record OZ018327.1, read on the forward strand.
CAAGGTCATTCCCAAGAGAACTCTTGGAGCAAAGAGCCACGTAACTCTGGCCGTCTGCTTAATTTGACCAGAGGCAAGTGAACAATAAGAAGAGACATCGCCGCCTCTCTCTGTCTCTCGACGTACAACCTCGACGAAATTCAAGGATCGGTCAAGACAAGACGCCAAAGTGAGAGATAAGCCCTCCAGCGACATTCCGGCAAACCCTAATACCTCCTGTCATGTAAGTTAGAAGGAACATTTATATTCATATTGCGAAAGTAGAAGTTTAGTACGTCTCACGTTTTAAGCGGAGTAGAAACCATTGTTCATGAACCTCGGTCATATTTGCTTGTAGACGAGCGTACGGTAATTTCATGTTTAACGCTAATCAAATAGAGTCGCGATAAAAATACTAATCGGCAATTGGTTTGTTTACGTGTAGCCTATTTGTTTATTTTTGTCTTCGTATCCGTGCGATAGGCCTAGATGCTTTGATTTATATAAACTGTTTTAAAATGAATTATCCGTTTAAAATTCATTTTAAAACAGTTATATATATATATATATATATATATATATATGTATATATATATATATATATATATATATACATATATATACAAAGGGTCTTTCAATAAGGTTACTAGATTTTAAATGTAAATAAAACAAGTTGTATGTGATATATGCACTCAAATTATTTTAAATTTGAAAGTACATTTTATGGCATTAAGTGTGGAATATGAGGTCGTCCCAATGTCCGCCGCGGCTTCGCTTGGTGGAACGTATTTAGGAGGCCTAATTTTAGATGACTTTGTCGCATAAATCTGGCTGAATTTGCTGGATGATTTTCGTTATGTGGACTTTGAGGATATTAACTGTTTGCGGATTATTAGCATAGACCTGCGATTTAAGGTAGCACCAAAGAAAGTAGTTTAATGGCATTAAATCGCATGATCTTGGTGGCCAGTTGACGTCGCCGCAGCGCGAGATGAGCCTGCCCTCAATCGCTGGTGCAAAATGTCTAGCGTGGCGTGGGCAGTGTGGCACGTAGCACGGTCCTTTTGGAACCACATGTCAGAAGTATCCATATTTGGCATATAATCGAGTTGAGGGCACAGGAAGCTGCTTATCATCGATATGTAGGTCTCGCCGTTGACGGTTATGGAAATCCCATCTTCGTTCTCAAAAAAATACGCACCGATGATTCCGTTAGACGAAAATCCGCACCAAACAGTGACTTTGTTGGGATACAATTGGTGCTAGTGTATCTCATGTGGATTGTTTTCGTCCCAAATCCGACCATTTTGCTTGTTTAAAAATTCATTCATCCAAAAATGGGCCTCGTCGCTGAAGATGATTTTTTGCGGGAAATTTGGGGCAACTTTCAACTGCTCTAGAGCCCAATCAGCGAACACACGGCGTTGTCGATGGTCGTTTATCTTAAGTTTCTGGGTAAGTTGGATTTTGTACGGGTGCAGACCCAAGTCCCTACGAATAATTCGCCAAACTGAAGTCGCAGAAAGGCCAAGTTCTTGTGAACTACGAGAAATTGACTGCCTCGGATTATCCTGTAAACTCTCATTTACCGCAACGATGTTTTCTTTAGACTTTGCGATTCGGCGACTTATGGGTGTTGGCTGATTGTTAATGGACCCTTTTGTCTCGAATTTGACCACCAAGCGTCGAACAGTGGACTCGGCATGACGATTGTGGCGAGGAAAGAAATCACGTAATGCGCGGAACGTTTGTCGAACGGGACACTGATTTTGATAATAACATTTGATGATTTGCATACGCTGTTCAACGCTATAACCTTCCATCTTAACTTGACACTACTACTGAACAGTTTACAGTGATGCTGCCAGATGTCGCCTTAACAACATGGCTACTATCGCCTGACAAAGCTCGAGCGTCCTTGTTGAAAAACCCTTTATTTATATATACATATATATATATATATATATATATATATATATATATATATATATATATATATATATATATATATATATATATATACATATATATAAATATATATATATATATATTTCGAACACGCGATCTCACTTGTGAGACTTCCTAAAAGTCTAGATGGGAATTTTTCCACCATTTATGAGGCGCACTAGCTATGAGTGTGTTAAATTTAAGTTTTTCTACTCCTTTAGCAAAAAGCTTCTTAACAGGAGTAATGAGAAAGAAAAGAGTGGCAAGTGTTATTCTTCTGAGGGCCAATACTTCATTTAACCATAATCCGTCTCTTCCTTACTGTACAATGAGTGAATATCTGAAAATCTACTACTCTGAATGTGCGAATTTTAAGATAAATTATATCACAGTAGTTTGAGAAGATATTAATAGGTTACCATATTGTTGCAAGAAGTCAAAAGATTATGCTAATTGTTGTTTTTGTTTCCATTATTTTCTCTGATAGATGCGATATTATGAGTCTTTGGCGTTGTACATAGAATTTGGGGGGTGAGAGTTTTACTTGCACTCTCCAGTGCGCAGTAGTTTCTAGTTATTTTATATATTTTAGGCGAATAATTTGTTTTTGTTGTTCATTTTAAATCATATGGTCATGTTTGTTTATATTTTGGTTTCCACTTTCGGTTTTAATTTGGTCAATTTATGTGTGATCAGAAAATTTCGAGTGTATTTTCTCATTTCAATTTATTTCCAATTTCAAGAAAAATTCATCAGTTTGGTTTTTGCCAAGTTCGGTTTATTTGTGTCGTTCCTTTTTTTTGTCATTCTTCTTGCTGTTATTTTTTCTCTTAATAGATCATTTCGCATGCATAGAGGGCTGTTTCTTCTCGGCTTTCTTATTTCTTCATGCGGCTTAGAAATCTTACATAGATTATAACTACTCTCTGTAGATGCCTCTTGGTCATCTATTATTTTCTCTTTACATTTCCTTGCTTATTTTTTGAGTATTTTATTTAACCTATTCTGGTTTTCTAAGTAATTCTTCATGTCTCCATACTTTTTTATACTCTGCATACAAATTCTTTTGTGTTTTTAACACGCAGAAAAGGATAAAGGAGTTGCAAATCAAAGTATCCTTTAGCATCGCTAAGTATATCTTTCCCTTTTTCTTTTGTCTGAGTTTTCTAATTTGGATGGAGTCCTATTTTCTTCTTTGCTTTTTTTGTATCCAGTAATCCCCATTCAGAGTAAATTACCCTTTGAGAGATAGAAATATCTATTATCTCACACTCTCACATCTGAAAGTTTGTCACCTTATAGGAAAGAGTTAGAATTTTTCATCATTGGTGCGAATCTTCATTAATTCTTCTTATTTTTAGTGCAGTCATGCGAGCTAGAATCTGTGCGTTTTTGTATGTTCCTGAGAAGGTTGTACTAATGTCCTCTACAATTTTATGTTAAAGCAGGAAGGATTGCTTAGTGCTGGGGTATCCTTTTGGTGCATATATCTCCTTGGTTAAATGTATAAAGCACTTGATGTAATCATTCATATAATGTAATTAGAAATTTGAGGTAAATGAATTCAGTATATATATTATATTTCTTTTTAATTTTAATACATAGTTACACCCTCTTTTATGTTTATTATTGATATCATACTTTGTGGCATAGATTTCACTAAATTTTCACCATTTTATGCCCCTATATTTCTATAGAGCTTGTCATTTTTTATACAGTACTCGACTTGTGGTACTTCATTGCTTCTTCAATCTTTCTCTACAAGTGTTCTAGTGGATTAAAGTCTGGGCTCTGTGTTGGCCACTTCTTATGGTAATCCCATTTTCTCCAAACTAATTCTTGGTTTGTTGGATGTATGGCATGGGGCAGTGCTCTGCTGAAATATAACTTCATTTCTTTGTAATGTGGGATGATATGTCCTCATAGTTGGCCCTAAAACTTCTGACTACGTTGTAGTATAAGTTAGTATAAGGATATCATTCTTCCTTAACATAAAAACATCTCTTGTGGCATAATAAAGACAAATTGCCCCATATGATTATAGAACTGTTTCAATGCTTCGCAGTTTGTACCAAAAAAAGCAGGGTGAAATTTCTCTCTAACCCCTTGTCTCACAAATGTAGCCTTAGAAGTGATGAAGATCTGAAAAATTAATGCAAAAATGTTAGATAACCTCGTTGGGGTACACTTGGCTGAAGCCTAATCTCTGGGGCTCTCTGACCTTTATTTGCACGAGAGCCTTCGTATCCATTATGTAATCAAATATGATTTTTTTTAGGTATAGGGTCGAACCCCAATTTCTTTATTTTATACTGCAAGCTTCTCCTTTATACTTTTCTAAAGCATTTTAGACTTCTCTAAGCACAAGATCTGAGTGACGATTTTCAATTTTCAACTTTCCCAGCTTTTCAATTATCACGACATAAGTCGTTTTAGGGCTTTGTTTCTTTAGAAGCTATGCTGTTGTTTGTCATGTAGATGATTTTCGTCAAGAAAGGAGTTATCTCTATTAGACAAGATCTACTCGAAGAGTTTGCAAGTAAAATCTGAGAGATACATTCCTGAAATTGGTTAAACTACCCTGGGTCTTTACAGATTTGGTGATGAATGACATTTTTTTCCCTGTCAGTGGTCAGGAAAATAACGCAAATTTATGCAGTCCTTCATAATAAACATTTTCCACAACATATAAGGGGTATTAATAATGAAATTAACCTAGATTATTTCTGTAGGTCTAGGTTTTCTTGGACGAAATGTTTTTAAAGTTTCACAGAGTTCTATGGCGGTAATTCTACTGTCATATGCCTATATCCTCATTTCCTCTGCCACTCAATAGTAGGAATAGAATTTACATTTTTACGGGCGTTATACTAAATACAGATGCACAGAATAGTCTAAATTCCTCTTCTGATTCTGTGATTTCGCAAATGACGCATTTGATTTTAAACGTCGCCTGTGAATTTCTTCCTTCTAGTTTTTTAAGTCTGAAAGAATGTACGTACGTATGGTTCTATTTCTTCTCTGTGAATTAAGTTGACTTAAATTAAAATCATTTCTTCTGTAATGAGACTCCTTAATTCGTCTCTAATCTGTCTCATACATCTAAAATGGTAATTTAGGTTAGGTGAGTTTTATTACGCCGAATAGGTCCTCGTATTTCATTGCGAGAAGTTTCATTGTTGGTCGAGATATAGGTCGGTATATAGCGCGGTAGGAGGCATCAAGTCTACTTTGGATCTTGAAGTCTAACACTCTTTTCATAACATTTGCGCTATTACTCCGTAGAAAATATTTTTATTTTCTCCTGTTTCCTATTGAGCACGTGTTCGCAGATTAATGCATTGGAAGTGTTAATTTGGAGTATTATGCTACCATAAGGAGCGTCGTTGCATTGTCGTATCAGCGTACCATAAATAGCGATTTTAGTTATCCATCCGTTTAAGTTTAAATCTAGTATCTTTAGTCAGTTCATCGTTATTTTATATAACAATTCCTGTCTAGTTCAAGAAAGCATGGTGGTCTATTCTCTTTCGAGGGCTTCGGGGATGACAGTCTTTCTTGGATTCCCCATTGTTATCTCCTGATTTGTTATCTCTCAAGAAAAATTTTTCCTTTTGTGTCGAATATACCATCATGTTAATTTCTTTGAATGGATCATGTGCTTAGAAGAACTTCGGAAGCAAGTGAGGCAGGGAAGCCTTTTGGCGGCAAGGCAAGTATTCCATCTATTTAGGCATCACAAACTCTTACTCCATCTGCTAGGAATGGAGTTATTCGGGAGTGTGTTACGTGTGTTTTGTTTACGTTTCCGCATTTTTAAACTTCCTAGCTACCTGATCTTGCAGCCTAGATTACCCTGAAGCTGAGAGGTGGGGGTTCTGGCAAATAGCTTCGCACTGAGGTTTGAAGCTAATAATAATTTCCGGATCAAGGCTTGTTAGTAAGCCATATATCCTACATGCCATTATTTACTAGCATCCGATTCATTTCGATAGCAAAGGACCCAGTGTGGGATATATTAGCTATGCGTGCGAAATAAATATAGCAGCAAATTATTTTTGTTATGTTCTCATTCTTAACTCGCAAGAAACTCTTTTACTCCATGGTTTCAGCAGCAAACACCTAAACAAATTTGGAATAAATCGATTTAGATTTTCCTCCTACTCCTCCTAATTTATTCTTAATAGCGGTTCAGGTGGATAAGTCTTTTTATCCTGGGATACATAGAAAATGATTTATGTTCTTTTAACAGAGTTAGAAGAACATTGCCTTATGTGCAGGTGAACATCTTATGCTCATTATACCTATAGTACTTAAAGTACTTAAAGAATTCTTCACGTTCTTTCTTCTTAGGTCAGTTGCAAACGTTATATAGGAGTAACACATTTACAATGCAATGCCTTGGTTGCTATTTTGATGTCAGCAAAAACAACATTAAACACATGAGTGTAGTATCTAAACTTAATAATTTCGGCCACTTTTGCCCATGTGTGGTTCGAGTCGATCTTTGTCGGAATTTCGTCCACAGTGTCTCCCAAACCAGTGGTTGAGGCTTTAAAAAATCAAGCTAAGAGGCGATTTGATGTGCAGATTTATCTACTTCAGATATTTAGAAGTTTTCAGTAAGTTAAGGGATTTGCAGTTTTCCTCTTAAGAGCAGATAGCGGCCTATCGATTATAAAGGTTAATTAATGTTACCAGAGCAATGTTTAGGTCTCTATAATTTTTTTAAATACCTTATTCTGTCCGGTTTGTGGTCTTTAGTGTTATATGCCGGGGTTTCTTTGATCTTTCCTTTAAGCTAACCTCGTGTTTGCTCTTATAGTTACATTCTCCCGTTTATTATTTTTTTATTTACTCTGTTATTTATTTTTAGTTATTTTCAGTTCATTATTTCTTTGCATTTTGTTTCTCACAATAAAGATTATCTAGTTATCTAGATCAGTATTCCCAAGTTGGGGCAGCTTGTGAATGTTGGATGGTTTAGATTTTCTATGTTCTCTTCGAGTAGTCTTCTATTATTATCATCTAGATTCAGCATTAGGGGTTTTTCATTATCTTTTCTTGATTTTAAAAGATCTTGTTTATTGGATAAATCTTTGCTCATCTGTGAAGTCTTTATTCATTTACTCCTACATTATACGAGTCCAGATGATAAAGTAGAAGCATATATTTGTTCCTTTTGTATCGCCACTTTCTTTGGCTTGACGCACAGAGGAATGTAGAGGCAGTGTATATCAACGTTGCTCTAAATATGGTGGTATTTCTTTCTTGGATGTACCTAAAATTATATAAATTTGACTGCCACATTATATTATGGATCCGTTCTGTTACATGGCTTTTGTAGCTGGTAGTTTTTCTCTTACCGAGCACATTAGAGTCGTTATTGCAGGGTAAGGATATTAACTATCCCCAACTAGCATATCGGAAAGCAGCGTTTTTCAAAATCGGGGCGCCAATTTAAGTTTTCATATTCCTAATTACGAGCTTGCTTGTGTGCATACTAAGACGGATACTGTACTATTTGACTAATATCGAGGGAGTATTGTATGTTCAGGTGACTGGGGCTGCTCTTTTCTGAGTTGGCTGGTAGGTATAACGAGTATCGTGTTGTACTTAGGTAATCCTTCTGTTAATATACGCTTTAGTCTATAAGAATTAGTCACAGAGGGTCTTTTTGAGTTTTAGTCCTATCTTAAGAATCGAATGTTGCATTTCCCGCTGCCACGCTCTATCAAGGATTTTTGAAACATCTCAGAATAGAATGTAAATATAATAATCGTTTTCCTTTACTTGATTTATATTTTCGTTGGTAAAACTTACTGCTAATTTCTTAAGCTGTAATGTCAGCGGTCATATAGCGACTTATCTTCCAAATGCTCGAAAAGTCTATTATTTACGGACTACTTGAAGATCTTACCACCAAATTTAAGAGGGAAAATTGATCTGTAACTCTCTTTCTTCGTCGGAGGTTTCCCTGTTTTTGTTATAAAGTTAATTTTTGCCATTTTAAAATAATCTGGTAAGTAATCCGCATTCAAGTATGCATTGATCCGATGTTTGTCACCTATTCCAGAATGCACCGCGGTGCTTTGTATAATTTAGCTATTTTACGACTGAGTGGCCCGGTGCCTTCTGTTGAAATAATTGGAGTTCCTTCATTGTTATTCTTTTCTGATTGCGCCCCTACATTCTACTTGGTAAATGGGGTGCGTACTTTGCATATCTTTGTTCGGCGCGTCAATTATCTGATGTTCAAAGTCTATATTGAAGTGGGTTTTTTTCCTTCTTGCCTATATTGAATGTATTCTCCCAATGTTCTCTATATTTACTCTGTCGATTTCTTCTATTTTATTTCTCTATTTTAATTTTTCAATTTTTATTTTCTGTTTGGATTTTATATCTCTTACTTTTCTTAATATCTTTGCAAATTACACTCTGGTTAGCTATGCAATCGAGGTTATCGATTGTTTCGTCGCATTTTTACCAATCCTATTCTTGTATCAACTGACAGAGTCCTCCTCAGGTTGTCCCCCCAAAATTTGAGACCCTTTTACTTGGTGGACTGAGAGTCTTAGAGATCTAGCTTTATTGTTATTGCGAGGCTTAGCGCGTCTCAAGGGCTCTCATTCTATTTATTCCACTTCGAAATCTGAAGTATTACACTCTTCACCTACCTGTTCCTCCTTTACTGATTCTTCTTCCGATTTCGAGATCGTGGGGTTTTCTGAATTAAAGTTCCAGGCAGCGATGATTTCCTTTCTCTAAAGTGCTGCTCTCATATTTTTTAGCAGCACGGGATGGACAGCATACTAAGAGAGGATAAGCCGTTCTACTAGAGCAGGTAGTGATGATAAGAGGGATAGATTTATCTAGAACGGGTTATGACCCTTCTCCATCCCTGAAAGGGGGCAGGGAAGGTGAACCATAACACCACGTCCGGCTCTTTTCCTCGTATAAGCTTAGAACGGGAGGAGAGAGTTCAGTGAGAGCCTAGTAAGAAAGGAGAGGAGAAGAAGAGTAAAATGATGGTGGAATAAGGATAAATAAGAGATGATAAGGTATTCTAACCTGACCTTCCCAAGTAAAGAGGGCGTCGGCTGACGAATGGAATGGAAACTTATATTAACGTGGATTCAAACGACGAGTCACTAATTACACAGGGGAACAATTTTAATCACATTTTCTGGTGATTTAGATTTATCTGCCAATTTTAATTTGTTTTTTTTATGCTGATTTTAAATATATAATCCATTTTTACCTACACGCTAGAGTTATTCTGTAATAGTAATATAGTAATAAGTGTTATTGTGCTGAATATTGACATTATAGTTTCTTTTTTCGGGTGTCATGTTAGGGTGATGGCTTCGTCAAGAGGAAATTGCGTTAATGATCCAGAGAACTTCTGCTAAAGATGTGGCTGTTACATGCTAGTTCGTCAAAGGCGCAATATATCAAACTTTGTGATCCTCACTTATAAGGCATATTTTGATGATTCTCTTGGCGATTAAGATAAGAAGTGGGCCCCATATACTGTTTGCCATAGTTGTGTGGAACATCTTCGTGATTGGACGAAAGGAAAGAGAAATGGTCTGTCCTTTTTTTGGAATCCCCATGGTGTGGCGAGAGCCAAGGAATCATATATTGATCGGACTGTTATTTCTATCTGGGGAATACTAAAATGGATTAGCAAGAGAAATCGGCACAAGATCGATTACCCCAACATTACCTTTACGATCCGGCTAGTATCCCATTCTGAGTCTTTACCATTTCCGATTTTCAGTGGATATGCTTCCTTCGACGATGAAAATGATGTCCCTCTTATGTACGTTCATGGAATGGATTCAGAGTATTCAAATTCATTATCAGATGCTGGACAGTCATTAGTTCCTCACTGTTTCAATCAAGAGGAATTAAATGACTTGATACGTGATTTGGCGCTCTCCAAGAAAGCTGCAAAACTTTTAGCCTCCAGGTTGAGTAAAAGACATATGCTTGACAGTTAGGTACGGGTATCATATTACCGAACAAGGGAAAGTACATTTACTAAGTATTTCTCTGAGGACAAACAATTTGTATACTTCCACGATGTTCGTGGTTTGTTTACCGAGTTGGCACACAGCACCTAAAGCCATGCTGTGTGGAGACTTTTCTTGGATAGTTTCCAGCGTAGCATCAAGTGTGTCCTTTTGCATAGTGAAAATAATATTGGTGCAGTTCCTCTCAGCACCATGAACACAATTGGATCATATGTGTAGACTTTAAGATGGTCAAATTCCTCCTTGGCCAGCAGAAGGGATATACAAAATTTCCATGCTATATCGGTATGTGGGACAGTTGAGCCTGTGACAAACACTGGTCCCAAAAGTATGCGGGAAAATTTGGAAGCAGGAATTCCAAACATTGTAAATGAGCCAATCGTAATTCTAGAGAAGATTGTTTTCCCTCCACTTCATCTCAACCTGGGGTTGATGAAACAGTATGTCAAGGCGTTGAGCACTGACAATGATTGTTTTCAGTACATAGTATCAGCGTTTATTGCTTTGTCATGCGAAAAAGTAAAAGCAGAAGTATTTGATGGTCCCCAAATCCGAAGACTTCTGAGGGATTCTAGATTTGTGAACACCATGAATGAAAAATAGAAGGCAGTCTGGCTCTTATTTTCTGCCGTTCCTTGTAACTTCTTGGGAAACAATAAAGGACATAACTACGATGATCTGGTTACTAATATGCTTTTATCATATCGTGATCTGGGATGCAACATGAGTGTGAAGCTGCATTTCTTAAATAGTCACCTCGACCGATTCCCTGAGAATCTGTGAGCCTTGAACGATGAACAAAGGAAGCACTGCCATCAGGAATGATCACGATGAAAGAGGACTACCAAAGTCACTGGGATATACACATGATGGCAGACTACTGCTGGACGAATAGAAGAGATCAGCTAGAGAAGCCTTACAAGAGAAAGTGTTACAAACGCAAATTTTTGCCCGATTGAAATAAAGCAGAGATCATCCAGCCTGATGTACTCTCATTAATAAATTAGCATATATTTGATTACAGTATTTGTAATCCTAGTGTGTAATTCAAGTTTCTTCTCATATGCAATAAAATGTTTGTGCAAAATAACCTGCGCTACTATAAATAACGCAAAAGAATGGTCCAAAATTACTTCAGGGCATTATGATAGACGTGATAAAATGAAAACTTTTGTATAATATTAGTTATTGATATTACGAAAATTCTTTAGCATTTTGAGAGAATTTGTTTTCAGATCTAAATTCAGTATGCTCGAATTAGGTAGGGAAACGTACTTTTGTAAATTTACCAAATACATTGTTCCTCAGTGTTATTCTGGTAGCCCTTCTGCACTTTCATCCGTTTATTTACTCAGCGCAACTTTTCTCAAGGTCACGAGAGAGCCTTCAATCGATTATGTATCTCTCTCTTTCTCTCTTACTCTCTCCTACGCTCATCTATTTTGTTTTATTTGTGGTATTGGTATTGTGGTATCTTTGTTTCCTTCTTGTGTTTACGAATATTGTCACATTTATGTAGTTGTGCAAATGTATGTTAGAAATTTTACTTGATTATTGATTTTAAGTTTCGAACTTTTCTGGTGAGTGTATCTTATGTTTATATAATGTTTGTATTATTTGGCGTTCTACTGACACTTTGAGTTCTATCTTTGGTGCATTTTAATCTACTTTTGATTACTTCATTTAATCACATTCGGTGTCTTCGTCGTGTATTCATATCCCTTGACGCTAGCGTGTGTATAGTTAGGTCAGATTGTCTTTATTTGTGATAAGGGACATATGTTTGCGTTTGGAATTTATTTCCTTATCGCGTTGAGATCCTTTGGAGCTTGGCCTTGATTTGGGGACTTTTGTCGCTCTTCTTATAAAAAATTGCTCCTTTTCAGTCTCAGTTCAGTTATTCTGTAAGGATTCAGTATCCATTGCTACTCTGAATATTTCAGTTGGCAAAGTCGCGACAACCATCTCTATACTACCATAAACAAATTCCTTAATTTTCTTTCTGTTTACGGTCACGCAGACATCAGCGAAAATCTTAATCATGTCGTTAAACACTACTTCAATAACTTTTCATATTCTTATCTTGTCTTTCCTTGGAATGCCTAATTTCACGTTTTATTACGTAATGATAATATTACATCCACCTGTTTCTTTTTTTTAGGAGGAGAAAGTCCTACATGATTTACACTGTGAGGTTGAATTCTGCGTCCTCAAACATTTTAAACTTACTTACAGTTGCTGTGCTCCTTTCCCCTCTGTCTTGTTTGTTTATCTTTACTTTATTTTCTGGTTTATGGGACATGTCTTTTTGATTTTCTTAATTTTTCTGATGTAGGTCTGCCTAGTGACCATGTGGTATCTCAATGAATCACATCTTGTTCATTCCCTTATTTTCTAACATGGTGTTGAACTTACTTAGAAAACGCCGGGTTTACTTATGTTTCTTACGTGCGCTTGGAGTATACAAGAAAATCTAAGTAAATATTAAAGTTGTGTCAGAGAAAAATGGGGAAGGTGATGTAGAAAATAAAACTTATAGTTATTGTTATTTGAAAGTTTTATAGTTGTAGCAGAATGAAGTCGAATGGCGGCCACGTGGCCTTTGGTACCCACGTGGATCCGGAGATCACCCCATGGAACTGGTGAAAGCATAGAAGCCTAGCAAGGAGGCGGCCGACGCTGTTATCACTCGCTCCCGCTGTATTTTCCTAGGGACCGATGTGATCCCCCCCTCCTCCGTGACGCCACCTTGGAAGATTGGACTCCGTTGGACATTCCAACGATAGTTATCAAGATTCCCCCTTCCCCTGAAGGAGTCGTCGACTTTTTCCCAAGATCACGCGCGCGTTTGGAGCCTACTCACCAGGTGCCTATATAACGCTTCGACTGAGTTTAGAGAGCAGCAGTGTTAGACTTCCACCTACTCCGACGAACAAGCTAAAGGGGGCTCCCCCCTCCCCCCAGCAGCGATTTCGATTCAAGTAAAGTCTAAATCGATCCGTTTTTCTGCTTAAGGAAATCGGTAAGCTTCGGCATCAGTGAACTCTGCGGTAGTCATTCGACAAGGACTTCAAGGATTCCAAACACCGAAGACGTCTAGTACTCCTTCGTATTAAGCCAGAGGTAAACCAACTTCTGCCGACGCATTCACCGTACGCCAACTGGCCCTTTTTCAGCAACGAGCACGTAAGGTAATCGTAACCGTTTCCACCTGCAGATTGATCTTAAATCTGGCCTATCCAATTGCTCCATTATTTGTGTGAACGCCCCAGTTTAAAAACCTCTTTAAATCACCAACAGGAGCTGATCTCTTTACTCTCTTAATTAACCTATCTGATCGCGTGTAGATCTTTAACCCCGTCTGGGCGACAATTTCATTTAAACCCAATTTCTATGTAAATATATATATATATCCTTTTGTTGTTAGTAAAGTTATATTTTCGTCATTGTTTTTCTTTTGCATCCCCAGCGCGTACCAGCTACCTATTAATCATTGACCAACTTGTACTCTGAAATATTTGTTTAAAAGGACCCCGCAAAGTAATAATAAACCATCCCCACTGGAGTCCTAACAATTTCCCCTTTCATTTCGGTCTTCAACCAACCTTGGGACGAAGTCCCAAAGTACCTACGTATATATAAATATAGAGTCTGGCCATTCCACGACGTATACTTATATATACTTTACTCTATTATAAAATCTGGTGATCAGGTGTATCAGGGTCTTCAAAAGGTCTTGAGAGAGATTTGTTAAAAGCAACCCTTTAACTTTATTGTAATTTTCAAAGCTGAGTAACGTTTGAGTTGCAAAGACAAAACGAAACAGGAAACAACCCTGCCATATTTATTTTTCGCTTACTGTTTGCATGTGTGTTTGGACCGACAACCTTTGTTAGGAAGATTTTGTTAGGCGAGAGATTTCCCCCACGGTCACTTTAATCCCTTATGGATTAATACTGTCTGAGTCCTTTTCATCTCACGAAGACTCCATTATTTTATTTTTTTATATTTTTGTTTAATCGTATATTATATTATTGTTAGCATTTGGCTAGCAAAAGTTCCGCGTTTAAACAAGCATATTCCTTCGTGTGTCAGTAATTTGTGAGTTAAGCCTCATCCGTCCCGTGCTGAAGGCCTATTAAAACCCTTTTCTTTCGAACAACGTACTCTCCGTGTTACGAATAAAATGTCGTCGTTTGAGAGATTTAAACTCCAAGGAAAATCCCTCGGTTTAAGTGCTAAAGACCTTGTCACTTATATACTGGAAGAGGAGAGAAATAAGAGAGCGTATAATATAGAACTAGAAGAACTAGAAAGAGCTGAACAAAAAGAGATTAGAGAATTAGCTGAACAAAAGAGATTAGAGAATTAGCTGTACAAAAATAAATTAGAGAGAGCGAAGAACGTGAAGGAATTCGCCAATATGACATGGAATCAAATCGTGACCGGCTCGAAACCCTTTCAGTAAATTCCCGGATAGGAACCCCTCAATCAGTTCCGTTAAACTAACCACGTTCAAAGAAAGACAGGACTTCGGATCTTTTCTCACTCACTTCGAGAAAAATTTTGAAGTTAATCATTGGAACATAGAGACGGACGGTGTAGCTAAGCTTCTTCCTCTACTAAGCTCTACGCTCCGAGACCTAGTCGTATCGCTTCCTCAGGAAGTTACAGTGGATTACTCCACCTTCAGATCCGAACTTCTCGCGGCGTACAATATGACACCTGACTTCTACCGAACAAAATTTCGCCACGCCCACATCCAACCAAATATGACCTTACGTCATTTTGGATAGACTATTTCCCGTACTTTTAATTTTTGGTTAGACGCTTTGAAAGCTCCCCACGATTATGAGTCCCTGGTAGATTTTGTTCTACGGGATCAGCAGTTGCTGGCATCGCTAACAACATAGATCCGCTCCTTTGTGAAGGATCGCCGGTACAACTCCTTCAAAAAGTGCATAGAAGAAGCAGATGCAGTTATCTATGCGGCCAGTCACAACTTATACCCGAAGGAAAATAAAAAGCCTCCCCATCCATCTCTCAATAATAAATTTAATAACTCGCGGTTCCCTCCTAAGAACTTCCCCAAATTTGCCAAGGTTACGAGCCCCTTTAAGCCCAGAAGTTTCCCTCCATCGGAACCCCGTGACGCCAAGCCCCTCATAACCAATCCCCCGGCGTCAACTTTTTCCTGTAGGCAAATTGTATGTTTTGCGTGCGGTGTCGAAGGCCACACGCTCCTAAATTGCCCCAAAAATTCATAAACCGTGGTAATCCCATTGACCAAGTCCACTAGGTGAATGCTGCCCCCCGCTTTCCCTACATCGCAACTAGAATCCCCAGATCCAATCTCGTATCCCAGTGCCCCAGGGCACTATGTGAAATTCCTCTTTGACAAGAATTCTCCCGGAAGTCTCAAATTTGAAAACGGAAGCGTTAATGGGGGAAATGTCTCCACCCTTGTCCGCGATACCGGGTGCACGTGTATCCTGGTATCAAATTAGCTTCTTTCCCCGGTGGCTCCCGACCACTAAAAGTTTGCTGTAGTCCGTGACTACTTGGGACGCACAAACCGCTTTCCCATTTTAAACTGTTACCTCGAGTATCAGTACTTTTCAGGCTGGGCTGAAGTCGTGTCTGCCCCTATCCAATTAATTTCTGTTTTGATAGGACAGTGCCTTCAAGTCTCGTCTAACCCTGTGGCTCAGCCCGTTATCACGAAAGCCCAGGCAGAAAACGAATCCCAGACGCCCCCTGCCCTTGAAGCTGCCTTAGGTTCGGATTTCATCAGCGGCGTTATGAGCAAAGAATTCGCTCAAAGACAGAAGGAGTGCCCAAATCTCCTTCCCTTGTGAGAGAAATCTCTGAGCCTCGAGCAACATTCAGTCCGCGGTAAGAAGGAAGCTCCCGCGTTTGAAGCCAGAGGAAAACCAACTTCTTCCGTCGCATTCACCAACCCCAACTGGCCACTTTTCGGCAACGAGTACATAATGTATTGGTAACCGTTGCCACCTGCAGATTGATCTTAAATCTGGCTCTTCCAATTTCTCTATTATTTGTGTGAACACTTCAGTTTAAAAACCCTTTAAATCACCAACGGGAGCTGATCTCTTTAACCCCTTAATTAACCTACCTGATCGCGTGTAGATCTTTAACCCCGTCTGGCCGACCATTCCATTTGTACCCCATTTCTATGTATATATATATATATATATATATATATATATATATATATATATATACTTTTGTTGTTAGTAAAGTTATATTTCCGTCAAAGTCTTTCTTTTGCATCCCTAGCGCGTGCCAGCTACCTGTTAATCCTTGGCCAACTTGCACTCTGAAATATTTGTTTAAAAGGACCCACCAAAGTAATAATAAACCATCTCCAATTGACTCCTAACAAATTCTCCTTTCACTATCGCTCTTCAACCAACTTTGGGCCCAAGCCCCAAAGTACCTACGCATATATATAAATATAGTGTCTGGCGATTCCACGACACTAGTCCAATTTTACCCTTTATTGGATCTATTCGTGTTTTCTATATACTGAAATATTTCTTTTTGATGTTTTAAAGAATAGATTGGATTTATATAAAAATTAAAATATTGGTTAAAAATTAGTAATAAATGTAGCGAAGAAGCGTGATGATGCCGAAATGAATATATAAAGGTGATTGGAGTGAATTGATGATGGGCAAATCAATTAGGGTGATTGAGGAAGGCAAATAAGGGAGCAAAAATGGAATAGATGGTGTGACGAATTTACGAGGATGATTCTGATGAGTTAAAAGAACTTTAGTTTTTATATCTGGTTAAAAATGTCGGTTTCTTCTAGGTACATTGTTAGGTTGTCTACCATAAATGAATTATCTGATATATTTTTCTTAGAGTTAGTTTCGTTCCTATGAGGCAGATCTCCTTGCAATCTTAGAGTGGGAAATGTATTAGAAGGTGTATATGGTTATTTTTTCGTTACACTTTTTAATTAGGAATTTGGCCGGGGGGGATGGGCTTGTTTAAAAACGGTACAATGGTAATCCAAGTGTGCCCAGCTGTAGCCATCCAATTACTACATCCTTTCTTTAATTTTTTTTGTCTTCGATGTCAGCCAGTTGTTTGTTTCCAGTTTAATGTTCTTGAGGTGGGCGTGGCTAGTCGGGGAAGATTAAATTCCTACCTTGATTTATATAGTAACAAGGAGTAACAAGGAGTAACAAGGAAAGAAGGTACCCTAGAAGACCTTACGATCCAGTCAAAGAGGGAACCCTTTGGACTAGCAGTCGAGCGGGCACATCTCTGCTCAAATAATTTACGTCCTTTCGCGGCCATTTTACAAGACTCTATCTAGTCTTGACTTGAAATGCTCAACAGATTCACTGTTTACAACTTCCACTGGAAGTGCGTTCCAACTACCGCAGATACTGTAAGTGAAAAACTTTTCACACAGATCGCGGTTTTAACGCTTCAGTTCAAGTTTGAAGCCGTGATTTCTTGTTCTGCTCTCAACAAGTGTGAAAATATCTGTGATAGAACGGATTGAGGCCGCGTTAATTTCAAACCCTATCACATGGTATTTGCAACCACGATGCTCCCACGTGCATCTTCGCTTTGAAGCTTAGCGCCTTATCGCAGCCACCTGAGTAAATGTTTAAACAAGGAGGTTTATCTTCCCCCGTTCGCCCCCACACGCCGACCTCGCCAGATTAAGTTAGGCTTATGGGCAGAGAAGGCATTGTTCCCAGGCTCGGCTGTGCATTCCCTCAAAGCTCCCACTCCATTGTCCCCCACGCCAAGGGAGTGTTTCGACTATTTAGATGGAAACTTTACCACTAAGAGCGGAGTGGAGATCCAGATTTTCGTGGCGAAACATCACCACGACCCTCTCTCACTTTTTGCGTCAAGGGACCTCGACCTCGAGATTCACCATCACTTGTCCAGAAGGAGTACAATATATCTTGAGTGCCAAGGTTCGAG
The DNA here is from genome assembly GCA_963969495.1 of Ceratothoa steindachneri. Taxonomy (NCBI): domain Eukaryota; kingdom Metazoa; phylum Arthropoda; class Malacostraca; order Isopoda; family Cymothoidae; genus Ceratothoa; species Ceratothoa steindachneri. Next base: position 84,828,536 of record OZ018327.1, read on the forward strand.
CCTTTCGTGACGCCGAGTCCACAACGCTTCCCCCTCGTTGTTCAGAATGAGAACAACGTTAGAACAACCATTGTTCGTTTGAGCCCTTTGACTAGACGCGGTTCTCACCCCTTCTCCTGTTGTTCAGAAGAGAACAACGTAGAACAGCCATTGTTCTTTTGAGACCGTTTGCCAAGAAGTGGTTCTCACCCTTGCCCCTTGTTGTTCAGAAGAGAACAACATTAGAACAGCCATTGTTCTTGTGCCCGTAGACAAGAGACGGTTCTCACCCCCCCTGTTGTTCAGAAGAAAACAACGTAGAACAGCCATTGTTTTTCAAGCCGTTCGTCGAGAAACGGTTCTCATTCCCAAGACCCCACGTCAGGATCCTTTTATTCCCCCCCTTCGGCTGGAACTCGCCAGCGGACCGAAAATTCCTTCACGTCGACTTCCTCTGCACCACTAGTATAAAATTACGTAAGCCGAACGTTACCTTTGAGTATTTAACCCTTTTGTCAATTCTATCCTGTGCTTTAAATGGTTTAGCGAACCATACCATCTTTTAAACTTTATATTTTTTTTACCTTTTTAAATCCTTTAATCCTTGGATTAGCCCGATTCCACACGTCCTTTTCCATTCTCTGTTTATGTCAATATTTTCCGTTTTGTGTATTCTTGATAGTTATTATTAATAAAACTCTAGTTTATTAATGATAGCAATATTATTATCCTTAAGCTCAGTTCCACTTCTTAAGCATATCGAAGATACATAATATCGGCCAGCCTAGACATCCACGCACTCTAAAGATAATTAAAGAAGTTCCCTCAACGAATAGTTATATATGGTATATCGTCGAGAGTCCATTCTACGACAATATCCCTGTAGTCAACAATGTCGAACCCCTGAAGTATTTTTAATATTTTGATGAGCTGACCACGCAGTCTAGGGGTTTCCAATGAGAACACATCTAATTATCTTAATCTGTCTTCATAACTTTTATGTCTGATAGAGGGAATCAGTTTGGTTGCCCTGGCTTGAACGCGTTAAAATCTCTTAGTACATTCTCCTTGTTTCGTTATCCAAACTTGTGCTTTATATATCCTAGCATCCTTTGGGCCTTTTTCTCCGCTTCAATGCATGTTTCGAGAACTTGAGGTCACTAGTGATTGTTACACCCAGGTCCTTCTCAGTGTTGGTGGATTCAATAGCAGTGCCCTTAAGAATATACTGATATTGGGGGTTTCTGTAGCCGATATGCATCACCTTGCATTTCCTTACGTTAAAGGCATTTGGCACGTGTCCAACCACTCTCCAATCTTCCCAAGATCTTCCTGCAGGCGGGCAGTATTTCCATCCTTTGCAACGTTCATACCAAGCTTGGTATCGTCGGCAAATTTGGAAATCTTGGCAACCATGTCACCATCCATGTCGTTGAGGTAGAGGATGAATAGTAGTGGTCCCAGGACAGAACCTTGAGGCCTTCCGCTAGTAACGGGCACCCACTCAGAAGCCTGTCCATTTACGACCATCCGTTGCCGTCTACCACTTAGCCAGTTCTCGATCCAGCCGGCTACTTTTCCCTCTATGCCCAGCGTTTGCACTTTCCGGAGAAGGCGGCGGTGTAGTACCTTATCAAAGGCTTTCTAAAAGTCTAAGTAGACCACATCCACTGCCTTGTCCTGATCGTACTCACTGAAGACGAAGTGGAAGAATTCCACAAGGTTCGTCAGGCATAAGCGTTGCCTTCAGAATCCATGCTGGGAACTCTTCAGTAGCAGGTTTGACTCTAAATAAGACGTCATTTTGTCCACCATCATGCTTTCCATGAGTTAACTGACTATCGAAGTCAGACTGATAGGTGGGTAGTTTGACGGTTGGCTACGGTCTCCTTTCTTGCAGATAGGAGTCACCTCCGCTTCACGCCAGTTTCTAGGAACGCTTTCGGTCCGGATTGACATGTTGGAGATTGCGCTCAGGTGTCGTGACACTTGATCGCGCACTTCTTTTAACACTTTAGGTAGAAACCCATCCGGGCCAGGTGACTTATTCGTCATTAGGTCACTGATCTTTTTTTTTAATTCCCCTTCGGTGAAGTCCATATCCTCCAGCTTTTTACCCGAGTAGGAAACATTAGCTGGGGAAGGGAACCACACTCTTCAGTAAACACTGAAGAGAAGTAGTCGTTAAGGAGGTTAGCATTTTCTGAATCTAAGTGCTTTAATGCCCCTCCTCATTTCCTAAAAGGCCAATCGTTTGACGGATTGGTTTACGGCTGTTCACATATCCAAAATCTCCTTGGGATTTTCTTTACAGAGTCTCGCCACTCGGAGTTCCTCAGATCCCTTAGCCACTCTTATGCTGGACTTCACTCTCCTGGCTAGCATCCGGTATTCGTCAAAGTCAACCGAGATCTTCGATTGCCGGTACACAGTTCTCTTCTCCCTAAGCAGTTGGCCGATTTCTCAATTAAACCACTCCGGTTAAACAGAAAACCGACGGGGACATTTCTGAGGGATGAAACGCGATTGAAGACTCATGAATGTGGTTTTGAAACTGTTACACGAGTCTTCAACAGCATTGCACACTTCTAGTCTCGCGTTAGTCAGTCCAGCACGAAAGCCTGCAAAGTCTGCTCTTTTCAAAACGAGTTTCCTCGATTTACTAGTTGCAAGCCATGCCTTCGGGTCTTTGACTACAAATCTAATTAGTCGGTGTTCACTGCCACCGAGCACTTTGCCAACAGAGAGGTCCTCAACGATGTTATCCTCAGAAGTGAAAACCAAGTCGAGGATATTGTCACTGTGGGGTGCCTGTTTTCTGCTTCCTAGTTTGTTTTTGTCGTTTATTTAGCTTTTGGGACAGCCCGTACATTTTTGGTGACACTTATGTATAGGACCCGGACACCAGCATATTTTTATTCAATGGGGAAAGTGGTTTATTTCGTATAGAATGGCGGCTACGTGAGGATGGTGCTTTAGTAAAGGTATGAGAAGTAGTAAATTGCATGCGGAATTGGTAAATATGGTCCATCTCTGTGGAGCATTTTAGTTTGTGGCTCTGAGATACATGTACATTGCGGTAAGTTCCGTGGTTAGGAATGACGTTTCTGGTTGAAAGCACCATTTGGTTTTCTCCTGGATAAAAGGCTGCAAAAGCACTACCCTCCACTAAATTTGAGCCATCGGTGTTGATTGTTATGTCTTGTAGGTTTACAATTCTATACTATTAGAAGAACTTAGCTACTGTTGAAGGTAGGAGGAAAGATTTAGAGTAATTTATTTTTGTACACATAAATTCAGGCTATTTTTATTCCATAGGGGATGTCGAGATATCCTTAGAGGAACACTTTAAACGGTGGAAATTGCAGTTCTTCTAATTTATATTGTATACGTATTACGTATGGATAGTATGTGCACGGTGTGAATCTTTCTGGTGGAGTTGTGTGTTTGATGATTCGCAAAAGTTTGTAGTTCTGACGGAGCATTCGGATAAGGTATTTTAGTTCATGCTTATTGCATGGGAATCGAACCTATCCCTTCTCTCCCAGTTGAGACACGGGACGTTGACCGCAAACACATCCGGGCCAGGCACCTTGGGTCAATCTCGTAACTACAGCCCCTCGCCACTCGTCTCTATGAAAGGCCGAACGGTTTAAACTGCAAGACCTCCCCTACGAGTCTATATTCAATTTCACCTCAAGTACGAAATTGACGACGCTTTTCTCTCAAGTTCGAAGGGTCAGCTGGAGAAGAGGGAAAACTTGCTGAGAAAAACCGTTGGAGTAAGAAGACTCCTGCGGCCCGTCCACAAGCCCCCGCCCCCTTCTACCCCTACCTCAGTAGGGTGAGGAGGTATAAACACCAAACACTTAGAAAAACGGGATAGAATCCGTGAGTCGACGAGGCTATAAATTCCCCGGTAACAGAGGCCGGGCTACCAAGGGGACTAAGAAGCAGCTCATCCTCGATCTAGTCCCTGGTTATCAAACCGAACTTTAAGTTAACTGGTTCAAGTTTAACTTACTCTCGTCAGAAAGACCCCTCCTCTCCTGGTGCCTTCTAAACCCCAGAGATAGTCCTCGCCCTTGAGGACTTCCGAAACAAAGAAGAAAAAGCTCCTCCTCCAGCCCGTTACCCGGTGGTCACATCGAACTCTAAGTTAACTTGGTTTAAAAACCAAGTTTAACTTACTCCTGTCAGAGAGACCCCGCCTATCCTGGTGTATCCTAAAGCACCGTGATAGTTCTGACACTTGATGAAGACCCTCCCCCTTCGAATACTGTGTGGCCATCCATCTGCCACACTCTCCCAAATTCCCTTGTGACTGCCAAGTTATCCCGTTCCCCGCCAACAATCTGGTCGAGGCACGCGTCAAAGAACCCACTGGATTTCTGATGTGTCTAGGCTCATAGAATTCAAAGTCAGACTCAAGCCCACCGCCAGAGCAAACAAGGTATTTAAACTCCAGTAGAGACAATTAGCCTATTTCTTTTAAAATTTAAGTGAGTAGCGAGTTAACCAACATTATATGGTCAAGTTAAAAAGCATTACTTAAAAACATATTTAAGTCATTATTGTGTATTTAAATTCGTATTATTTCTGTAGTTTATGTTTTTTTGTGTAGTAAAGTGTTAAATTTAAAATATATGTGTATTTTGGGTATAGTTCTTGGGCGTTACAATAAATCCTTACGTGTTTAAGACCGGCTCTTCCTAAAAAATCAAAAAAAGCATCCTTCGACAAAAGTATATCTCGAGAAAAGTATACTTCGACAAAAGTGGTGTCAGGTCTATAGGTTTTTTGAGAAAGAATCCAGCATATTCTAATTAAGGGAGAGCTAACACGTAAAAGGAATACCAGGAATAATAGAATAATTGGCGAGAGGAAAAATTGGTAAAGTTAGGGGTGAAAACAATCTCAAGGTAATTGTTAGGCAAAGTGGTAAATTTGTTGTAGGAGTGTTATTACAATCAACATAGTAGTGGGATTAAGGGTAAGTTAGGCTTCGCGCAAATTGGTGAGTCGTGGCATAAGTACCTGAGAGTACAGCAAGGAAAAGTCAACGGAAAAACACAAAATGGATCTGGTCAAAAGACTCAACCAAAATGCTTAAATTCTGGAACTTGAAGGCGAGGATATTGAAGCCTAGGTCCTGTCAGAACTAACAATAAAAAGAGAAGAAGAAATAAGACAGTTTGATAAAGAAATGGAAGAAGAAAGAAGAGAGTGGAAAAATAAGATGAAGAACTAAAAATACGGACGGATAGAAAAATAGAAGAAAGAATACAGTGGAAAATAGAAGTACAAGGGGCCGTCAATAAGTTTTGCAATTTGGATATAAGGAAATGAGATATGAGGAAAAGTGTTTTATTATTTTTAAATATAACTACCCTCGACTTCAATGCACTTGCGCCACTTGTCCCTGAGGCTTCGAATTCCCGACAACCAGAAATCTCCCGACTGCTGTTCAATCCACTCCTGGACGGCGAGCTGGACATCTTCATCGTCCCCAAACTGGCGTAAAAGCCTTGAGTTAGCGCAATAAAAAGTAGTCGCTAGGGCCCAAATCTGGATTATAGGGGGCATGGTTGAGCTCCTCGAATCCGCAATCGCGCATGGCAGCTTGTGAAACTCTGGCCCTATGGACTTTGGCGAAGTTGAAGTCGATTATTGGGCGTGAGGTTTCTAGGGACCCGACGGGCAGAGACCTTAGTCATTGTCAAATTGTCGTGGATGATGTTGATAACACCTGCATGTAAAATTCCAAGTTCTCGCTCGATTTTTCCGACCTTCCCCTCTCGATTTTCGAGGATCATTTCTCCACAGAGGACACAGTGTCCTCGTTGGTCACGTCTGACGGGCGTCCTGGGGGGAGGTCATCTTTAAGGGACTCACAACCATGGCGGAACTCCATATTCCAGCGAGCAATAGTTCCAAAGAAATGGACGGTGTCGGTGCACACTGCAACCATGCGTTCATGGATCTTTTTTACATTCTTGCCTTGTTGGTCAAACTTTAATCACTGCGCGGTGCTCAACCTTATCCACTGTTTTAAAATTGGTGACTGACGATCTGCAATCAGCTACTGCTTCCTCAAATAGAGGAGGCAGGAGCAGGCGGTTGCAGGTCCTGACTTGCCATAACTTGTCCTAACACCGCCACAAAAAGCCATCCCCCTTCCTCTGTTTTGCCCTACCGATTGGCAAAACCTATTGACTGCCCCTCGTATGTGCATTTGTTTTCCGTTCTTTGCAACGCAGAGCAGAGTGGACTCTTCGGGAAAGACTGTTACTCCTATCATACTAAAGTATATTTTTCTCTTGAATTTTCGTCATAGGTTTTGACCATATATTTCTATATATATATATATATATATATATATATATATATATATATATATATATATATATATATATATATATATATATATATATATATATATATAAATATATATATATATATATATATATATATATATATATATATATATATATATATATATATATATATATATATATATATATATATATATATATATATATATATATATATATATATATATATATATATATATATATATATATATATATATATATATATATATATATATATATATATATATATATATATATATATAAAATATAGTTGTGATTGCTTGTGATACTTTTCCAATCTGATTTTTAGATAATTGTATTACCGGATTCTATATTAAAGTGTTTGTTTTCTTCCTCTTTTATATAAAAAACGTTTTCTTATTATTCTCGGAATATAGATTTTTACAAAAACTACTTCTTCCGTTTTACTTTCCATTGCAATCTTTTCTATTTACATTTTCTGCCACGTTTGTAGTCCATTCTTCCTTTTTACTATTTTCTCACCAAATTGGGTCAAGATTCATCGTCTCTTTTTCCTATCGCTTCATCCCATTTTTTTAAAAATTATTTAGGGATAATTTATTATTATTTTTGTATATCCTCTTATTCTTTTTCTAAGGAATAATTCTTCTAATTCAGAGTGTATTTCTTTCATCTGTGTTAGATGGTCTTGTTTGAGGTTTACTGAATCGCTTTTTTCTCTGCATTAATCACATCTTTGGCTAGGTGTTGAAATATCTCATTCTTGTATTTTCTTAATGTTTGACTAGAGCTGCGTTTCCGGCCTCCTTTTTACCAAGTATACTATAAATAATACACCCGATGAATACTGGTTACTTAGCATCTTCATTTTGCGAAACTGTTTTTAAATTGCAATAGGTTTATGACTTCCTGCTATGTTCCTGTTGCCCCTAGATTAGCCATTGTGCAATATAATGCACGCCAAAACTATTGGCCTTTGTTTATCAGCGATACGTAGTATTCTCTCTTTTGTGGGTTGGGGTGTTTCTGCCAGGTTGGTTGCATCGCCACATGATTGTGTCTTGGGTCTCCTTTTCCTTGACTACTTTGTTATTGTCGTGGAATAACCTGTTAGATCGAGTAATACTTTTGTCGAAGTATACCTTTTTGTTGTAATATACTACTTCTCTTTTTGAAGTATGTTTTGATCTAAGAGTGCGAACTTTGTTATTTTTAAGGAGAAGCCGCTTCAATACGTAAGGATATAAAGAAACGCACAGGAATTATCCCAAAATAAACATATATTTTAAATTTTAAAATTAACAATGACACAAAACAGTAAACACATTTATTTCCTCCTCTTACGCTAAACAAGACCAAACCGGTGGGCACCTGGGCCTTTTACAATATCCTTCAATGAAAAAAATAAACAAATAGGCTACACGTAAACACACCACTTGCCGATTAGTATTTTTATCGCGACCCTTTTTTGATTAGCGTTAAAAATTAAATTATAGTACTCTCTTCTACTAGCAAATATGACAGAGGTTACGCACAATTGTTTCCAATTACATTAAATCGTGAAACGTACTAAACTCATTCTTTCGCAATATGAATATATATGTTCTTCATAACTTACATGACAGACGGGATCAATGATTGCTGGATGTCGTTGGAGGGCTTATCTCACGCTTCGGAGATTTGAAGTGGCCATTTTTAGAATTTCGTTGAAATGGAATGGAGGAAGCGAGGTTGGGCGAGGTCAACTTCTTATTGAAAATTTTCCTCCAGTTACGTTAAGAAGACGGAGAGAGTTACGGTGCTCTTCGCTCCAAGAGTCCTCTTCTGAATAGTCTTGAAGCCTCTTGGTGTCTTATTACTTAACGCCGGGTGCCCTACTAGTTTTGGGGTATACAGGGGGATTTCTACCGTAATTAACGAATGGAGCCTCATTGGGGCTTGGTTCCTCTCCTCTCACTCTTACGGAGCTTGAGCTGTAAGAGTCACTCGAGTGTGAGCGGGTTTTCTTTTCTCCAGTCGGACTTTTTCTAAGTCTGTAAAGGATTCTTCGGTATGCCACCGAAACAAAACTTGACGATTTATGTTAATTCGGCCCTGGGGGGAGGAAAGTCGATCTTTTTACTCTGATCCTTTATCGTTTCTCACCGAATAATCTTGACTAGCTGAAGGATCAATATTCACGAACTGATCCTACGTCGTTCTCCCGAATAATCTTGACTAGCTGAAGGAAAGATCTTCAAGAACTGATCCTACGTCGTTCTCACCGAATTATCTTGACTGGTTGAATGATCGATCTTCAACAACTGATTTTACATCGTTCTCACCGAATAATCTTGACTGGCTGAAGGATCGATCTTCACGAACTGATCCTACGTCGTTCTCACCGAATAATCTTGACTGGCTGAAGGATCGATCTTCACGAAATGATCCTTCGTCGTTATCACCAAATAATAATCCCTTATCTTTCCTTCAGAGGCTTATTTATAGGCGGACCACCGTCCCATTAAGGGCAAAGAGGCGAGGCCGCAGAGGGGAGCGCGAATGGTAAGTTCGCATCTGGGAGAGCGAGAAGTGCAGAGGTTGGCACTGAGGTGCCCAAGTCGGCTTGTTAGTTAGCAAGCCCCTTAACCGCCACACCCCTTACCATGCCTTTCGATTGTCCCCGCCTTTTGGTGACATAACTACGGGCCTACGGATATCGTAGGTAATTGGTTCTTTCGAGCGTCGTTTAAGGGCCTTTGGTGGTTGCCTTAACACAGATAGTCGCTCCAACTACCTATGCGCCGGGAAGATCAGGCAGGGTAGGCAGTTACTGTTATTCGCCGTTACCGTTCCCACGAGTCTCTTCATGGGGCTCGCTTCTCCGGCTTTCTCCACAAGTGGGAGGGAAGAACTTTAAGGTATATCTCCGCCTGGCCATCCGTGAGGATTTATGTTGCCATTTCTCTACAGTTATAATTTATCTTATTTAGAGTCAACTTAATGGCATTAAACAGTGCGGTTCGTTCCAATTAAGACATTTCTTCTTTCTTGAATCTCATTTCCCATATCGGTGTCCTTCCACAGGTAATTCAGGCATAGCTCTTTTCCTTTATCTGAACAGTTAGTTGAAGTGTTGCGGAATTCTTCCCTCTCTACTAATCCACGTGAAATGATATGAAATGAAAATTTAGGTAAGAGAAAAAGAACAGATCAGCCAAGCCGCCCTTCCCACTTAGCCATCGAAAGAGTGGCCAAAGGGAGGACGGAAGCATGGCCCGCTGCTCTACCTAGAGCTTTATTAAACTCAGAGCATAAGGGAGATAGTAGGTGTGATAGAGAGAGAGAGAGAGAGAGAGAGAGAGAGAGAGAGAGAGAGAGGAATACAAGAAAATTTCAGGTAACAAGAGCAAAATGTAATTAGGAAATAAAAAGGGGCAGTAATAGGCGTTACTTCGCTCATAATGTCATAAGACTAGTTCCTGATCCATGTCTTATATGTCCACTGTTATTCAAATGTTTAAGTAAGATAGGCAAGAGTAGTAATATATGTATATAATATAGAGTGCCCGCTAAAAGAATCTATACATTTTCAGCGCAATAAAAATCTATATACGAGATTTCACTTGAGTTTCTGCTATAGAAAAAGTGGGAAGAGCTAGTGATAATGCAGCATACAAGACTCTGAGTCACTGCTTATCTTCTCAATACAACAGGATTCAGTTAGCTGCCTGTGTTCGGTGAGGAATGCTTTTATCTCAATTGCTCATCAATGACACATTTTGCACTCAATAACCAAATTTGCTGCCTTATAGCATTGCTACAAGTTGTCAAAATGGCTCGAACTAAACTGTCAATGGAAGAGAGGATCAGTGCCTTCGCTCTGTTAGAACAAGGCTTGTCTGTGATACACGTGGCAATTTACAACCTCAAGAAAGCTGCTGAATCATGAACTACCGCCACCGACCACCTAAGAGGCTGGGCTCTGGGGTCCCTAAAAAGACTTCTCTTCGCACGGATAATAATCTCGAGAGAAAAGTGGTATCAGATCCTGCCATAACTGCCGTAGCTATCAAGGAAAAGCATCTTGAATTTCTGAAAGACACCTCAGTACGAACCATTCAGCACTGACTGCAGAAGAACCTAAAAATGCCTACTAGTCGTGCCACAAAGAAGCCCATGCTAACTGAATTTGTGAAGAGGAAACTATTACGGTTCTGTAATAAGTACAAGGATTGGACCTTAGATCAGTGGCAAAAGATGATGTTTGGTAATGGGATCACCTACAGACTGGTCAGGGGCTGCTCCAAGTTAATCCGTCGTCTGAGTAATGCATACCGTTATGACCCGCCGTACACAGTGAAGACAGTGAAGCACTCTGACAGTTTTATGGTATAGGGTGCTTTTAGTGGAAATAAGGGCAGAGGGGGACTATATTTTCTTCCTAAGAACATAAGGATGAAAGGAAGCAATTATATCGAGGTTTCAAGGGAGCACATGCTCCAGTTTTGGGACATTTATGAGTGCGACCTTTTATGCATGATGGTACCTCTGCCCATAAGTCAAAAGTTCATATATTTTAATATATGAACTAGAACATACGAAGAGAAATCTCATTGTTACATTGTTTGAAGGATTTCCTAGTTTTCAGGAAAGACATCGGTGTTGTATTGTATAATATGAGTTCTTATGGCTGATGTTTCCTTGTTTCAAAGGTTTGCCAGGCCTATTACTGATGCTTAAGTGAGAAAACACACTTGCCTCAAGAGAACGAACAGTCCCGTCTATATACGTGCTACGATCACAGCGAAAACAAATGAAATGATATACCAAGCGAATTCGCAAGTTCCGAGGGTGTGTATCCGGTAAAATGATTCTAAATCGAGTATTGGGGAAATGTTGCTCGAGAAGTTCTAGTAATTCTTTGCGGAAGGGAAAGTTTAAGAGAGCCTAAGTATGGCAAATATTCACCGAGTGAGTATTTGGTGACGCTGCTAATAGGTATCCTGGGCTTATATTGTTGGTTTAAGAATTTTTTAAGTAGCTTGTATAAATTACTGGGAGGTGAAATTATGAAGAAAATTGAATTGCAATAAATCTTAGGTAGGGGAAACGGGACATTATTAAACGCATATATGCACATAGGGGGGATATAAGAAGAGGAAGCTTATATTCTAGTTTGTTCAAAACATGAGTACTTGTGATCATCACCAAATTGATTTTAATAATGCAAAACTTGTATATTAGTTCAATAATTATTTCAAAAGACGTATAATTGAATCTATATTCAACTAACAAATTCCTTATTAAAATACGTCTGTGGGTTCTTTTAAATTTAATAAAGTTATTCAAATTTCTCTCTGCACAATATTTTCTCCAGAAATCATTACAAATTTACCCATTCATATAATTTCAGGAACATTCAAGATTCTTGAAATGATCTGGCAACATTTTGCTCGGTAGGTAAGAACTGTACAACCGACATTGTTTTGTTTTAGTACTCATTCTGAATATATACCAGCACACGGGCAAGTGACTCCTGAGCTCCGCCATTAAATTGTTCGCTAAAGACTTCAGGAAGGCCTCCTTTTGCAAATTCAAGAGAGTTATGAAGGTCCAAAAGTGTAATTTTGTTGGTTCTAAATTTACAAAATGAAAACAAACCCAGTAAATCTCCTTAAAAATCGGTCAAACCCGCATATTCACCGTCTGAGCAAACAGGGTGATTTGGCGCTTCTCTTTGAAAGATGCATTCGAGATTGTAATAAGAATTTCTTGAAAGATTAAGACCAATAGTGGCAAAGAAATTAGCCATTTCACATTCAACCGAAGCCTTATTGCATCTGGTTCAAAAGCTCGTTCTCCAGCTACTAATTCGATCATCAGTAACAAGAACCAGAAGGCAAGACTCGAATATGCTGAAGCTCATTTTGTTTGGAGGGATGAAGATCGGAATAGAATTCATTATAACAAGGAAAGTAAATTTAATTTAGTTAGATATGATGGCAGACGCTTTTACAGACGCGCTGCAGGTGAGAGACAACCATAAATGTGATCAAGCATTTTTCGAGAATGGAGGAGGCATTGTCATGGTATGCTAGTGCGAATTATTGGAATGGTAAATGGAAATGTGTACCTAAACATCGTACATCAAGAAGTTATACTTTCACTCCGAGCATATCTGAACCAGCCAGCTTATTTATGCAGGACAGCGCGCCACCTCATTGTGCAAAGCGAGAAAAATACTAGGAACAAGAAGGAGTACGAAGATTTCGAAATAATGATGTGGCTGGTCAGAGCCCGGATCTGAACCCAATTGGAAAACTTAAGAAAAATCCTTGGAGATAAAGTTCAAGACAAAAAAAACTTCAATTGTGACTGATTTATGAACGGAAATTGAGCAGGAATGGAAAAAATGAACACCAGATTTTTTAAAAAACTGGTAAGGTCATGTAGTCATTATTGTGCCGAAGTAATAGAAAACAAAGGCTTCAATCTCCCATATTAACTTTTTAAAATTTCATCTTTGTCAAATCTTACTTTGTTTCTACTGTATTTGAATGCTAAACAATTTTGTGAGTGATCGTTCTCCTATTTTGCATGTTTGATATTTTATTTTGTGGTTTACTTAGTATAAATTCTTGAAGATATGATTGTATCATATGAAATCTTCATAAAATATATTAAAAATATATTCAAAAATATTTTATTAAAGCAAAATCGTTCTATATTTTGCTCCTTATTATATATATATATATATATATATATATATATATATATATATATATATATACGAGAGGCAACCAATAGGTTTTGCAAATCAGTTGGGCAAAACAGAGGAAGGAGGATGGCTGCTTGTGGGGGTGTTAGGACAAGTTATGACATGTCAGAACTTGCAGCCACACGCTCCTGCCTTATATATTCAAGAAGCAGTGGCTGATCGCAGATCGTCAGTCACAAATTTTTCGACAATGGAGAAGGTTGAGAACCGCAGAGTGATCAAATTTTTGACCAAGGAAGGCAAGAATGCAAAAGAGATCCATGAACGCATGGTTGCAATGAACACCGACACCACCCCTTTCTATGCAACCATTGCTCGCTATAATAATGAGTTCCGCTATGGTCGTGAGTCCCTTGAAGATGACCCCCGTCCAGGACGCCCGTCAGACGTGACCAACGAGGACAATGTGGCCCGTGTGGAGAAGATGACCCTCAAAAGTTTACGGGTGAAGGTCAAAGAATTCGAGCGAGAACTTGGAATATCACATGAAAGTGTTATGAACATCATTCACGACAATTTTGCCATAGCCAAGGTCTCTGCGCGTTGGATCCCTAGAAACCTCACGCCCCATGATCGACTTCATCGTCGTCAAAGTTTACAAGGCCAGAGTTGCACAAGCTGCCCTGCACTAGTGCGGATTCGAGGAGCTCAACCATCCCCCCTACAGTCCAGATCTGGCCCCTAGCGACTACTTTTTATTCCGCCAGCTCAAGGCTACACTGCGTGAACGCTCGCTTGGGGACGATGAAGATGTCCAGCTCGCCGTTCAGGAGTGGATTGAACAGCAGTCGGGAGATTTGTGGTTGTCGGGAATTCGAAGCGTCAGGGACAAGTGGCCCAAGTGCATTGAAGCCGAGGGTTGATATATTTAAAAATAATAAAACACTTTTCCTCATATCTCGTTTCCATATACCTGAATTGCAAAACTTATTGACCGCCCCTCGTATATATATATATATATATATATATATATATATATATATATATATATATATATATATATATATATATATATATATATATATATATATATATATATATATATATATATATATATATATATAACACCTCAAAGAGATATTATTAAATAAGATTACACCTTACTATAGCAATAACTAATGCCTTGAGTTGTATAATATCACGGAATTTCGAGCACAAATTACTGATATCTTTAATTAAGAGTGATTAAGAAAACCTGATGATATATAATTTTTAAATCCAGTCTTAATTTAGTTGGCCGATCCTATAGCTCTTCTTCGCTAGTTAAAATTAGATTTTCATGATATAAAATGTTAAAATTATATTATTTCTTAAGGAAACCAAACTTATTTCTCAATTGATTCATCATAGCGTCTACACTTCTACAAAACACATTCCCTGCGAAATTAATTTTCTTAGTAATCTTTAGTTAAAAGTTCATCGAATTGTATCTTTACAATCTTAACTTGTTTTATCTTAAAAGAGCCACAACACATCATTTATTACTCATCTTTTTGTTTATTTTTTAGCGCAATAAAACTTTATCTGTCTGTTTAGGATGCAAATGCTTGATTGATTAGTTCTCTGTTTTTCCAATGCAGTGTGTTTTATTGGAAACCTTTGAAACACGATTAACAAGTACAAGAAATCTTATTTGAAAGATTAACCCGTTACGTCACAAAGTTTTTTCATCGAAGTGAACGATTTTTTATTGTTTAAGGAAGTTGTTAGATTGAATAGATGATAAATACTAATTTTTACCATTATATATTTTTAGTTAGTGAACTATGAAGCGTTACATCTCAGTAACATCGTGATGAAGGGTGTGATAGAACGTGTTGAAGCTGCGTTAATTTCAACTCCTATCCCATATTATTTAAAACCACGATGCTACCCACGTGCATCTTCGATTCGAGGCTTGGAGTCTTATCACAGCTACCGGATGTCAATGTTTAAACAAGGAGGTTATCGTCCCCCCGTTCGCCCCCATACGCCGACCTCGCCAGATCGAGTTAGGCTTATGAGCAGATAAGGCATTGTTCTCCGGCCCGGCTGTGCGTTCCCTCCAAGCTTTCACTCCATTTTCCCCCACGCCAAGAAGATGTCCTGGCTATTTATATGGAAACTTTACCACTAAGATCAGATTGGAGATCCAGATTTTCGTCGCGAAACATCACCACGACCCTCTCTCCCTTTGTGCGCCAAGGGACCTCGACCTCGAGATTCACCATCACTTGTCCAGAAGGAGGACAATATTCCTTGAGTGCCAAAGGTTCGAGCCTTTCCGACGCCAAGTCCCCAAGGCTTCCCCCCCTGTTGTTCAAAGGAGAACAGCATTAGAACAGCCATTGTTCGTTTTGAGCCCTTCGCCAAGAAACGGTTCTCATCCCCCCCTGTTGTTCAAGGAGAACAGCATTAGAACAGCCATTGTTCGTTTTGAACCCTTCGCCAAGAAACGGTTCTCATCCCCCCCTGTTGTTCAAGGAGAACAGCATTAGAAAAGCCATTGTTCGTTTTGAGCCCTTCGCCAAGAAACGGTTCTCACCCCCCCCCCCCCCTGTTGTTCAGAGGAGAACAACATTAGAACAGCCATTGTTCTTGAGCCCGTAGACAAGAGACGGTTCTCATCCCCCCCTTTGTTCAGAAGAGAACAACCTAGAACAGCCATTGTTCGTTTTGAGCCCTTCGCCAAGAAACGGTTCTCACCCCCCCCTGTTGTTCAAAGGAGAACAACATTAGAACAGCCATTGTTCTTGAGCCCGTAGACAAGAGACAGTTCTCATCCCCCCTTTGTTCAGAAGAGAACAACCTAGAACAGCCATTGTTCTTCAAGCCGTTCGTCGAGAAACGGTTCTCCTTCCCAAGACGCCTCGTCAGGATCCTTTTATCCCCCCCTTCGGCTGGAACTCGCCAGCGGACCGAAACTCCTTTGCGCCACCTTCCACTGCACCACTAGTGCAAAGGTTACGTAAGCCAAACGTCAACTTTGAGTATTGATCCCTTTTGTCAATTCTATCCTGTTCTTTAAATGGTTTATCAAACCATCCCATCTCTTTAACTCTATATTTGTTTTACCTTTTTTAAATCCTTTAAATCTTCGGATTAGCCCGAGTCTCCACGACCCTTTCCATTCTGTTTATGTCAATATTTTCCGTTTTTGTGTATTGTTTATAGTTATTATTAATAAAACTCTATTTTATTAATGATAGCAATATTATTATCCTTGAGCTCAGTTCCACTTCTTAAGCATATCGAAGATACATAATATCGGCCGCCAGACAGTAACGCACTCTAAAGATAATTAAGGAAGTTCCCTCAACGAATAGTGTTATATATGGTATCGTCGGGAGTCATTCTACGACAAAGGGGTTGTAAAAACTCCTCTAAAGGAAAAATATAAAATATACCATTCAGCATTTATTTATTAGCCTTATACTAAACAATTATGTTTCATTTCCTTATGGTAATAAAAAAATGTATATTCTTGTTATAAAATAATAATTTATAATTCATTCAAAAAACATACGCATTTTTGTCTATGCATCCTATAATTTTGTTCCTTTCTCATTCTTTCCATAATTTATAAAATATGGTTTATTCATTTATGGTACTCTAAAAAACAATTTCTATCCTTGATAAACCATAATGCTACATTACATTTCATGCAAATAACATTAGTACTTTTGCCAAAGCATTCTGCCCTTTTCCTCTTTTCCTTTTTTTTCCTCAAATTGGAAAATGATCCTTTGAATCTTTTCTTATGGCTGGATGAATTTCAAAATGTCCCCGCATTTTTGCTGGTCTTCCGGGTGATCTACTGTCCAAAGGATTTGAATTTAGCTTTATCATTATTTCAGTCAAGCACATTCTAAATTTCAATTGGGACATTTGCTCTTTCTTTGAAACACCCGATGATTTACAATCACCTATATATTGAAGCCAAGATGTTACCACAGCTAAGTCTTTCATATGGAAGATCATTCTAATAGTCGATTTTTTAGATTTAATTATAATCTTATACAAAGAGACAAGAAAATATAATTTATCAACCCCACCGAATATAGGTAATGGGTAAGGTATATCGACCTTTCGCCTTTGAGTTTTCTCCCATCTACTTACAAATTTTTGTCCATTCCAGTCCTAATTTGTTGATATCATTTGCACTACGCCACTTGAAAAGTACATAGTTCTATCTTTCGAAGTACATCAATCAAGTATACCTCTTTTTTCATTTAGCATCTCCTTGTTGCTCTTATAGGGAGATTCCTTTCAACTCTATTCCCTCTGACAACAACTGTTGTAAAAATCCCTACTGCGAAAAGCCTAATACTAATAATGGAGAAGTAAAATAGTTATCAAAGTACAAGGATAAATTTTCAAAAGCTTCGATCTTGGTTTCAACTAGAGTCATTACAACAGAACCTCCTAATCCTAAGTCCGAATACTCTTCAGGTATTTTTGTATATTTTCCTTTATACACTAAGAGATCATAAGGCAATCCTGATCTACCACAAACAACAAATATTTTTACACCAAATGAATTAGGTTTTCCTTTTATGTATTGCCTACTAGGTATGCTACCTTTGACTGGTACTACTTGTTCGTCTACACACAACTGTTTTTCTAAAGGATTTTCTGGAAGTGCATTGTGATCAAAATCAATAATTGGACGAACCTTCCAAAATTTATCATTATCAATACTTTTAAGTAGATTATTGACACAAAGTAAATTGTACATAACTGTACTAAATCTAATTAGATCAATTCTACGACTACTACTCCAATAAATTCGCATTTGAGGAAGATGCAATGTTCCAATCGCGATGTGCAATGACTATGACTTTTCTTATTTCCTCTTCTGTCACATTCAAATTGTTGCCTTCTTTTTGATGATAGTACTCATTTATTTTTGCGGCTAGTTTTTCTATTAATTTATCAGGCACAAATTTCCTAACGTATTCATGAGGGGACTTGGGTTGAGAGAAATTGTGGCTAAAGTATTCAGTATTTGGGGGAGTGTATATAATGAAGTATATAATGGAGTGAAAAGCTTTTTTGGTCCAAGAAATTCCATCAGCTTTTTTATTACCTGTTTGTATTTTTTCTATTTCTTTCTCATCTCTAACTACAAATTGAATCTCTTCTTCTGCAGGAATATCAATGACATTTAGTTTGTCATCATCTGAAAAAAATTCAAGATCTGAGACATTGCCAAAATTATGATCAACAATCAAGTCTTGTATTAGTCAATTTGCAATTTGTCCAATTGACTGATTTTAGCCATCTGTAAAAAGGGGTTAGGTCTTGCAATACGAAGATAACTATTTACCTCTCTTTTCAATGGCATCGATATTTTTTTTTCTAAACTAACAAACATTCTAACTTATTAGAGGTTTGTAGAACCGATATTTTAACTTAAGAATCATTACAGGTGGGTACTATTAAGAAGTATTAGCCATCAGTGATTTATAAAAAGTGACAATAACTAATAAAGTACATATAAATAAAATATTTGAAAATAAAAATATAATAATTAGGTCTTGGTGAAATTATCAAATAAAATTAAGTATTGATTCTAAAGCCATATTATCTAAGATGAAAAGTTTTGCCAACGGCATACCAGCCTCACTAAGCCCTCTTATAAGGTCGAGCCACAGTGCTTCGCATGTACATAGATCCGCCAAAGATGAAGGCTCTGATAGAACATATACTAGACTTAAAAATGAAAGAGGGCATAATATAAAGAAAAGTCGAGATTCTATTTAATTTAAATGCTAATATTATCATTTATTTAAGTACCCAAGGAATCGCCGCAATGTTTTTTGAAGAGATGTGATATCAACTTATCATCATCCACTCTATTTTTTCCCAGGTTTTTTCTTCGAATTTAGCGGGAAAAATCAAATGATTGAATTTGATCTATGAAATGATGGGAACGGATTTTCCATCAAAAATCTTCCCTACTACATTATGTTTTAGAGGCCCTTTTTCAACATCTGTAATACCACGGGTTGGTTAATATAACAAGAGCAATGTGTAGAGACAGAAGTAACAGACGATCACAAAGGAATGACAAAACAAGAAAAAATAGAAATTCTTAAAAATTGGTTAAGTTAGGGGAAGAAATAGGTATGTAAAGTACTTATAACTAAAAAGTACTTATAACTAAAAAGTACTTATAAACACAAGTCTAGTTCAGATGGTTGCGACTGTCACGAGGCGCAACGTTCCTTGATATCTGTGATTAAAAAAATTCTGAGGCTAACTTTTGAGGACGCTTCGGCCAGAAATCCAAAAGCTCAATGTTCGAGTCCCATCTAAATACTAGTCTGTTATGAGAGTATCAAGGAGAACTTAGGAGTCACCTTCTTCTCACATCAACACTCATAAGCAAGGGAGAGATGTTGTTTAGGCACCTTCCATGGCGAAATCTCATTTCTGCATGTCGCGAGATATATTATTAGATATCACCATGACGGCAAACGACGAGAGCATCTTAGCCGCAAAAACTATATTTAATCATTTAATATATAACTTTGGATGTACCTTAACAATTACCCCTATATTTAAATATGTCGCTATGCTCTATATCTTCCACACCTTTTCTCTTCGCATCTTCTTTACAGATCTCTTTTTATAAAAGTTCTGCGGTAGAATCCCCCACTGGTTTTTATTTTAAATGAAAAAATTCTACTACCCTACATGCTCGATGATCTAACTGAGATCAATCACCGCATCACCACACAGCCATGGTAAATTTAACATCATGGACAGGGAATGTTAAGAGGGATTCCCACACATTGAGAGTACTAATCGAACTCAATGAGTCTCTTTAAATGACTAAAACACCTTCTTAATTGCTAAGAGGCCAAATCGCCTATGTCTTATAGAGAGGTAACGCAGGAGTCAGATCACCTTTCAATTTAGGATCATCCTTGTGTACAGGCAAGGAAGACTCAAGAGTGAATGTGTGCTCTAAGAATGAAGAAAGTAGGGCTTGCGGAGCTGAAGAAGCCGCGAGAGCTGGGGTTTAGTCAGAAATATTCACTAGTGGCATCTTTCAGGAAGTCGTCTTGGAGAAGAGTGAATTGACAGCTATCGATAAGTCGGGCAGATGGTGAATTCGCACATGCAAGCGCACAACGAACATCGAGCAGCATCTCCAAAGAGTTAGGGTGAGTTGCTCGTACCAAAGAATTTGTAGGTCCCACATCACTAATATAGGTAAAAGTTTTAAAGAAACCAGGTTAGTTAAAATGAAATTTCGAGAGTAACTAGTTCGTTATAAATCAATACATCTAGGAAGAATAGCATAAAAAGGGATATCTTCGTATTAAATATAAGTTTTATATTTACCTATGCGTTTAAAGGTAGTACCGCCACCCCTCTCGTTTTTAGACATGGGTGAGATCCTCCAGGCATGTAATGAAATTGACATAATGATCAGCCTCGAAAGTAGGGATCGAGGGAGTATTTGACGGGGAGAAAGCTGGGCTAGAGAGATCCTTCTCGTTTGTTTCTTTCTTATCTTGTCCTTGGGCTCTTAGGGTATGGGGAGGCCGAGAGAAAGAAGCTTATGCGATGTCTCCTCTTAGCACAATACTAATTTATCCAGGCCAATGCTTTACTATTTATACAGAGACGCCGGAAGTGAATGCAGACCTTCACGCCATCTCGCGGAACCTCTCGTAGTTACAATTAGGCTCACTATAGGGCATGTTATCAAACTCTCTCCTACCAATCTCTCTTTCTCTTTCTCTCTCTCTCTCTAATATAGCGTGTGAACAATGCTTCAACTAGAGATTTTAATGTTATATCCTTAAGTGGATATAACTAATACCACATAGAATAGCGGAAGATTATAGTCAGAAGGAATTTGTAACCCTTTTTATTGGATTAAAAACCACTTAATATGTAAACGCAGAAGGTGTGAAATCTGGATGCAGGTGCAGAAAATTGTGTAAAGAGTGATTTCGTTGTTTTTTTGCTTGTGATATTGAAGGCAGTTTCTACCCTACGTACGTATGTCTTTTCTCAACTTACAGAAATACTAATTTTCATGAGCTGATTCAAGGCTAGGGTGTATACCTAAATCACACAAATTGTGATAATAGCTGAAAATAAGCTTTAGGAAATCAGGGTTGAGATAAAGATGAAAAAAACTTTTCGATAGATAACAAATGATATTATGCGAAAAAGAGGGTCGGGCAATCTTACGAAACTAAATCAATGTAGAGGCATTCTCCTGTTTAATTTTAAATTTCAATTCAATCGAATGAGATTTGACTAAAGTTGTATATTTAATGATAGTAAAAGAAGGAATGGTTGATTTAATTGAATGACATTTAGGGGATAAAATTGTTTTATTGTGATGTAAATCTCAGTGTTGATGAAATGGGTTGCATAGATTGTGTTTTACAATCGTTAATGGGTACCGAGAAGAGAGCATCACTATGATTATTTCTCTTGTTTATGTGACGACTAGAATTCGTGTAATGAACAATGAATACAAATGTACGGGTTTTTGTGGAGAGTACAGTGGAACATCGCTTAACGAGCATAAGTCATTCCCGTATCTTACTTGTAATGCGAAAAACACGTTAAGTAAATAAATTTTTCCTATAGGAATCACTGTAAAATACGATAATGCATCCTATGCCTAAAAAAAATACCCTAAATAATTTTTAATAAAATTTAAAATTGTTTTTTTTTAATTATTAACACATAAAATATAAAGATTATTGATATAAATGAACCTGGGAAAGAACAAATAATTGGTCAAATAAAATAAAAATAATTACTGTTGCAAATTAGGAAAAAAGAAGCTAGCTCAAAGCGAAAAGGAGATGGAGACGTGGTGTGGGGAAAGATTATTGGTGTGAAGAGGATATCGGTTCTTCTTTTAAACTTCTTGAATCACCTATAAATCACCCTGAATGCTTCTTCTTCGTCTGTTGATGCTACTGGAGTTTTCTTAATGAGGTCGTTGAAAATCACTTTCGCCTTCTCGTTGATCCATATGGTAGCAATCTTTTAACATCGTCAAGAATACGTGGCCGTTGTCTAGATATACTTGTGACTCCCCTTGAAGCATTTATCTCCTTAATATTGTCTTTGATCTTGAGAACGGTGCAAATTGTGTATGTAGTCCGATTGTATGTGCGTGCTAGGTCAGCCTGGCTCACACCAAGTTCTCGCTTCTCAATGAGTTCACGTTTAACTTCTACGGTGATTCGTCTTCTCATATCGGTGTTTTCTTGCGGCGTTTTTTTCGGGAGCATCATTTCAAGGGTTATTAAACTTCGCACTAAGAAAAATCCCAAATAATGTCTCTGAACACAAGTTTGGAAAATGTACGATCACAAAAGAGACACTAAGAAGCTGCCGAGATGAGTGTTAAACACACATGATAGCCAAAAAGATGGCGGGAGAAAGTCAAGTGTAAAATACAAGGGACTTCCTGTTGTCTCCAATTTCAATTTTGTTCTTTATGGGAAACATCAGTTGTTAAGCAAATCAAAATTTTAAAGAAATACTCGTAAGCGAGGTTTGAGTGTACTTGGTTGTGAGAGATTTGGCTTCGCCATTAGTCACCTTGAAACCAGTGAAAACAAAAATGCATTCTCTTGAAATATTTCATTGCAAAAGCTCTGGCAATTAATCAATTTGTAAATATGGATTGTTTTAATTCTTGAAAGATTTACTAAGGAATCCTAATATTTGACTTCCAACCTAAAAAAAAGTTGGAAAATACTTCTGACACCAACCAAAGTCAGAGGCATCAGTGATTAAACGGATTGGACGGTTTCTTTTGGTGTCGAGTAAAAGTTGTCTTTTACTATATCGCCTTTTATAGTATAGATTTCTATCTCACGGAAATTTAATAGCATTTTAACAAGTCAAATTCTCGAAATCTAAGATCATAGATCTAAATATAAAGTCCTATTATAGAAGAGTTTGATTAGCACAACATTAAGTTATCGAATGATTACCACAATCACATTTCCTCTATCAGGTATAAAACAATTAATTACAGTATTGAGGGGAACACTTGATGTTGCTGTCATTATTAATACATGTGTCTATTGTAGGAAAAGCTGAGTGAAATAAAGGGGCAAGAAGAAGAGAAAAGTTAAAGAATAAACCATCTTACTTACCTAGTTGCATTAAGCCAGCCAGCTTAGTACAATTTTATAGCAGCTACTACAAGGTTACCTTTATAACCTCGCTAAATCAGGTGCATCATAGGGTTCAATTTTCTGCAAAATGAAATTAAAATTGAAAGAGAGAACCCCGATCGGAGTTACCAGGCAACGAGAGAAAGCCGGCGAACTCTATGCACTCCCTTAAAGTTCTCCGAAAACTTACAATTAGAAGCTTCACCACAATCAGAGCGAAAGTAGTATTGGAGTGGTTTAAGCGAGAAAAAAAGAAGAATAGTCCAGAATAGAACAGCGAGAAGTAAATAGGATACAATCAAGGTCTGCTGACGCAAAAGGTCGCGTGCTCTCACTTATTCTGATTTCGAGCCTTACAACCATCAAAAATTTCAATACTCCCGGACTAGCCTTGGCAGGACCTTGTAAATTATACCATTCTAAAGAGAATGTAAAACGACATCAGGTTCTAAATTTTGTTAGAATCGTCCGAATAGTCACAATGTTATTACAAAAACAAAGAAAAAGCAAAACAGGACCGACTGACCGATCGACCGACTGACATAGTGAGATGTAGAGTCGTCTGCGGCTAAAAAGTTGACTTGGCCAGTTATTTGTATTGTAGTTTTGTTAAGTTAGTTCAGACCATTTTTCGAATTTCAATTGTTCCTAATTTATTTGCTTCGTTCTCTTACACACTTTACTTTATACCTACCCTAATCTGGTTATCTCAGTGTAAGTTTTCATTTCTTAGTTATTCCAATGGGGTTAACATATTCGCGATGATGTTAATCACTTTCAAATTCCTCATTCGGTTTACATTTCATGTCTAAATTTCTTCTACTTCTTGATCAAAATGTCTAGGCATGCTTGAGAATAGGCGGTATGAACTTCCCTTTTCTTGTTCGGCTATCTGATTGGCTAATTGAATGCTATTTAGTTTTGTTCTATTCAATGAACTACTTATTTTGTTTGATATTATTTTTTAAGTGATTTTATTTTCCGTTCTCTATGTATGTATGTTTTTTTTAAGTTCGGTAAGTTTCTTGTTTGAAATTATATAGCTCGCCTCATTTTTTATCATTTGAGGCTTGATCAGATTAATTTTAGAGATAGTATACATAAGTAATGTCGGGTGCACTATCGTATATTGAATCAACGCTTAATAAATTTTTCTCTTATCTTTCATATTGAAGTTTTCATATTAAATAGCCTTTGAAGTCGCATTCTTCTGTTTGTTCACGCGGTTAAGATTTTCATTTGACCTGCGGTAGTTTTCAGTAATCCTGCATATTGCATTCGGTATTAAACATATACCGTTCAGCTTCTACCTACCTATTTGTCTGATAGAACCTTTCTCTAACTCGTTAATATCTTAAATTTATCTTGGTTAGTTTGCATTTTCGATTTTTTTTTCGTATTAGTTGAGTATTCTTTTCTCTTCTCTCCTCATTCTATCCTACAACTCATTACTTATATATGTACAAACTATTATTTGGCCAATGTCATCGCAAATTGGAAGTTTAAGGAACCCTCATTGCTGGCTGTAGGTAGATCAGTGGTATAAATTAAATAGAGAGGGGCTCAAAAACCCACCTTGCTGAAGCCCGGCTATATATATATCCATGATAGAATGTTATAAAATAATTTTATGTTGTTTATTCTTATTTTCTGTATTATATATTACATCTTTTGATATATCCACCCTCATTTTATCTCTTTTTGCGTTAGCTATCCTTTTCCAAATCGAAATCTGTTTTTTTTTAATAGATTTTTAAACTGTAGATACAACGTCCCTGTTATTGATTAGAATAGAGAAGAAAAAAATTGCTACATTTATATAGGCACTTGTTCTAAATTAATTTGGTTGTGCTGAATCGATCTTTCCTTTTTTCTTTTTATAATATCTCAATATCTACTCCCTCTTCTACAACATTCCCTGTTGAGTTCCTGATTTTCATTCTTTTCTTTTCTGGTTTGATTTTAATCTATTTCTGTATTTACGAAATTCTTTAGGCGACGCACCAGCTTCCATTTCTTTTTTTATCCTAATTTTTAATTAATGTCATGGTAATTTGTGATATTTCATGGATAAAGGGTTCTTTGGCTACACTATGGTTTCACTCTTTTTTTTAAACATTCTACTTAGCTCTTTAGCGTACGATCTGGGTCTCACAAAGGTTAAGAAATAATACATAAGATAAGGTTCTCTGTTATGTTTACTTCGATGTCCATTATTGTGGTCTGCCTAGGCGTTAATTTTGCAGATAGTTTACAAGCTGCTGCTGCATAAGTCGTATTCTTTTTCATTTCTGTTTCATCGTTCAATTTCTTGTTCTTCAATTTACAATTGTTTTTTTAGAGACCGTGGCATGGAAATGTTCTGATAGTTGAGAAAATTTTTCATTTCAGATGTTTCAATTTCGGTTCTCATTGCATGGGTCGTATGGTTTATTAAATGTAGTCAAAGCGTCTGCAAATGAGGAAACGGTTAGTGATTAAATTGGTTGGTGTCCAAGGTTCTAATCAGTTTTTACAAGCCAAATCATTCAGAAGTTAGCCCAAGACATTTATGGTGTCACAAAGTGCAATATATTCATGATTTTGTTTCTCGAGTCTAAGCAAGATCAATCCAATTTAAGAGCATATTCTAAATCTTAAAATGTTCATGATTTGTGATTTTAGGATCGAGTGGAGCCCAGTAAATGTATCCGTTGTTTGTTTCTTCTTCTATTTCACAACTTGTTAATTTTTACTGGGAAAGAATTTTTCCGTTTATCAGTATGGGATGTGAGGATTTAATATTCCCCCATTGAAGCGGCGATTTAGAATGTGGTTAGTAAGAGAGAGAGAACGAGAGAGATAGCGATGGATATAGATAAAGAGAGAGCAAGGAAGAGATAGGGAGAGGTGTAGCAAAAGATGGAAGAAATATGCAGAGCGATAATGAGAGTAAGTTAAAGAGAGAATAAGTGTCCTGGTATGACCAGGTATACTCGGTTATACGCAAACTGGCTTACTGACCGGCTGAGATTAAAACTCCACCTGGGAATGATTCTAAGAGTGCTATAAATACACAGTTGATAGGCCAATGAATATTCAAACATGGCTACAACAATATACTTTAATAGGACTAAAGATTACATATACATATAGGCTAAGTTAAATGGCGATGCAATTAAATATAAACAGTTCACTGCTAAGATGATTAACACTATCATTTAAGCTTAAACAAAGGGATAATTAATTAAGTAATGATTTTGCAATTATGCAAGTTTTAGAGCAAAGGGGATCCTTAAGCTTCGACGCGGTAAAGGTGGGAGGAGCTTGACGAAGCGGGGTTAAATTTCTTTTACCTTGATGTGCGGCGAGTATGACCAGGTAGGTAAGTTCGACCTTGAACTTGTGGGTGTCTCACGGGACGTTAAGATCTACCTTGGGAAACTAAAGTTGGAGACCCTTATCTTTAAGAGGCAAACGGAGGGTACTTCGAGGATGGCTTTTCCGATCTGTAAAATCCGAAGACATGATAAGAAGGGTTGAAGCGCGCCTAACTATTTCCACGAACAACAATGAGTGACGACTAGCTTTTCCTTGGCTCTTCGACAATCACTCAATTCTTCTCTGGACGAGAATGTAGTCGATTTCCTCTCAACTATGTAACTCAGACGTTACGGCTAACGTACTGGACGGCGGCTTGAGACACAATTTGCATGTGTACTTCGAAGTCCCGAATATATACTCCGAAATTATTTAGACGGGGAGAGAGATTTATCGCCAACAGACTTCCTTAATTACCTTGGGTCGCGATAAGGGCCCATAGCGACAAGTCACGTTGCCCTCTTAATGGTCTTTCCATTGTGCTAATTTTCGCAGTATATAGGGCAAACGAATTTAGAGCAGTCAACGGCGAACTGGGAAGGTCACGGGCAGGGGCAAACTTTTTCTTTCTCCTTATTCTTCCACAGTATAGAGATATTTTGAGAGAGAGAGAGTTATAGAGATAGATGGAAAGAGAGAACGATGGACATATATATATATATATATATATATATATATATATATATATATATATATATATATATATATCTCTATATATATATATATATATATATATATATATATATATATATATATATATATATATATATATATATATATATATATATATGTTTAGTGAGATAGATGGAGAGAGACATGGAAAGAGACATAACGAGAGTGAAGGAAAGAGAGAGTGAGAAAAGGAGAGACAGAAACGATCTGAGATAGATAAATAAATAAATGGAGAGAGAGAGGGGGATGGAAAGATAGTGAAATGGAAAGAAAATTCGAGTATCAGTGAGAAAGAGAGAAAGAGATGGAAGAAAAGAGAGGTAGTGTTCGTGTCTATGAATGTGTGCAAACAGTGTATTTACCAAATAAAATTATCTTTCTTACTTTCCTTTTTTTCCAGAAGCACTTTCCCTTTAACACATTTATATTCATGCTCATGAGAGGGCAGGCTCCCTAAATTTAAGTAATCTTATACTAATATTACAAGCACCGCTTTATTTTAGTGAATGGTTGTGTAGTCTAGTGGCCAATATGCTGTGTTTTGGGCTAATAATTAAATAGCTAAACTCTTGCCTCAAATAAAGCTATCTATATCCTCTATAACCCAACTTACCAGTCACCGCTAACCCCTTAACTCCCCGCTCATCTACAGACAAGTAAAATTTTCAAGCCTACTTCTCCATTTTCAGCCAGTTGCGCAAATGTTTCCCTTATAACTTTACCGAATTTAAAGGACATTCAATTTACTCAAGACATTATCACTAACTTTAATATAAGGTAAAATCCATAGTAACCAATTATTTTAATTATATTGTTTTCATATTTCCTCAAGTGAAGCCATATATACCTTGCAATAATAGTAAATTAATTATCATTAATAATTTTTCGTTCAAGTGCTAAATTCCATGTTTTAATTGTCACCATTATCTTTACCTTATTCTTTAATTATCTTTTATTGTGCATTAATAAATAATAAAGTCGTTCCTTGGAATCTTCCCGAGTAAAGTTTATACATTCATCTTCCTCCAAATACTTTCCAGGCAGTCAATACTTTCATTGATTACACATGGAAATCTTCGCAAAGTTAAATACCGCCTACACTGATAATATTTAGTATCAGCAGTTACAGTGGTGCCTACAAGTTCAACTCGTAAATAAGTTACCTATGAAATTAGGGGAAATTAAAGACAAAAAGGTTTTCAGCAAATTAAAACAAATCAACCAATTAGGCAAAAATAATCATTCAAACCTATAATTGTAGCTAAATTGGGAATTTATCTAATTTACCAAATAATATAACCGAAGTAGATTATAAATTCATTAAAAAAAATATATCACACAAAACAACAAACCATATTACTCTAAATTGGATTTAATAACTTCGCATAATTCCTAGATTATTTGCAAAACTAATTTAGTATAGATAAATTTTCTTTAATATAAAAGGTTTCTGTTTGAAATGAAACTATCATACAATATCTAATATATTTTAAGCAAAAAAACAGTGACTAACCAGGAACCAATTATTATCGCAAAAGCATAAAGGACATCTAGGATACAAGGAGAAAACCTTACGATAAAAACAGAAGTAGATATTAGTTATAAATAATATGTTTATGAGGATATACTAAAGAAAATATAATCCAGTTATAACTGAAGTACTGAGCCATGGCTATGACAGGGGTAGAATTTCTCTTTAGAAATTAAATCAATTAAATTAATCGCCTAGGTTCTCCAATCTTAACGGATATTTGCAGGCAATTCTAAATATTCATTCAAACACTAATTAAAATATTTTAAAGTAATACATATATAACATACCCGAGGTCACAAAAAATAAAAATATAAAAATGAGACATTATAATTTTTAAAATGACCATAAAAATCATAAAAGCGGAGTTACTCCTGAACGAGCTTTTGGTTAGCACGCTCATTAATGTGGATCCCAATATAACATTGGTCCCACCAAACAAAACGAATTTTCTGTGCCAAGCGCCGAGAAGAGGTAAGGTGACGAAGAGAATCTGAAAGTTTTCCAAGGTGTTAAAAATAATAACATCTTTAAACGGTAGATTAAGAAAGGGGGAAAAGGCGAGCCAAATACCAAAATGCTTGGCGGTAAAAATGGACGACATTCAGGTAAAGATGTCTCTAAAGACTTCCAAGATTACATTTTAGTAGCACCAACTCCATTATCCGATTTTGAACAGATATTGTGTCCGGCATGTTGTAGTGTAAGGACAGAATGTTAAAGAAATGTTACAGTATTTAAGAGTCGTTATACTTGATAAGTTGTCTTATGTCAATACAAACATTTGCAGGCGGTGAAACCCAACTTAGAAAATCACGTGTATGGATGCGTGACACAGCTGAAATATCGAGTTTGAAACATGACTACCCATTCTGAGTCCCAAGAGACTGGAAGATGGTAGTCTGTCTAGGTTTAGTGAGTGGGTAATCCCAGTCCCACTTCCTGAACATATATTTTATTACCGCACCGAAGTGAAGTGGAGGTGAAGCGTATTCAATACACCTCCCTCAGCCACTTCTGGTAAATAAGAATAACCCCGGTGCGTACCCTTTTGATCAAAAATAAAATGATGATCCCTTGAGTGTCTTCCCCACTCAGTAAAAGCCAACCATGGGTGGGTCGGTGGAGTATTGAGATTTAAGCCGAGTAGATTGCCTAATAATTGCCAAAGGATCGTCTTAATTAGTTAAACACACATATACAAAAATACTCTTTAATGTACAAGAATTTGAAATAAGCAACAGCGTATATAAATATAAATAGGATTAATCTTGCACTGAATAAATAAGTCTACAAAATGTCGTTGGGATTACTTGCAAATTACTCATTAGGGTGCTCGCGTCTTAATTTCACCCACCAGAACGAATGGAATATTATTATTGAGTTAAACACTGAATTAAGTAAGCTCTTCAAATATTCGAGGTTACGGGCTTGGGATAAGAAGTCTAGTTCACAAATAAACTGGTGAACTTAGGGGATGAGATAAGTCAATTAACGATACCTTTGAGTTCTTAAGTATTTTTGAAGGGGAGCGGTCACGATCTTCTTCTGGTGACGATGATCGCACCTAGTTCGGCCGTCCGAGGTTACCGAATGAGAGAATAATCCTATACCGGTTTAATGCTGATCCTTTGCCGGATGACGAAGGTGAGCCACACAGTGACTGTAATCGGACACTTCTTCCTTGAAGTACCTGTCCGATTATTCGGCTCCTGGATTGGGTAGCCAAAACCAATTACCTAGCTACATCTAAGGTAATCCACAGAGGGAGGTCCTGTGTAACCTCAGACTCTGAAGGGTGGGCGGCTGCGAGAAGTTTGGCACCTATAAGTAACGTGACGGCAACAACCAATTCCCTGAGAAGTTCCTTCCTTGCATCGGGCGTGCGGTTTCCTTTGTGGATTGAGTTTCACACACTCGACGTAGGTCCAAGAGCTTGTGCCTGATTCCAGGGAGAAGGCTTCGTTTTATTTCTCTCACGAGCAGAATCGAGAGAGATAATCGAATTCTCGTAAAATCATTATCGTCGCGCGAAAGACCTTTTTTCATCTTTGGGCTGAAGGTAT
Organism: Ceratothoa steindachneri; assembly: GCA_963969495.1. Lineage (NCBI taxonomy): Eukaryota > Metazoa > Arthropoda > Malacostraca > Isopoda > Cymothoidae > Ceratothoa > Ceratothoa steindachneri. The sequence goes on from OZ018327.1 coordinate 84,859,417, forward strand.
TTCTTTCACGCCTTTGAGCTATCTCGGAGTTTACGGCGGTGCGAAAAAAGGTAACGGAGAATTCGAGGCGAGAGGTGCATTTTAGGGATACAAGAGGGTGCGCAGCTTTTTGTTGGAGTGTTTCTGCGTACACCTATGTACGTGTTATTCAGACTTCTACATAATCTATCAAAGGTGACGATCGAGGAAGCCGCGAAGATACATTGTACACTTCGAAAGAGGTATCTCAGATATAAGTACAATTTATGAGTGTAGAGTGGTACAATACAACTCTTGACATAAAGGCTCTTTAAAGGAAAAGTAAGTAAAGCACCACTAGACCTTTAGACGGCAATTTATGGCCCTAATTTAGCCATCTAAGGGCCGTTACTGATGCACAGGAGTAGACATGGGTCAATAAATCTAATTTGGCTGGGATAAGTAGGCTACATAGCTTCCAGAAATTGCGTCAGTCACTACACCATGAACTGTGAGACAAAACATTCAAATATCCTTTTGCTTGAAATAGTCGGCCTTAAGGTGATGTTTTGTAGCTCTTTCCCTGCAAAAATGCATATTTATTTCCTTGTTTATCAACCTATCAAAATATTTGCAAGAAGGGCTTCGCACACTGTGTCGACCGACAAACGAAAGTTGCATGTCAAGGAATATCTCGCATCCCCAAAACATACAGCTGTTGCAAGATGCCATATATGGAAGAGGCCAAGATACTAGCACCTTTACGCTGGAGAAGTGATATCTTAAGTTAAACAGGTGTGGCTGACATAGAAAGACGGTGGTCAGAAGTGAGGGGGCAACAGGAAGGCTTTGTACCTCTTTCCATGTAAAAATACATACTAAATGCTTTATTTATCAAGAAATTGATACATTTGAGAGAAGAGCTTTACACACTGTGTCCACCGACAACTGCAAGTTGCATGTCAAAGTAGGTTTCTCTAATGCGTTGTGTAAAATTATAGAGCTAAAATCTTGAAATAAAATTTGGTAAAAGATCTCACATCTCATAAATATGCAGCTGTTGCAAGGTGCCATATAGCAGGTAACGTTGCAGATCTTGTTGCTGAAAAAAATTTTAACTATCATTTCTCTTCGCTAAAACACTCTTATATCCCCTAGAAGTTGAGTAAAAGGCCTTTACCCAGATAAGATTATAAACATCGACAAGAAACAATTCAGTAAGTGGATGGAAACTTTATAGAATCTTATAATGGATTACGTGAAGGCCGGTAAATGTCGACATAGATTAAGAAAATGCAATGTGCATTTCAAAGATCGTAAATAAAATATTGTAAGGAGAGCAAGAGAATGTGGAAAAATTGAGGCAGGGAGACTAATGAGAATATTTAAGGGTGAAAATCCTAATTGTTAATCAGGCATTTCTAGTTGAATGTAAAAATAATCGCGCCAAGGAGTTAGCCTCCATCACATAGTCAAACAAACGACCAACATATACATTAATGGCTAGGAGAGCATGTGTAGTATACTTATTCCAGATCGTATGCATCCTCTTTAAGATTTTTGCAGATATGATCAAATAAAATATCGAATATTCATATATATGAGAAGAGCTTCGACTGGTATGTCAAATGTTCCTCTGATGGAAGGCCTGATCCTTATTCTGCCAGTTCGTGTACCTTGTAAGACTTCAACAATAACAAACAAGGGCCAGTTTGTACGCTTTTATAGATTCTCCACAGTTTTTCATCTGTCAGGGTAGATTAGATCTGCTTCGAACAGAAATCCGTCTAGGTACGGTTCTCCCTGCGACGGTACGTATAGATAATGTGACAAAATCTACAGCTGAGTGAAAGCTATCAAGGCATCCAAAAAGGCATCAGTATAAGTTGCGCGGAGAAAGATACTCAAATCGACCGTTCGTCCTTTCTACTATTGAGAAGGAGAAAGTAGCTCCCCATGTCGAGTCCTGCCAGAACTATTAGGTTGAGGAATAAGTTCTTGCGTTTTTTTTAATGTTTTGTTGATTTAAGTTTTGTTGACGTTATTTGTGCACATTTTAAGAAACAGTAATAAATAATGAGAGCAAAATTTGCAAAGGTTAGGCTACGTTTCTTAACAGCGCAGACTATTAGGCTTTTGCATAGGCTACGTCTTGAAGTTGAGTAATAAGTCATTGCTGTTTATTTAAAAGTTGTGTTAATTTAATTTTTGTTCTGTACTCTTGAAATGGAATGTTAAATTGAAAGAAAGGCGCATTTTCGACACTTTTTGTTATTCATTTTTAATCGAGACGGGAACAATGCAAACGCAGCCAAGGCTCTTCACGATATTTGTGCTGTGTACGGAGAAAATGTTTTATCAGAAAGGACCGCTCAATGGTGGTTTTCACCTTTCAAAAACGGTCATTTCAATCTGAATGACGAAGAACGTTCTGATCGCCTCATTAAGTTGGATGAAGATAGATTGAACAACCTTCATCATGAAAATCCTCTTCAATCGACTAGAGAATTGGCTGTACAATTGGCGTGTGATAAGAAAACTGCAGTGAATCACATTCATTCGATGAGAAAAGTTAAAAAACTCGGTGCATGGGTTCCACACGCTTTAAACGAAAGCAACAAACTTCAACGCTCCACGATTGCCGCAGGTTTGCTTGCTTGTTTATGTCAACATGAACCATTGAAAACAATGGCTTACCCCTATTAAAAAAAACACTTCCGCGATAAAGCAAGGACTTCATCCACGAAAGACGATGCTGTGTGTGGTAGGATTGTGAAGGCATCATTCTTTATGAGCTCCTTGCTAACAACGAAATTGTCAATGCAGAACTCCACGTTCAACAAATGTATCGACTCGCAGAAGGTATTCTTGAAAAGCGACCTCATCGACCTTATGGAGTCCTTTCACAACACGACAATCCTCGTCCTCACATTGCCAAATATGACAAAAGACGTCATCCAAACACTTAATTGGGAAATCCGCCGCATCCTCCATATTCGCTAGACTTGGCCCATTGGATTTCCATCTGTTTCGATCGTTTTCCAACAATTTGCTCGGGGTTTCGTTCAATACTGATGTGGAATTAAGAACCTGGTTAGACGAATTCTTCGAGTCAAAATCCAGAGATTTTCATTCCAGAGGAATCGAAAACTAGTTGAATGTTGGAAAGAAGTCGTAAATAACAACGGAGAATACATTATTGATTAGATTGCATATTGTTATCAATTAAAAATGAAGTTTTTCTAAAATTGTTAATGGTAATGAATAAATTTGATAAAACCGCAGGAACCTATTCCTCAATCCACTATAAGAAAATGGTTGCTTCTGTGCAAGTCTTCTAGAACCGAACACTTTAAGTTAGAAAATTATTCTGAAAACACAAGGACAATCATCGATCTTTAAACTCTGACTGAACATGAGACGAGGTAAAATCACCAGCGTTAATTAAAAAAAACTATTAAATTGCGTGTTACATCGCCCCATAAGTTATTGCGAAAATTAAAATAGCCTGATAATAAAAAAAGAGTGGTATTTATTCTAAAAGTTCACGGATCACATTTGGTCACTGCCTTGAAGAATATTGTCTGATCAGTAGTTGGGATTCGAAGGATTGCGGTGTCGCATGTCTACGCTACGAAATAGACATTTCTTCGTGCGCCAAGTCATCAAAAACAAATGAACAGTTAAAAACACGAAATACAGGAATTATTAGAAATGGGCGAAACTTGAGCATATTACTCTGTAGGAAAATAACAGAAGGCTGAATGTCAGTATAAAATAACTCTGAGCCTTCCCATATGAGAATAACTCCCTGATACTTTTAATGTAAGAATGCGTTTATTGTTTTTTGCTTGTCAAAATCACTAAAAATTATAATGCCTACGGCCGAGTTAACTAGGATGGATAGCGAACATCCCATCGAACTGTTAAACAATAATTACCACCATCTACCAACTTAAAAGATATTAACGGAGTGAAGTACTAAAAGAAGTAGATGAGAAAATGAAGATCAACGATTCAAATGAACTTGAGTAGAACGGGGCGTTAATTCCAGTGGAAAGGGCAAGAACAAAGATAACTTCCTGCACACAGATAGTTGCTAAAGATGCATCAGTCTAAATTGATCGATTAATGACGTGAGTGTTCCGAATCATCGGACAAAGTAGATTGATAGAGGCCTACCTAAACGGCCGTCCTGACTAATCCCTGAGCCCAAAGGATCTTGTTATTAGATTGATATTGAATAACTGGAGTCAAAAGAAGGTAATTACATAATGGATGCAACTCAGCAAAGTTTTGACTAAGAGAGCAACACATAATCCTAAGGAGGGATAACAGATTTTAAGAGCATGCGTGTCAGACAGGGAAGCACTTGTTTTTAGACTAGCTGTCTCGGACAAGAGAGGAGACATCCATAGTTTCGTTAGTGTGTTCAGTAATCTTGTTTGAAGCGTCTTTCCCTGCGTATCTACATAGATTCTGAGGTGAAGGTCAACCGTTAGTTCCAGCGGGGAGGGATCGGAGCTCCGAAGTCCTGAATTGATCAATTCCGTGTCAATGCGAAATCCCGTCGTTCAACCTATCTGCCACGTTGCGTTGTTAGTGGAATAAGGTGGACGAGGATCCAACGGTAGAAAAAATCTGAGATGTCATGGACCATCCCATAACCAATCTTCACCAAAGAGAGCAAAATAAGGTCGTGATCACAATAATTTTGATAGAAGGATGAGAGATTCTTGATTATAAAATGGACAAAAAGAAAAAGAAAGGTTAGATGGCGATGCCTCCCCAAAGTATGTAGCTAGGGAGAATGAGTGATTTAATTAAATGAATAAAATATTAAACATCAAGATAAATATATAAAATACAAAAGAAATAAGGACAAGGAGAAAAAGAAGGATACATGATGGAATTCCACTTGATTACACTCGCCAAAGCAAAGGTGGAGCCCACTCGTGGCAGAGAGGCAATGCGTGCTTTCTCAGAGTCTCAAAGCACCTTGGGTGAGTAGAATATTTTCCTTAGAAAATATTAGTGTTGCAACAAGTAAAAAATATTAAGCAAGGAGGTTTTCTGTTTATCTTTTTAGATTAATACAAACTTACTGCGATGTTTATATCTAATTATAAATATTACCGTTACTGTAGCAAGTTGCATTTCTACCTATATTAATTTCATGACCTAATTTAATTTTAAGGCAAAAATTATATCCGCCAAATGATTTGGCGGATATACTTACATGTGATAACCTATATATATATATATATATATATATATATATATATATATATATATATATATATGTCTGATTCCGTACACGATGTATAAAAAGATCATTACGGATTTCGTTGTAATTTTGTAGAAACGTCAAGCGATCTTTACTAGCACCGAAGGATCGTTCCTAAACTCTACTGTAGTAAAAAATTATTAAATGAGGTCTAAAAGTAACGTAAACGCACACTCATTGGATAGGCAGTATGTGATCTCAATCTATTAAGTGGAAACACCGCTTCTAACGTTGGGTATGAAGCCTTTGCGTGGTTAGTGGATAAGGCACTGAATTCACACTTTGTGATGCCGGATTTAATCCCATCGAGGCGAGCAGGCACAATTTTGTCAGAGTTGGTTGAGAGCTAATCATCTAATGGTAAGCACGCCGATAATGAACACCTGGCGTCGGAAAATCCAAATATGCAATCAGCACACATATAGTAATCACAACACCCTTATCTCTTTTCCTCTACCTCTGATTGTCTCCTGTATCGGATTTCTCTTGGGTCGAATGTCATATGAGGTAGTCATTTGTGTTTTGTATCCACATTAAATTCTTTGTTTTCATTGAAATATACATAGAACTGAGGTAAAAATAATATATTGATAACATATACAGTATGCACTTGATACTAACGCAAGTGTATTTATTTTATTAATTAACCATTTGTCGCGTTGTAAACATATTCAATAACATTAGGAAGAAATAGACAGTCAAAATGATAAATACATAACGTACAAATAATTATTGTGTTCGAATAGCCTGAACTGTGATACACCCAAGTGGATCTATGAAGCCAAACTATATTAAATCTATTATTTTATTACCAATTTTATTAATACCTCGGGTTATCGAATCTTTAGGCTTTTAATTTAAAAGAAAAGACAAATGATTTCCAGCTAAGAACCACTTAAATTTATTCAATCTCCTAAATCTACATGTTGCCTTGACCGTAGCTACAATTAGGCTAAGTCCTTGAGTGTCGACTACAAATTTACATACATATATTCGTTATTTGTTTTCAAAAACAACCACCCAGTAAAGTTTCCCAACTAGCTATGTTCATACATATATGCAGAGAGGTAGAGTTTGGGGCTATATCCGAGTTGAACGGCTTAAGAATAAATGAGATGATGAAAGTCAAAAGAGATTTAATTAAATCTTGTAACTATGCAAACAATGTAAATTGCACTTGAGATAGAATAGTTTTCAAAGTCAAATTTGCTTATTTGGTGCCTAGAAGAGGCAAACTCATTGCTTTCAAAAGCAAGTGATGCAAATTTCATATAGGAAGGTTATCCATTTTTTTCCACGAATGGAGAAGGCAGGTTGATGTTTTGATTTAAGCAAGGAAAACATGGAGATATATATCTAGTTAGTGGTTTAGGTCTGTCCTTAGTTATATTTAAATGAGTCTTATTACTGTTGTCAATATTAACGCCTTAATTACAAAGGTTTTGTATTATCATGCTGAGATAATACAATTAATTGGACCAATATTTTTTTATTAAATAGAGGCATTATGGTTTTATAGTCAACCTCCCCGACATCATCTCCTTAGCGTAGGTTAGGCAGTGTAAGAGAGGAAAGCTAGAGACGATTCTCCCACCATATTCTCCCATTCCTTGTCCTAATACTCCTGAAGGCCAAAGGAAGGAGTGTCCTTTTGAGAAAGGAAGACGAAAATTGAGAATAAGTTAGAGAGACCTAAGAATCATACGGTCCAGTTGTATAGAAGAGTAATAGAAAGTTTTATTCCAGCAATCTTAAAAGTTTTCTCTTATAATGATAATTTTGGAGACCCGTTTTGAACTATATTTACTTGAGTAGTAGATGATGAGAGATATAACTCATCTTTTCACGTACATACAATTGTGCGATGTAACATTCATTTATTTTTATTGGTACTTTTCTCTACTCTGTTCATGGAATAACGATTTTATTTTTTCATGTATTAGTATTTTGATGTTTTCTTTCGTGTACATTTATGTAAAGTTTTCCCTATATTATAATTTTCGCGTTTGGATGAGTTTGTTGTGTTTCATGTGTTTGAGTTTGTTCTTCATTTATGTGTTTGTATTTTAATTTTGCTTGGTTACCTTCCTATTTTCTTTTAATTGCATCCGATAGAAAATTAGTTTTTTTTCTTTCACTATATATACCTGTTGTCGAAGACATATTTTCTATCGGCTTAAATATTTTTATCTGTTTTTAGATTGTATTATGGTTCAAGAAATTCTAATTTGGCGACTTTAGGCTTTTCGGTTTGTCCATTTTCTGTTTACAACCGTTATTTAGGTTTTCTTACGTATTAAATAAGCATTATTTACTTCATATGATTTTTTCCATTACTCAAATAAAGATAGAAGGAAACTTCAGGTTGATGTTTATTCTTCTGCTTATACTGCTTATATAGGAGGAAGCTTGTTGATTTTCTTATTTTTTCTATTTCTTTGTTTTGTGGATCTTCTTCAAGAATGTCAATTAAACACGTATATACTTTTACTCTCGGTGATATATTCACAGAAAATTCTCTCTAGCTTATTCTTCCTCTCTGAATTAGAGATTGTATATTACATGCTTCTGACCTAAACATTTGTCAAACATTATTACGACGTCTGTTAGGACCAGATCGATGTAGTAATTTTCTTCTTTCACTATGGCATTTCGTAAATGATTTGAGGTTGACTGTGAGTCGCTGATAGTCAATACATTGATTATTTTATTATCCTCAATAGATTGTATAATTCTTCCATTCAACCCCAACACTTTTCCGATGAAATTCTAGTTATATGTAAGAGCAGGATACGCTGTATTTTGTCGGTTTTTCGGACGAAGTTAATTTTGCTAATTTGAATTCATCAAGGAATTATCGTGTGTCCAATAAACCATTATTTATATCAGGTGTTTTAGAAACTTCGTTCGTTTATTTATAATCTTGGTGAATAATCAAAACACTTCAAACAATCAGTAGTATTTAGTTACCAGAGTTGCCATCCGTTTGAAAGATGTTATCACAATATTATAAGGGCAATTTGCTTAATTAGTAGTAAACTGTGTAAACCTTAACTAGGTTGAAATAAACCATCTGATTTAATTAAATTTTGACTGGAAAGATTTGCATTTCACAATCTAGTCTCCAACTAAATATTTTTCTATACTATGTTTTTTTTTTACTCTCCTCTTGTTAAGATTTTCTAAACGAAGCTTTCAACTGCAAGGATTAATGAGCCACAGAGGTATCAAGATATATCGCAGACTGAGAATAATATCATAAGAGCAATTGAGATATCAGGTCCCCATAAAGGTTTTTATTGAACATATAAATGGATAAATGAAAACAAAGTTTAAACAATTGAACCATTGTTGACTATACTTTCCTTCCGTTTTAGAGATCATTTTTTAAGAAAATAAAAGTTTATCTATATCTCTTGAATAAAAAGAATTAAGAATTGAAGCAAGATTTATCTAATATTTCTTTAATTGCCTTTTTATCAAATAATATTTCATTGCAAATATGATTGTCTTCAATACAAAAATAAGATTGTAATCCGAAGGGGATATTTCAGGAGAGCGTGAAAGACGATGCAATAACTCCAAATTTAGATGTACCAGTGTATTTCGCTGTTAATTTGCCCTAAGTCTATTGCAAATTCATTTAGATAACAATGATGTTGGCAGTAGTATGCGCTCTTTAAGTTCTTTCTAGATTATACTTATTTCTTTTATCCAAATAGGTTTAAAAAAAAAGATCGATTTTTTTGGTCACTAGTTATCTCAATTACTTCTATTATTCGGTGTCCGAGATTTCTCCTGATGAATCTAGTGATTGCTGATGCTTTCTGTTAAAATGTTTTATTTTTCAACTTCCATTAACAGGCGTAGATAATGTGATAAACTAGCAAGGCTGAAAGTATATCTTGAGATTAGTTTTGGAAGTGCAAAAACATCCAATTCAAACTTCGATTCGTAAATATCTTCGGGGTCATTAAAGCTTAACAAGGCGTTCAAGTTAGGAAAATTGTCCTCAAATTTAAATATAAACATCACACAAAGGAATATTAAGACTCTTAAATTTCGATTATTTATATTGTGTCACATTTGTATCGCCTTTGCCCCATTTCCTTTAACTTTTACTCCCAGCATATGTAAGTATTATTGGTTTTGGTTATTTAAATATAAGTTCACATTTGTCTTTGCTAACTTATTTTTAGAAACAGTTATTTACAAACCACAGCTAGTTAACTAATACTTAGATTATAACGTATTTAAAGCTCCTTCTAGCGAGAAAAGAATTATTGACTACTCATGTTGGATGATTGTTTTCCAAGTTTTGATATTTTATTTAGAGGCATCGAGTCCTTTCAGAGTTCGTGGAATTGAACGTAGCCCGTTTAGAACCCGAGTTTCACAAAGTTAGATACCTAGTATTGCGTAAACGTTGCAGATCAAGTCATTTCTCATGCTGGCCCACACGCGGTTGACGGAAGAATTCAGCGATTCGACGTGGTGTGGTGGTCCTCGCAGGCCGGGCCCTATAAATGAGCTTTAACACTGTAGTTGAGGGGATTGAAGTCAGGCTACTGCGGAGGCCATAATTAGTTCGACCAGAATTTTATATTCGACCCCAACCACTCTTGCACAGTCTTGACCGTGTTGGCCAGGGCGCAGTCTTGCTGAAAGACGTACTCCTCCTTCTTCCTGAAATTTCTTGCCAATGGCAGGACTTTCTTGTCCAAGATTTTCCTATAATCAGCCGTAGTGTGCTTGTAGCCTGCCGTGAACCACAACCGCGGCACTTTGTCGCCATTCAAAGCCACGTCGACGAGCATCACCATGTAGGTTTAGTTCTTCATTCCAGACAATTAGTGGACCTCGGAGACGTTCTGGCCGAAGGTTATCACACCATCGTTTGGCATCTTGAGGACTCGTGTGACCGTGAAGATTTTTATCAGGAAAATGAGAATTTGATCACCATGACATTTCGAGTCGTTGAAAGGGGGAAGACAACACTCCCAACGTTGTTATCATATGCAGTCGGTAAGGACAGGCCTTTTATCATAACTCAAGCTCTTGCTGTACTCCTTATTCATGTGCTTGGATACCGTAGCCAGCGAGCTGTTCTTCTTTTTAGCGGGCGCAGTCATATTGAGCTTCTGATCACTTTCGAATGCCTTTTTTACAGTCAAACTGTCTACAGCTTGAGGTCTGCCTGAACGAGGTCAATCTATGAGTTCTTCCCATTTTTAAACATCTCTATGACTCTGTTAATGATCATCTTGCTGATGTTGAGCCGTTTGACAATGTTAGACATGCTGTGGTCAGTGTTTAGGAGACCAAAGATGTCAATTCGCTTCACTTCCACTTAGCCACACCTGCAATGGAATGAAAATACTTCTAAATGACATGTGATTAAAAAGTAAAACATTACTTTTGTTTGAAGGAACTTTTTCCTATCACATACCTCTCGAAAGATCATTAACTAAGTGTAATAGAACTTTTGCAAAACAAGGTAGAAAAGATCTCTACTTTCCTTTTACTTATTTCTCTCGTAAGAAGAGGAAATCTACTGGAGTTCCTCCCCGAACCTATTTTTAATGTGTTAATCCTGAGAGGAAAACAGTGTTTGAAAACATTTTTGGAGAAGTATATATTGCTCTCATATGCCGAATATACATTCATAATGGATACATTGCGATCTGTCAAATAGTTTAAGAGATATAATTATTAAAATCTAATAAAACACTGAACTTACTAAGGATAAATGGTCTTAACTCAAAAAATATCTCCATACATCCAATCTAACTTTATTTATTTATTGGCATTTAGATCATTAGGATTGGTTCCAGTACAGCAAGAGAAATTAAATCAGATATTAAGAAAACCTCTACTGGGCGAAGATTGAACGGTAGTTAATTTTAAGACTCGCACTCATCCACTTAAAACAGTCTTTCAAGACACTACATACAAAAAAATTGCGGAACAGATACAAAGTAAACAAAGTCTGCTGACGAAATCGTCGCGAGCTCTCACTTATTATTATTTAGGATTCAAAGACATTCAAAACTTTGAATAATTCTGGACTAACGTTGGGAGGACTTTAGTAAATTCTATCATTCGAAAGAGAATGAAAAAGCAACAGAAAAGTTTCAAATTTCGTTAGAATTGGCTGAAAAGTTATGCTGTTATTGCTAAAACAAAATAATCTCCTGGCTAACATTAGGAGGACTTTGGCAATTATATCATTCGAAAGTGAATATAAAACAACAGGAGGGTTTCAAATTTCTTTAGAATCTGCCGAATATTTATGATGTCTTTGCTAAAACAAAATAATTCCTGGGCTAGCCTTGGGAGGACTTTGGCAATTATATCATTCCAAAGGGAATGCAAATCAACATAAGGCTTTCAAATTTCATTAGAATCGGCCGAATAGTTATGATAATATTGACAAAATAAAAATAATTCCGGGGCTAAACTTGAGAGGACTTTGGCAAATATATCATTTAAAAGAGAATTTTCTCAAACTAATTTTCATAACATTGTAGAGATATTTAGGCTCTTAATGGTGTAGAATTAGATCTCGAGATATCTCGTTTCCTCGTACATAGAGGTGTTCTCGTTCATGCCATGTGCTCTACAGAATGAATAATTTCGATTATCCTGCGGTTTAGATCTTTTAATAGTTGCATGCAACGGTTTCTAAGTTAGAAACTGTCGGTCGAGTTTGCTCTTTGTTGAGAAACAAGGTCTGGTGACCAAAGTTGCGTGCTCTCACTTATTCTGATTTATGACCTTATGACTTTCAAAACTTTTCAATAATTCCCGTACTAACCTTTGAAGAACCTTTACTATTATATCATTCAAAAGTGAATGTAAAACAACATAATGGTTTAAAATTTCGTTAGACCTGCCCGAATAGTAATAATGTTATTGATAATTATATCATATTCAAAGGAAAATATAAATTTACACAAGGGTTTCAAATTTAGTTAGAATCAGCTGAATAGTTGCAATATTATTTCTAAAACAAAAAAAGAAAAACGAGGCCTGACCGACGACCGACATATGTACCGAGATATATGTGCACCGCGAATAAAAATCAGGCGGTGGTGATTGTATTTTTACTACATCTTGAGGATGGATCATCTGTAATCCGATTTTTTGCAGCACAATGTTAGCAAACATGGTATTCATTACTTTTGAAAATGCTATATGGCGAGTTTAATTTGCATTGTTGGAGTAATAAATGCAAGTGTTGATTTTGGGCGAATCTTTTTTCTCTATATATAGGTAGTTTTTTGAAATTCACTCTCAGAAATTGCTGCTTTAGCCTAAATGGATAAGGCAGCTTGGAAAAGAATGCAAGGTATGCTACTCTTGACCATATTTGTTACAAAACCTTTGAAAATCTGGGGGAGGTTTGTGTCTTATGATTTTTCAGCTGATCGCAATTTAAATATATATGAAGTTATACATTTCTCTCTTGATCGGTTAAGGGCAAAGTTTCACGTGAATTAGAATTCTTCACTCGTTTGCTTTTTAAGTCATTAAAATTTCTTGAAACACAAAGATAAACACGATTCTAGCCATTTTAAACTTCATTACTTCCATAGCCTTAGCCTAATAATTTTTTGGGGGACCAATTTTTCTACAGATCTGTAAGTATGAGTTCTAGTGAGAAAACCTTGGATTAGGATTAATTTTCTTCATCATATTTAAATGAATTTTCAGAGGTCAGATCTTCGACTTCCAATTATGTTTAAAAATAACTATTTGTGCATAACCATTTTCGTTCTCGATAAGTCTAACCAATGCAATACTTAGTTCTACATACGAGGGGCGGGCAATAAGTTTTGAAAATCGGATATAAGGAAACGAGATATGAGGAAAAGTGTTGTAATATTTTTCAATATAACTATCCTCGACTTCAATGCACTTGTGCCACTTGCACCTGAGGCTTCGAATTCCCGACAACTAGAAATCTCCCGACTGCTGTTCAATCCACTCCTGAGCGGCGAGCTGGACATCTACATCGTCCCCAAACCAACGTCCACGCAGTGCAGCATTGAGCTGGCGGAATAAAAAGTAGTCGCTAGGGGCCAGATCGGGACTGTAGGGGGAAATGATTGAGCTCCTCGAATGGGCACTCGCACATGGCAGCTTGTGCAACTCTAGCCTTGTGGACAGGGGAATTGTAGTGGAGGAGCAGGACACCAGGTGTCAACTTGCCGCGCCACTTCTGATGGATGCATTTCTTCAACCCAGCCAGTTCCTCCGCGTAATATTGGCCTCTGAGGGTCCTTCCACGAGGAGCATAGTCCACCATCAACACTCCCTCAGGATTCCCGAAGATGGTGGCCATGATCTTCCTAGGTGACTGTTGGGTTCGGAACTTGATAGGGGTCGGAGAGCCCCTGTGCTTTCAGGTCATGCTTTCAAGCTTGGTCTCGGGATCCAAGTGATTGATCCACGTTTCATCACCTGTCAATCTGCGTGACTCGAATCCCGTCGAGTCTTGGTTGTACATGAGCAGCAGCTCCTCCGAATTTTGATGGCGTTGAAGTCAACCATGGGGCCTGAGGTTTCGTGAGGTTTCTAGGGACTCAACGGCCAGAGACCTTGGTCATGGACAAATTGTCGTGGATGATGTTAATAACACTTCCATGTGATATTCCCAGTTCTTGCTCGATTTCTTCAACCTTCACCCGTCTATTTTCGAGGATCATCCTCTCCACACAGGCCACATTGTCCTCGTTGATCACGTTTGACGGGTGTCCTGAACGGGGTTCATCTCCAAGGGACTCACAACCATGGCGGAACTCCCTATTCTAGCGAGCAATGGTTGCATAGGAATGGGCGGTGTCGGTGTACACTGCAAACATGCGTTCATGGATCTCTTTTGCATTCTTGCCTTCCTTGGTCAAAAATTTGATCACTGCGCGGTACTAAACCTTCTCCATTGTTGAAAGATTTGTGACTGACGATCTGCGATCAGATACGGCTTCTTAAATAGACGAGGCAGGAGCGTGCGGCTGTAGGTACTGACCTGTCATAACTTGTCCTAACAACCTCACAAACAGCCATCCCCCTTCCTCTGTTTTGCCCTACCGATTCGCAAAACTTATCGACCGCCCTCTAAATGGTCATAAATGCATTTCCATTCTCAGGCATGAAGGGATAATTATTTATTATTTAAGGTGGTGACCTATGGTACGGGAAAAAGATTAAATTGGGAAATCTTTTGTAAATATCAAATAAAATAAGGATTTGAGGTATTCTCTTGTTGTTGTCAAGTGTTTACTCGTAAGTCAAATTCTGGACATCTATAATCTTTCTATCTTATATAATCTCATTGTTTCCTAATATATTCACAAATGACTCGTTTAAAAATAGCATTAAGTTCTAATTGTTATTTTCTAAAGCATTCTCCTATGTGGCTGATAAGCAAATGATTTTTTTGTTTTAGTAAAAGATCAACCTGGTAAGGTTTTCTTGATATTCATAATATATGCACCTTAAAGTTTCCATGTGATTTTAGTTTTGTATATATTAACTAGTTTTTTGGCTATATATAGTTGTTAATGTTTTTCATTCTTTTTTAGAATTTCTTTTTTGAGGTTTCACGATGGCAGAACATTACTAAAGTGATATGATTTCATTTACAGATATGTTTTCTCTCACACTCTCTCTATGCGTGATTTTCTCTGCACTCTCATTTACAAATTTATTTTGATGGAAAATGCGGTGGATACTTAATATTCTATCTCATAACATTTGAAGTAACTTTGATTGTCAATAATATATTTCCTGGTGAGATGATTGAAATCTTTTACCTATAGCTGGGCAGTAGGGGGACTCTAATGACCGAATTCCCGATTATTGGGCACGATATTCCTCCTCTTACCCCATGAAATTCAGTGACGTACATTATGTATATGGTTAAGCCATCTGATAGACTTCCGGCTGCCATTGGGAAAGAGATAAAAGGGGCGAACCTTCTTTCTGTTCGCAAGATAAGTTTCGGCACCATTCATAACTTTTTTCACCAGACCCAACATTTCTAAATAACGCAATTCGGAAATCTCCCCGGTAACGGTCGCCATTAACCGCTTAACTCGTCTCTAGCCGACGAGCGACACTCATCGAAGCCTACAACTCCAATTTCCAGTCAGGTTTTACAAGCGTTTCTTTTTTAACTTCACCGAACACAAAGCAAATTCATTTTTCACCTTGTGTTATAGGAAATATTTTTGTTTCCGCCACACAAACGCACCGACCTCTTGGAATGAAATTAGAAGCCTATACGGGGGAAGGAGATGCTCAATTTCTCTAAATTTTTATAACACAATTATATATCTATACAATTTCTTTAACCTTGTAAGTACACTTTACCCATCTTTCAATACTGAATTAATCTAACGTTATATATACACTTGGTAAAATCTCCTTAATTGAAGTTGCTTCACATACAATTTAACAACAACGACATATGTAGTTACCACTAAGGGTGTTTAGATTTCAATCGCGACTACTTAAGCAACAGAAGTAGAATGAATAGATTAAATTTACTAATACATTACGTATAGAATAAACCGATAATTTTATATACTAGAGAACGGAATTATACCAAGCATAGCAATAGACTGGCAGGCCCTCCGAAACTACAGTTCTTGTCTCATCGTAAAAAAGAAAAGGGAAAAGTGACGGTGCTTCGTCTTAGATAAAGCCCTAAATAATTAAAATGTCGCCTAGACTTGCGAGACACCTATCACTAACCATAGCAAAATGTGAAAAGCATTATTACTAATTCTTATTATTAGAATGTTTTTACAGTCCAAAAATAGTAAATTAAATCATTAATCTTTACTTTCCGTTGTTACTATTTACTTTTGTAGGTTTAAATAGTATCGTTTATATCATTATAAACTTGTATGTTAATAATTGCTCTCGTTGATATCGGAGGTGAAAAACGGCTAAAGAAAATATTAAATAACGGCATACTTTCAGATGTGCCAGTATTGCCAAAGTATAGTCGTAATTAGTGGTGGCATATTTATCAATTTGAGGAAGCATCATTGCAAGGATTATTACAATTGACAATATATTTATATCAAACCATTTCTCAGGTAGAATTCCACCTAAAAATACATTTTTGCGATCCCTAAACCCCTAGTTATAGCAAGGAAAACAAATAGTTTCTAGCAACTGCATAATGAATCATCAAGAGGATAAATTATTCCTACAAAAATAATAGCGAGCTAAATGATAGAATAAAATCAGTGTTTAAAGTAATATTATCTCTAAAATAAACCCTACTATCTATGAACACAGCACAAAATTGAGACTAGAATAAGCATTTTAATCATCACTAGTGAATACCATCTTCCAAGGCGAAACTACTCTCCCATCCATAACATTTTAAATCTTTAGCAACATACGAATTTTTATGTTTGGTAGGGATCTAAAAAAGGCTAGAACCAGTGTTTTATGATATACTTCTAATAACTAAACCGGGAGAAACCTAGAACTTGTT
Organism: Ceratothoa steindachneri; assembly: GCA_963969495.1. Taxonomy (NCBI): domain Eukaryota; kingdom Metazoa; phylum Arthropoda; class Malacostraca; order Isopoda; family Cymothoidae; genus Ceratothoa; species Ceratothoa steindachneri. The sequence goes on from OZ018327.1 coordinate 84,876,180, forward strand.
CTGGATAGTTGTAATTGGAATCATGTTGGTCCTGAATGAGAGTAGTGCGCAAGCCTGGGTCTATGTTGAAGGCACTAGCAATAAAGTTCTAGTGTTTTACCTAGCAGATACTAGTTATTGAACAACAGTTGTGAATAATTAAGTTATAGAAGTAGGAAAACAGAGAACAAGAAACATTTTTGCCAATAATGGAAAAAATGGTATGAGATTGATCACATATCCATATTAATCAATTGTTAGCCCACAAAAGTCTGGCCAAAAATCCATATTACAAGAAAAGAAATGGCGACATCTTTTCGCACTTCGTTAATCCACAAACAAAATAGGCAAATGCATTGGTGACGACATAGTGCAAAAGGTAACAAAATGCTAAGATTCAAACACGAATTCCTTCTATGTAATTTACAAAAGTTCATTAAATTTTCAAAAGAATTAAACAAAACAAGGTAATTAATTTCTGTAAAAGATTATTCCTCATTTCCTGTTAATTAATTATTATAATTTTCATTTTTATTAAGGTGACGATTACATATGTTAATTTTTTTCCGTTACATAATAATTGTATTAGGGTTTCTAGTATTACCATGGTATAATTGGGTTCCCTATTCTAGGCTTAATCTAATTATTCTCCTAATCACATGAGAGTCTATATATATATATATATATATATAATTTAAGATATTTTTTCTTACTTTTAAAATTAACATAATTATCATCAAAACTAAAGTAAAGTTTATTTAATTTGATTAAATACCAATCGCATGAGTAAAATATGCGAAGCATGGACTGTATCTAGACAAAACGGAAGCCTATTTTAATTCAATTAGAACTTTATTTATAACGCATGCAATATAGATTATTAGCGCATTTCAACGATTTAAATTAAAATTAAGGCTTAAATAGATCATATTCGCTAACGGATAAGGTTTATTGAATTGGTAAAAGGGCTTCGAGAACACAGGTAAAGGTTGAGTGGATTTGTTTAATATAAGTGGCCGATTTGAGATATGTGGTGTGAGTCATTTAGTAAGTTATTTACCTCTGAATTTACACAATTTTATGTCTAACAATATAATCCAAGTGTTTACCGAGGAGCAAAGTCATGGATATTTGCCGAAAGTTTAAGCTTATTTTAAATATTGACATAGATTAGGTTTCTTGAACTTCTAGGAAACTTTAGCTTTGCGACTAGATTTTGAAAATTGCAAATGAGATTTATCAGTTTGCTTAATAATTGTTAAAGGTAATTTGGATAGTTTTGACCAGGACTTGGCGCTTTGGAATGTTTGATTTTCTTAATAAGAAATCTAATTTCCTTTTTCTTTATATCATTATTTGAAAGTTTAGGGTCTTTATCAAACTTAGTAAGTCTTTTTGTGTCGTCAATTTATATGAATCTCCGACTTCAAAGATTTCTAATATTTTAATTATAAGAGGAAAACCTTGGCATCATATATCAATTCAACCTACATTTTCCGGGCTCAACTCCGATTTTGCTCATATTGGGTAGGCTAAAAAATTTCCCTGAGACAAGTTAAAACATATAGGTCTTAATATTTTAGGTCCCACCGTTCGTGAGCTACGACATTGTGAATTTCTACCCTTGAGGTCACCAGTCAATACTTCAGCTCCATGGCACCTTAGAGACACTATTCTAATACCGTTTTAAATGTATTGAAGAGTTCTACAACCTTTTTTAAATAACCTTTTCTGCATGAGGTCAAATAAAAAGGGCATGATGACCTTTGACCTCTTACCTCGGATAAAAAAAATAGTATACTCCGGTTTTTTAAAGATTTTATTTGGTAGGTATATATATAATCTTCAATCTGATAAAGTTTTATGGTTTGATTTAATATGGTTAGCGTTGGGTATCCAATCTTAAATCAATACTGGTTTTTTGAAGAATAGATCCCTTGTTTTGTCGATTGATTTAGCATGAAACAGAAAATTAAGGGATGAACGTACAAGTACCACACCATAGGGCTATTTAAAACAAACTGAACTAAATGTTTTATAATAAACATTTTTTTTTATTTTTCACCCTTTATACCTAAAATTATTTCTAAGCTAAATATACCACTTCATAAATAAAAAATACTTGATTAACTTTTTGATTATGAACAAGAGAAAAGACACTTTTACTTTTTACATCAGATATTTGTACAAATATCATCATATTGTGGTATTGCAAGGACCTACTGGTGGTTTACGTACGTATAGGTTTGTTACGTAATTCAACAACTCCTTGATTACGTTTCCTCTAAGAGTGCTATATTATTATTATTATTACGTTATTTTGATCTTTGAGGATTTATAATGTCATGCTCAGCGTTTCGAGGATTAAATTAAATACTTCTAAGAAAATAGATCTTTAATTACAACATGAAAAAAAATGAAATCTAACAAAACAAACTATACAGGTATGAATTAAATGAGTTTAAGTGGACTTACTAATTTAAATCAAATGAATATAAAGTAATGGTTGGCCCAAAGCTCACTTTAATATTGGAGGCTAATTGACCTCCAACAAATAATGGACTTTCTTTAGCTTTAAAACAATCACACGTGAATCCGTCTGGGGACTAAACCTGGCATCAATTTTCATGTGGACACAAGAATGTTTTTTTGCGACCAGACGCGTGAACGCGTTCACAGACACTCCTGTTGTTTGGTTGGCGCGAGAACAGGCTTGAAGCACCCTTTGATTTCGGCGCGGGCGACGGTTGGCGTTAAGCAATTTGTCTTAGTCAGATGATTTCAACAAAGGGACCATGAAAGTATGCTTCTTCCAATCTTCTGGTTAATCTTGGAATGATTCGCACTGACGAGCGATGAGCAAATGAGTGAATCCTTTGACGAATGACGAGTGTTTGAAGCAGTTTATTTTAGGGTATTCCTCAATGGCGAGGACTATCTCTGGGTTTTGTTGTAAATCGGGATGGGGGATTTCTCTGACGAGAGATGATTGAGCTTGTTTCTCAATTTAAACTAAACTAAATTTCGGTGTGACCACCGAGAACTTGCAAGGAAGAGCTTCTTCTGTGTTCCTTTCGTTGGGTTGCAGGGTACTCTAGCCGTACTTCATCGTCACTATCGCTAACTTAATCTTCCTGAGACAGATGCTAATTTTCGGTGTGACCACCAGAAACTAGCTTTGGATAAGCTTCTTCTTTTTTTGATTGCCGGGCACTCTAGCCGGACTTCGTCGTCTCGATCGCTAATTCGACCTTCCTCTTTCTTCTACAGTTATTTGCTTATATACTTCACCACCCCCCTGGGTGGGGAAGGGATATGATCTTAGGAATTAAGCCTCCTCCTCTAACGGCGCTTCTTAAAGCGCCTTTCACTTAGCCCTAAAGGCATCTTCTGTCTTTTGGTCGACGCTCCTCTAATTTCGTCTATGAAGTAAAATTAAATCCCAACTCTTAGGGGAACTATTGCAGGTTTAACTAATGTTAGGCTCGCCTGACCCGAAATCTGATTATTTGAGCATCTCGTGGTTGTGGGGATGCCTTTTGGGTAGTCCTCGAGGCGAGGGAAGATCGAAGGAGGAGTTAAGTAATCGGGTTACGCTGCCAAATGCCAGGACGTTGCGGTGACCGAACCAAGGCCTCTGTTTTTAGGGTCGGATATCGATTTGCCTACACATCATATTTGCTAACAACAATATCTCTTCTTCAAGAACAAATTAAAGAGAAGGATCAAAACTCATTACTTATTTTCGAAATTATAATAACTAGGTCATGAAGAGGCCGCATTTGTGAAATCCTTAAATTAGCATCAAATTTTGATTTTAAAATGACACTATGTAACAAAATTTCACTTTTGTCTTGTCCTTGGGTTAAAAGTATTAATTCCCCATTGTTTGTGGCTCTATTAAATAAAAAAGCCAATTTTGATCGCACCACTTTGTTTTTGTAGCTAGGACATTAAATTTTTATACTAACCTATTTATGGTAAATAACATAATTTTTATGCAAAGAGTAAAGATATATAAAAAGTTTCAATGGTTATGTTTTGTTTCATTTATGGTATAAACATGAAATACTCTATTTAAAAAGCTGTAGAAGCAGTAATACAGGAGTAATAACAATTATTTCTCTTATATATATTTTTTGGCGAATTGGAAAGTAATGACAGTTCTCTTACATTCTACATATGTTCAGCACTACTTTGGTGAAAAATAAACTGTAGAGCTTTCTAGAACTTTTGAGAATTTTTTATATGTTTGAATAATTTCTAGAACGTTATGGCAACCTCGATGACTGTATAAATACAAAGAATGTCTACTTAACAGATCAGGTTAACCCTAGCCGTCACAGTGCAGATATTCTCACTCGTCATTAATACAAGTAGTCGTCACACATGGTATCAAGAGGATGTAAGCATCCGAAAGACGCATTTTGCTATGTCTGTGACGAATTTATTAAGGCAAGAGCGAAAAGGAACTCTGTAGAGAAATCTGTTATAATGTTTGAGTCAAGATGGGTTGCAGAATGTCCCTGAAATTCCATATTCTTGACGTTATTCTTGATAAATTTAAAGAGAACATGGGAGTGTGCTCTGAGGAGAATGGCGACCTTTTTCACCAGGATCTACTCAACTTTGAGCGCAGCTATCAAGGATAGTATAAGGAAAATCTTAATGGCAGACTATATCTTGGGGCTTATTCGTGAATGTAATCTGCAGTATAAGAGCAAATCACGGAAAACTACTCATTTCTAATAGTATAATTGTCTAGAATAGATAAATGTTATTTTTGTATCATTTCATTTGTTTTCTACTTTATGCAAATGAAACTTTAAATTCGCCAGTTCCTTCCAGAGGGAATAGGTAAATTTTATAAAATATCATTATTCTAGATACAAGCAAATATAAAATAACAGCTGCTACCCAACGACAAAAATCGTGTTACACAGTGTAATTAATTTAAAAGAAAATTCCATCTCCATTAAAGGTGACAAACTATTCGATATTATCGCTAAAAATTGAAAAATATAACCAAACTGAATACAAAAAATTTATGTTGCTTTATGACAAAGATTCCAGATGAACAAGAATGGTTGTACACGAAGTAGTAAATCATCCTTTAACTCCCAAATAGCCCAATTCAAATTTTGTAGAAAAGTTGGCGTGGTCGAAAAATTCTAACTTAGAATAAATATTGACTTGATTTGATTTTATAATTTCAGATTATGAACCCTACGAGGAACTCAAATGTTGCCATGTTTTGCTGTGGCCCTTTCCAAAAGCATAAGAAGAGAGTGTGGAGGGATATAAGAGACACCAAAATATTTGATCAGCAAGAATAATCATTTGAATCTGAATGAGAACCAAAGAGCCTGTAGTGGTTGTTTTAAACAATTTAAACAAGCTGACCTGCCATAAAAAACTCAAAGATCCTTCAAACAATGGTAATCCCAAAAAATCCTCTGGAGAAGAGTCTAGTGAAGATTATGTGAGAATGAAGATTGAAATCACTTCAGTAATAAATAAGGCACTGGCAACTTTTGAATCAACCCATTTCAAAATATAAAGATTATCAGTGATTATCAGGATACCTACACTATAAGGATAAAGTCTGAGCTGGCATTAGACCATTCCATTATATCTAGCAACTCAGATGACTCTGAGTCAGTGATGATAATGCAGCTTAAGGAGAAAGTTGAAGAAATGACAAAACGCAGTGAACAACTGATGATCCTTAACATCCTTCCCACGACTATGACTAGAATGTGGATTTTGGATGAAATTGGCTGTTCCAAATATATGGCCAGACAAGCCAAAGATCTGGTTAAAGAAAAAATAATATTTTCTACTCCACACCAAAGGTTAAGCAGCAGCTAAGCAAAAGAATATGAGGAAGCAATGGTTAAATTATACAAAAGTTCAGAAGTGAGCAGAGAAATTCCAGGCATAAAAGATTTTGTTTCAGTGAAAGGACATGATGGAAGAAGAGAAAGAAAACATAAACTTTTAATTTTTTGCAACTTCAAAGAAGCGTATGAGTTTTTCATGTGTATGAATACAAACACAGGTGGCTTGGTTTATTTACCAATCCTGAAGACTAAAACAACCTTTTGTTCTTTCCCAGATACTTAGAACTGAATGCCATTCGGTCCAGGAACGATGGAATCATGGAAGCAAAGGAATACTTATGATCCAATATTTCTCAAAATTGAAGGGTAACTGTCGTAGAACAGAAAACTCTAGGTATACCAATGGCTGCTCTGAAATGGTACGGCATTGCAGTATATAACAACTGGTATCTTGCCTGTATTAAGAGAATTGATACAGACGCCAACGAAGTATGTCTCAAATTCCTGGAGCCACAAGGATCAGCACAATCATTTATGTTTTCATCAGAACCAGGTGAAATTGTTGTTAATGTAACATACCTTTGGTTGTTGTGAGCCCGACAAGTACGACGCGTACTTACGTGTTGCAAAGTGGAGATAGAGCAATAGCTACAGAGTTGTTGGAAAATGGTCTTCGTAATCCACGAATTTAACCTGAATCTGCCATAAGTTGAGTGTTTGTAATTTATTTCATTTTTTGGTGTTACAAAAAGCGGTGTAGTGTTAAAACTATAATAAATCACAATATTAAAATTGTTGCACATTAAAGCTTATATATTACTCTTAAAACACAATAAAAAAAATCGGAGTTTACTATTATTAGTGACCTCGCACATGAAAAGATTATTTAAATCAATATATAGATTTCTCAAATAGCTCTAAAATATTTCTAAAATGTTTTTTTAAGTGGTGGAGCAGCCGAGGTATTTACTTATTACCAAATGCAGTACATCCTTAAAATGACCTCCTGGGTCAACTTTACAGTGCCGTCGCTCACGAACGGTGCGACCTAAATATTTAAAAATATGCTTTTGCTCAACTCGATAAGATCTATAATCCTACCCAGTATGAGCCAAATCGGAGATGGGTCCGGAAAATCGAGGGTTTTGAGGGTTGAATTGACACATATCGCTTTTTCTTCGGATTGTTTTAAAAAGGCGCAAGTTCTTTTTGAAAATTCTTTAAAAGGCTTCTAATTATATGTTATGAAAATATTTTTTTCCCCTTATTTTTGAGCTCACATCAAAATGAGACGTAATATTTGGCTAATTTTATTTTTAAATTGAAACTTAAAGTTATTTTGTCAGTTTTTAATTTTATTAAATTTTAACTCTATTATAGCGCACTATTTCGATATGTACATAAAGTGAAAATTAAACGTTGAAAATTGTTATACGTTTCAAGGGTGTTCCCAATGTTTAAATGTTTTTCCAAATTTAAAAGTTTTATGCTAGATCGAAAAATAGCAAATGACTAGTTTTTTATTCAAGAAGTAGTTGGAGACTCGTGAAGATTTTTAGGAATATTTCAAAACAAATTAATTATGTTTTGATCTTTCTTCCCTAGGGATTATATTCTAAAAGCTTTTCGGCATTAGTAAAAATTAAGTTGATGATATTCTTTTTGTCTGTGTATCTCAGGTTTTGATATAGTTATCCTTTATAAATTTGAGAATTCAATTTTTCTGCACTGTCCGCCATTTCAGAAAGGAAATCTACGTTTGCAAAATTTGATCAAAACGTTACCTTTTGTATAAGTAGAGCGGAAAACGTTTGATATGCATAGTTTCATAATCTTCAGTTGGATTTAGTGGCAAGTAGACTTGATATAATTTATTTCATTACTGTTTATCATGAAAATCAACTAGAATCTTAGATGTTCCTAATACCCATATTAATCGCCTTTTGATATCACGAATATTATGTATTTCATATATATATATATATATATATATATATATATATATATATATATATATATATATATATATATATATATAATAATAAGCCTCACATTTTCCTTTACAGCTTTACCTATTAAAAAGTTAATAATCGGGTAAGTTAAATTCTCTAAACGATCCATTTTAGAAATTTCGAATAATAACTGTAACGGGTGATATTATAAATATCTTCCGTTGGAACGAATACCTTTAACTAATTGTTATTGTTCTTTCAACTGTATATGTTTGTCTAAATAGTTACATACATATTGGTACATACTAGGGTATCAAAATTAAGCCTCTAGTCCCGTAATAATTATAATTTTAGGGTGGACCGCTCTTGGCGAGTTAGAAAAGGGCATTGAAGTCTGAAGAGGTTTAGTGAGTGGGTAATCCCAGTCCCTCTTCCTGGACATATATTTTACTTCCGCAACGAGGTGAAGCCGAGGTGACGTGTATGCAATACACCTACCTTAGCCACTTCCGGTGAATAGAATAACCCCGGTGCGTACCTTTGATCAAAAGTAAGACGATGATCCCCTGAGTGTGTCCCGACTCAGTAAAAGCCAATAATGGATGGTTCTGTGTGATATTGGGATTTAAGCCGAGTGAATTGCTTAATAATTGCCAAAGGATCGTCCAAAATAGTTAAAGACACAGAAAAAAAAAAAATCTTTAATGTACCTGAATTTGAAATAAGCAACAGCGTATATAAATATAATGGGTTGAGGAATAAGTTCTTGCGGTTTTATCAAATTTATTCATTAACATTAACAATTTTAGAAAAACTTGATTTTGTAATTGATAACATAAGGCAATTTAAGTAATAATGTATTCTCCGTTGTTATTTACACTTCTTCCCAACGTTCAACTAGTTTTACGATGCCTTTGCAATAAAAATCTCTGGATTTTGACTCGAAGAATTCGTCTAACCAGGTTCTTAATTCCACATCAGTATTGAACGAATTGCCGCACCAATTTTCGGAGAGCGATGGGAACAGATGGAAATCCGATGAAGCCAAGTCTAGCGAATATAGAGGATGCAGCAAGATTTTCCAATTAAGCGTTTGGATGGCGTCTTTTGTAATATTGGCAATGTGAGGACGAGCATTGGCGTGTTGCAGAAGGACTCCATGACGTCGATGAGGTCGCTTTTCACGAATAGCTTCGGCGAGTCAAAACATATGTTGAACCTAGAGTTCCTCATTGACAATCCCGTTGTTGGCAAGGAGATCATAAAGAATGATGCTTTTACAAAACCACCACACACACACATCATTGTCTTTCCTGCATGAATACTTGCTTTAATAGCGGAAGTGGTTTTTTATTGGGGCTAAGCCATTGTTTTGGATGGTACATGTTGAAATAAACACATCACCTTTCGGTGACAGTAATGATGCAGTGAAAAAATCTGTCCTTATATCAACGAATAGCCTTGTGACGAGCAAGTAAACCTGCGGCAATCGTGGAGCGTTGAAGTTTGTTGCTTTCGGTCAAAACGTGCGGAACCCATGCTTCGAGTTTTTTAACTTTCAGATCACACGCCAATTGTACAGATAATTATCTAGTCGATTGACGAGGATTTTCAATGGATCTTCATCTAATTTAATGGGGCGACCAGAACGATCTTCGTCATTAAGATTGAAATGACCGTTTGTGAAACATGAAAACCACCATTGAGCTGTTATTTCTGATAATGCATTTTCTCCGTACACAGCACAAATATCGCGACGAGCTTTAGCTGCGTTTGCGTTGTTCCCGTCTCGATTGAAAATGAATAACACCAAGTGTCGAAAATGTGCCTTTTTTCAACTTGACATTCCATTTTGAGGATACAGAACAAAAATCAAATTAACACAACTTTTAAATCAACCGCAATGACTTATTACGCAACTTCAAGATGTATCCTAAATAAAAGCCTAATAGTCTACGCTGTTAAAAGACGTCGACTAACCTTTGCAAATTTTACTCTCATTATTTATTATTGTTTCTTAATATGTGCTCAAATCACGTCAACTTATTCCTCAACCTAATAAATAGAATTAATCTTGCACTGAATAGGTAAGTCTACAAAAATGTCGTGAGGATTACTTTAAAATTACTCACTAGGATGCTTGCGTGTTAATGGCACCCTACAGAACGAATGGAATATTATTATTGAGTTAAACACTTAATTAAGCACTTCTAATACTCGAGGTTATGGTCTCGGGATGGGAATCCAAGTTCACAAATAAACTGGTGAAGTTAGGGGAGGGGAATAGTTCACTTTAACGATACCTTTGACTTCATAAGTGTGTTTGAGAATGACGGTGAAGTTCTGCTTCTGGTGACGATGATCAAACTTAGTCTAGCCGCCTGAGGTAACCAAATGAGAGCGTAATCCTAGAGCGGCGATATAATTATCCTATGCCGGATCACGAAGGTGAGCCAAACGGTGACTCAAATCGGACTTCTTTCTCGAACTACCTGTCCGATTATTCGGCTCCTGGAGTGGGTAGCCAAAACCGATTACCTAGCTACGTCTAAGGGAATCCGCACAGGGAGGTCCTGTTTAACCTCAGACTATGAAGGGGGGGGGAAGCCTGCGAGAAGTTTGGCACCTACAAGTACCGTGACGGCAACAACCCATTCTCCGAGAAGTTCCTTCCTTGCAGTGGGTGAACGGTTTCCTTTGTGGATCGGGCTCCACACATTCGACCTAGGTCCAAGATCTTCTGCCGGAATCCAGGAAGAAGTTTTTCTTTTATTACCCTCGCGAGCAGAAATCGAAAGAGAGCACCGAATTTTCGTAAAATCCGTATCGCCGCGCGAAAGACCTTTTTTCATCTGTGGGCAGAGTGAAATGATACTAAACGAGACTTCATAATGAAAATATCGGATTTAATAGGTCAAGATTCAAAAATATAAAAAGAAAAGATGAACTTTATTAATTTACAGTATTCAGCTGAAGATGAATCCTAGCAGATACGTGTCACGGTGAAAAAGACAAAGGATTTTTGGAAAATGCAATTAAGCAGGGTAGGAAAATTAAAATTCTAATCACCAAATATATGAAGAAGGGAATGCCAAAGAATATTAAACACAATAATTAAAGAAATTCTTTGAAAAAAATATAAAAGAGCAGATCGAAAGGAAGCTACAAATTGTCTATTGTAAGTAAGGGATGGTTAAGCTATAGAAACAAGCAACCTTTGAAAATATAAAAAGTATCATATTGCTAACTTAATTTAATGCGAGAAAGTGTTTTGAGGCTGCGTTTCAGGCACCTTTAAGCAAATCTAAATGCGCCATTGGGTAAGAGGATTTTATATCGATATTTCCTCAGGAAAACATTTTTTTAAATGGAATAGCACGAGAGAGGAGGAAAGAGATCCAAAAGTCGGGTCAAATGAGCATCTGAGTGGTATATTTAGCAAAAGGGCGTCCAGTATTGGTCCTGTAAATGGGTTAAAGAGGGCTGCGATCGGAAATATAAAATCCACTTGAATCTTTTGTTTTAAATATAATTGAAAAATTCATTTATTAAAAGATTCACTGAAAGATGGCGTTATTTATTTACCTCAAATGATAAAATTTTCATTCTTGTTAGAATGCTTCTTCACAAATGGCCAGAGAGAAAGCTTCTCTGATAAAAAGTGGTCCATTTCCTGCAATATTCCTGACATACACTAGGGCTAAAAATTTTTCGAAATTCCTTAAACCTAATGAGCTGGTAGGAAGTATAAAAATATGTATATTCTCACATTCTTAGATAAAATAAACACAAAGGATGACAGCTAGTAGTTTATTAAAGCAAATCACGATTTAATTATATTTGAAAAAAATTCTATTATACATATATACCAATTTTATTAATTTCAATCAACAAAATTATTGACACTCCTGTAAGAAATCGCTTAGTTTACCGGCTATGGAGTCAATATGACCTTCAGTGCGTCCAAAGTAAACATGTTCCTGGATAGTTTATATGAAGCCATATTAATTCAGGAAAATATTTGCTGACATAAGATGGAATTTTATTCTGAAAAATATCAAACAAGTTGAATGCTTCAACAAACACCCTTGCAAATCTGGACAAGCAAAAAAAGATTCTGTTGCCTCAGTGGCAATACGTTTCATGAAGAGAGTGCTGGAGAAAATCCCTCGCTTCACGTCGTATGCTACCCAACGAAATGGTTTTTGCAAAAGTTTCTAGAAAAACTCCATTCTACTGACAGCTAAGCCCCCAAAAAATCGTTTTCGGTACGCCATCGAGCACCTAAACAAACTATAGAACTACAAAAAGAATGTTTAGGAAAAATGAACCAACGATAAGTAACGAGAGAGAAAAACAAAGTGTATAAGGAAAGGTACATTCTGCACCTAATGACGACTAAGGATCATGTTATGGGGGTGGAGGTATATTGCTGCATCGAGAACTGGAATATGTGAACGCGTAGTAGAAAAATAGATTCACTCCAGTACCGGAAAATCCTGGCAAAAACATTGTGCCTTGAATGAAGTAATTGAAGCTTGGGCTGAAATAGACACCCCAGACAGATAACGATCCGAAGAACACATCTAAATCCACAAAAAAGTAGATGAAAATCAATGAATGGAAAGTGTTGTAATAAGCATCGCATGCATCTGCCCGAAATTCCCTTAAAATATATATGTCGACATTTGAAAAAAAGCGTTCTCCTGCGTCAGCTCAAAAATCTAACCGAATGCCCACGAATAATGGGAAAAATTCACAAATAGAACGCTCCTAGCTTGCTGCCGCAAGTTATTAGGACCAAGGGATACTGCACCAAGTATTAACCATATCTGTTTTAAAGAGTGTGAACCAATTTGATTTATGGAAAATTAATAAAATTGTTATATGGGATTCAGTTCCAATATAATTAAACTCTATTTGACTCAATACGCTTTTAAGTGTTATCCTATTTATTTATGTAATCTAAGAAAGTGATTGTATATATATTTCCTGTCAATTCATGAAGATTGAGTGTGTGAACAATTTCAATCGCAACCCTATATAAATAGGGTAAATATTTTATCTTTAACTTTATTCCTGATTTTAATGGCAGACTTCATTAAATCCCCTTCACTTTAAATTTGACTCCCACCTAAACTGTTTAGCTCTTTTCATTTTAAGTATGTAATGATGATACTCATAACATAAATATTAAATATTGTTGATAGTCCATATGATTTTGTATTTGTTCCTTAATCATCTATATGACAGTTGTATATCTGACTATTCTAAATATCTGATGTTCTCCAGTACATAATGACGAAGTTTTGAGCGTTGCTTAATCCGGGACAAACGCTCGTTTGAAGACAAATGAAAGGTTTGTTGCAATTGGAAGAAAGTAGAAAAATCTTCGCATCCCACATTAGCAATGGACTAGTTATGTGTTTGCTTAAAAGTATCTCCTCTTAAAAAAAAGGTAAGAACTGCGATACGCACTTTTTTGTTAATATCTTTAAGACTAAATAAATTTAAAGTAAATTTTGGCTATGCTTGGTTTCGGATGATGAGTTGGATGAACATTTGGATAAACATGACACAGCGCGTGAAAGAATCAGACCCAAATTTTAGTTACTTAAGCTTTAATTTTATCTATGATCCTTAACTTTGCAGGTTACTTCTCAAAAGATTATCTCCAGCCCTATCTATTTATCTTTACGAATTTATCTGAATAAATAAAGTTTATATATTCATTATCATAGGTGGGCGTTATCGCAATAATTTATCGTGATAACGATATCGGGTTATCGGTTATCCGATTATTTTCGCGTTATCGATTCATCGGTATCGCTGATACTTTTGGTTCGAAATTAGCGATAATCGATAATTTCATTTTTTTGTTCCAGTTTAGCACAGGGGCGAGCCGCGCGTGCCTTGGAGGCAGAAATAGGTAGATCCGAGCTGGGAGGAGGATCCTCAAAACCTATGAGGTGATGAAGGAGAGCCTCACCAGGTAAAAAACTAAGAAACAGTATTCAAATATTCTTACTATTGTATTATAAAATAACGCTATATATAGTCAATAATCAATATTGTATTATAATTTTGGATTTATTGATTTATCGGTTATCACCTTATTGGGCGATACATTTATCGCCAGTTATCGATTATTGCCGATAAGGTTATCGTTATCGATTTATCGGTTATTGTGATACATTTTTTCGTTATAGCGCCCAGCTTTCTTCATTATGATTATGTTGGTAACTTGGTTTTTCCTATGTTGTAGTAGGTATTTATCCGAGAAAACTATTTACGAGGTGAAGTAAAGATTAAAGGTTTTTGATCTTTTTGAAACTTGGAATTGATCTCATTTATCTCTTCGCAAACATCTGTACTCCTTTTATATATTTCTCTTTGAGGGTATGGGCTTTCAAAGAGTAACTGGTATTAACTAAGGAGAACCCCAAGAAAACTAGAACTAAAACAAACACTTGAGGGCAGACATATCATTCCACTCTCTAGGAGCAAATGTAGGGAAAGCACGATCATAACATGCACCACAGCCAACTAAGAGGACTAATCAGTAGTTGGGATAAGGGAAGAGGCAGGGTCTGGTAAAGATGCCGCATTTAATGTCTTTTTGTAAGAAAAAGGACCTTGTAAAAGAGAAAAAACCACTCCAGCGAAGATGAATTTGAGCTGCAAACATTAAAACCATTTAGAGAGATTGAGAAATGTAAGCATGGTATCTAGCTTATAGCTATTTGTAATAATCAAGGCTTGAGGTGACGAAGGCATGAATGCCAAAACATTTGTCGAGGTAAAAATAGATGTGGTCAAAATTACAAAGAATGGAAAAAGAGAGAATTTACTGACAGCAACAGGATTATTGAGAGTTAACTAACTAGCGCGCAGATCTTTTATGTATATATAAGAAAGTAGTATGAAAGGCGCAAAGTTAAGAATTAACTACCATAGTACATACTTCTTTTTTGTCATAGATAACTCTCAAGGAGTTGTCCGCGACCATTCAGACATTATCTTATAAACGATAGTAATTTTATTTTAATCTTAGTAAAAGCTGTTGGTATATGATAGAGATAGATTTCGCAATATCTGCATGGAAAAGAAGAGATGTAAAACAGAATCCGATCAGGAACTGTTGTCCGCCGAGTACTTAAACACACTTGAACCCGGATGAGATGTATAATTTCAAATCTGAAGTCAACGAGTTCATGAAATAAGATATTTCGCGACCACTTAGGAAACGTTTCAGAGTTATCCAATAATTCATGGAGAGAAGAACAGTATGATTAGCAATGTTAAATACTCTCGTGAGTTCAAGAAGTATCCGAATGGAAGTCTGACCAGCACTGGGCGAATAGGAAAAGCGCTCAGTTACATGTATAAGAGCTAATTTCGTGACGATGGACAAATGGAATCAGAAAAGGGAGGACGTGTGGCAAAGGATGGAGAGAAGAGATGAAAAGGACTCATGCTCGAGGGTCAGTCAGACGAAGAATTTTGTGTGGTCCTTGCCAAGAGTCAGACAAAAATAATTAAAAAGAGCGTGTGACACGGACCATACAGAATGGGAAGAACAACTCATACCAAGCGGTAGAGCGGCGAAACGATTAAAGAGGTCCAGAGTCAAGATAGAGCCTAAGAAAGAGGTCGCTAACGAGGCAAAAGAAGGACAAGGAAGAAAGGAAAAGATCTGAGGGTAGGAGAACGATAACAAGAAAGAGATATCACTATAAGCAAGGGGTATTGGAAGGAATAAAAGAAGAATAAAATAAAATGGCCCTTGGATATGGCTGCAAGATTCCCAATCTGATACATGCTGGCAAAATAAGACGCTGCCTAAGTACAGCGTGTTTGTGATTATTAATACTTAAGTTATAATTATTAAAAATTAAATCATGGTTCTCCCTCATACATCTTCTTTTGTAACAATCAGTATCGCCACATGTAGTTCTATTGGGTACTTCCGCACTGTGAGCGATGTCATAGGTAGCCAGGTTAAGGATACTAGAACTTAACTTAGCTGACACTAAATAGTGAGACTTAGAATTGAATCAGAAGGAAATCTCGGTCAAAGCAAATCGTCGAGGAATAGGCCGAGGGGTGGTTGGAGATTTCCCCGACTCTTATATATATATATATATATATATATATATATATATATCCTATTATTCCGAATGCGGAGGGGTCATCGTACAACTCCTTATACTTCGTTCGGCACGTGTCCTGAATGGGTTTATTGACTCAGAGTGCTTAGAGGTTAGCTACGGAGGGATTGGAATGGACTTTGCCAGCAAGCGACCCAAAGGAAGTTAGATACACAACAATATGATAATAAAGTTTAAATGAAACTAAACAAGAAAATATGTATTCATATATATACAAACAATGTGCTTTGAGAGATAAATTAATAAGTGACTCTCGGATATCTCACTTGGCTTGAAAATTACTATTCACCATGCAAAGCACGATACACTTGTAATACTGGTAAGCTTCGCGGTTAAGACGTGGAATGTGAAAGGGAAGGGTTACCTTGGAACCTGATGTTCAGGTGGCGTTGGTGAGTGAAGGTGGTGAGAGAAGGAGTGGAGATGATGAGGTAGGTTCCCCAGGGACCGACCTGATCCCACAATTCCGTCACGATTCTGCTGGAAGAAGGCGTTGACGGGAGCTTCTTTTTACACAGGGCCCCATGCTTTTGAGCTCCGAGGAATCTTGGGTGCCTCTGTGAGGGAAGGGTGGGAGCAAAGGGACCTATTAACGCGTAGGCTCACAGAGAAAAGCCAAAATGTAGTTTTCTTCCTGAGGGAACCAGAGTGAGGCTGTTAATAGCTTCAGCCCTTACACGTGAGTACGAGCTTGGGTCCGCACTGACTTGCAGACCAACGAGATAAGGAGCTTCCCTAACTGAGACCGATCTCCTCTCTGAAGAATTGATTCTTAGACGAATTACTACTACACGGATAGATAACAATTCCTACTCCGCCAGACGCTATGCAAGCTCTACTACTGAGGGTTAAAAGAATTCTTCTTTTATACTCGAAACTCGGGAGAGGTTCTCAGGGCGTGGGAAGTAGATTAGATATCAGGCTACTCCCTTTTCGTCCTTTATAAACTTCTGGCAACTATCAGAAGCAAAGATGGGCTCCCATTTATCGATAAACAGTCCGGTAAGGAACTTGGTGGTTAGCTGAAATGGCCGGCGGAATCTTCCGGCTGAAGACCACCAGATATTGGGCCGGAAGGGGAAGGGTTGATAAGCGGCCCACCCGGATGGGGAGTGGGCAAATCTTGGGAGCATTATGCTATTCTCCTACATCCCCATCCATCCCGAGAGGACATTATTCTAAAGTGGAACGAGGGATAATGTTACAAGATATAACCTACTCGTAGTTACAATCTATAGCTAAAATGAGATCCCAGTAAACATACATACGTGAAACACGCAAAAATTTAACATAATGAAATGACAGTTATAACTACGAGCAGCGGTCAATAAGTTTTGCGAATCGGTAGGGCAAAACAGAGGAAGGGGGATGGCTGTTTGTGGGGGTGTTAGGACAAGTTATGACAAGTAAGGACCTGTAGCCGCACGCTCCTGCCTCGTATATTTAAGAAGCAGTAGTTGATCGCAGATCGTCAGTCACAAACTTTTCAACAATGGAGAAGGTTGAGCACCGGGCAGTGATCAAACTTTTGACCAAGAACGGCAAGAATGCAAAATAGATCTATGAACGCATGGTTGCAGTGTATACCGACAACGCCCCTTCCTATGCACCCATTGCATGCTAGAATAGGGAGTTCCACCATGGTCGTGAGTCACTTGAAGATGACTCCCGTCAGACGTTGCCAACGAGGACAATGTGGCCCTTGTGAATAGGATGATCCTCGAAAGTCGACTGGTTAAGGTCAAGGAAATCAAGTGAGAACTTGGAATATCACATGTAAGTGTTATCAACATCATCCACGACAATTTGGTCATGACCAAGGTATCTGCCCGTTGGGTCCCTAGAAACCTCACGCCCCATGATCGACTTCAACGTCGTCAAATTCCACAAGGCCAGAGTTGCACAAGCTTCCCTATGCGAGTGCGGATTAGAGGAGCTCAACCATCACCCCTAAAGTCCAAATCTGGCCCCTAGCAACTACTTTATTTCCACCAGCTCAAGGCTGCACTGAGTAGACGCCGGTTTGGGGAAGATGAAGATGTCCAGCTCGCCGTCCAGGAGTGGATTAAACAGCAGTCGGGAGATTTCTGGTTGTCGGGAATTCGAATCCTCAGGGACAAGTGGCGCAACTGCATTGAAGTCGAGGGTAGTTATATTGAAAAATATAAAACACTTTTCCTTATATCCCGTTTCCTTATATCCGAATTGAAAAACCTATTGACCGCCCCTCGTAGATATACATAAAAAAATAAATAGAACATACATATATACACAAGAATAAAAAAAAAATGGCCGGGGAATTCCGGTTAGTCGCCACAACTAGGGCCTTCGTCTATTGGATTGCGTGATAAATTATCAGCTATGACGTTATCCGTTCCTTTCACGTAAGATACATTGTATTGGTATTCTGACAATAAAAGAGACCATCTTATAAGTCTGACGTTCTGACTTTTACAATTTTTGAAGTAGGATAGTAGCCTATGGTCCGTTTCGACAGTAAAAGGTCTACTAATCCAGTACATCCTAAATTTTTGAATGCCATAAATGATTGCTAAAGCGTCAAGTTCTATAGTAGCGTATGCTCTTTCGTGAAACAATAGTTTTCGGCTCGCGTATGCCACTGGAAATGGGGTTTCTTCTTCCTCATATTGTAATAAAACGCACCCAATGCCGAGATTAGAGGCATCAGTTCAAACGCCAATTTTTTTCTGTGAATTGGGCAAACGTAGGATAGGAGCGGAGACCAACTTTTTTCTTTAGCTCGCCGAAACTCGCAGTCACGGCGGGATTCCATAGGATGGGGTCTAGTGCGACCTTTTTAAGAAGGTCATTAACGGGTGACGCTATGGAAGCGAATTGGGAAATGAACCACAGATAGAAGGAGACGAAGCTAAGAAACGAACAAAGCTGTTTCTTGGTTTTAGGGAGCGGCATGCCTTCTATTGCCTTAACTTTGTCCTCTTTGAGAGCTAATTGTCTTTCTCCTACTTTGAACCCTAAGTAAGAGATAGTGCTATGAGCAAAATGGCAATTGGATGGCTTGAGGGTCAATTTGTGTATCCTAAGCCGGTTTAGGAGTGGGCGGAACGATTGAAGGTGCTCCTCCTAGGTGCCTGTGGCAACGTATACGTTGTCAAAGTAGAAAAAGGCATTGCTCAACCCATCTACAATTTTTCGCATCATCCGGTTATAGTTACTGCAGGCAGTGACTAAACCAAAAGGAAGACGCGTGAATTCCATTAACCCTTTTTCGGTGGGAAATGCGGTAAACTTCCTCACGGATTTTCGAAGCGGGATTTGATAGTAGGTTTTGCACAAGTCTATTTCAGAAATGTACTTGTCCTTCTCAAATAAGTGCCGGTTCTGGTCGATAAAAGTGATGGGTTGGCATTGAATACGGTGACAGCATTTAACTTTCTAAAATCTACACACGTACGAAAAAGATGATCCGGCTTAAGTACCATCACTATCGCAGAAGGTTCTCCTCCTAGGTGCCTGTGGCAACATATACGTTGTCAAAGTAGAAAGAGGCATTGCTCAACCCATTTACAATTTTTCGCATCATCCGGTTATAGTTACTGCAGGCAGTGACTAAACCAAAAGGGAGACGCGTGAATTCCATTAACCCTTTTTCGGTGGGAAATGCGGTAAACTTCCTCACGGATTTTCGAAGCGGGATTTGATAGTAGGCTTTGCACAAGTCTATTTCAGAAATGTACTTGTCCTTCTCAAATAAGTGCCGGTTCTGGTCGATAAAAGTGATGGGTTGGCATTGAATACCGTGACAGCATTTAACTTTCTAAAATCTACACACGTACGAAAAAGATGATCCGGCTTAAGTACCATCACTATCGCAGAACAATAATCCGACGAGGAGGGTTCAATTATTCCTAATATAAGGAGGTTCTCGACTTCTTCGCTAAAGTGTCCTGCAAACGCACCTTCGTGTGCTATTTGTAAAATCTTCGCAACGTAGGCCTTAGGCACGCCAAGACCTTGCACGGGGAACCTACTGGATCCGGAGAGGTATTTAATAGCAAAGCGCCTTCTATCACATACCTAACTTTTCGATCCTCACGAGCCGATTCTGTCTCTCCTCGTTTGGCCTTTTCCATAAGGGTTGGAGGGAAAGGAAGTCCTTTTGGGCACTGATGAATTGGACGTTATTCAGTCCCTCGTAATCGGGGGTGCATGGGGGCATGAGAGACGTGGGGAGGGGGGGGAAGGGCCGGCATCTCTATCAGACTGAGCCCGGGTGACAACAGCTTGCGACACAGCAGTTGGGGAGATCTACGCACTCTGGCTCACCAACACTGCACCAAACTTAACCGGTTCACCTCGTAAAATAGCGGCATTTTACGTGACAACGGACCACTGGGAATTTATTAGCCCTTCCCAAGAAATCGTGTACAACAGCGAATTTCTTATGTTGTTGGTCCACGTGGGGGAAGCAGCTTGTCCGACACCCCTATACACGTACACCTTGTATATCTCACCAGAGTGGATACTCTACATCCATTAATGGATCCGGACTCGATTTTGAACCCACCAGATTAACTAGTATTAAAAAGAAAGTTCACCTGGTACTCCTGAGAGATCGACGAAGATGGCAGAGGCGCAGGCGCGGTAGGCTGTTTGGCAGCGAGAGTTGCGGAGACTTGGTGGACCTGTTGTCCAGAGGCAAAGCGAAAGCGGGAGTTTTGTGGACACTGAGATTTGTATTGACCAGGGGTTCCGCAAGAGAAGCATACAATGGGGTTACTCCGGTAGGGGTTACTCAACGGAGCATTAAAAATTGGGGGTTTAACTTCTTCTTGCTTCTTATGGTGGTTATATTTGGGTTTAAAGGGGCGTGGGACCTTTACTAAATGAGGGAGTTTTCTCGGTTGTGATTGTCCTTGGTTCCTAGGGGACGGAGGAATGCTCTTCTTTTGTTCCTTAGGATAGAACTAATGATTTGTGCAATAGAGATCCGCTTCTTCGAGGCACTCGTTAAACGAAAAAGCACACCTATCTTTCATAAATTGACGGATTTTTGCTTGATCTTTACTTAGCTCACGTTCGTGTTAACGATTTTTATCCCTCTTTTCTCTTCCTTCTTTTCTTCGTCTCTCTTCTTCTTCTCTTCGTTGTGCTTCTATTTTTTCTCAAGTTTATTCGTTTGTTCGTTCTGAACGTATTCTATCATTTCCTTGCCCGAAAGACCCAAAACTTGTCCCTGTTTATGGAACATCTCAAATGAGGATGAAGACATCTTGGATACGCTGTCGGATCCGCTGATTCACGAAAGAGCTTTAAGACTTAACCCAGATTATACGGCGGTGACAAATAATATACACAATAATAATAATAAAAATAACCAAAATACAAATAGTTACTATGCTGGGTGAGATGCTGCCAGCAAGGGTTATCGAGGATGACCTAACCTTTTGATATTCTATACCGACAACACACACACAAAAAAAAGGACACGGGGTCAATTCTTATTTCACCAACAAAACTTAAAATGTCTTATTATTTGTTCAATCTAACCTTGGGCGCTAGGCAATTAGAAAAGGGGAATTTCCAAATTAACGGGTTCGAAACAAACCGCACAACTAATGACACCAAAAATTAAATATGATATAATATATATATATATATATACTATATGTCGAGGAATAGGCCAAGGGGTGGTTGGAGCTTTCCCCGACTCTTATGTATATATATATATATATATATATATATATATATATATATATATATATATATATATATATATATATATATCCTATTATTCCGAATGCAGAGGGGTCGTCGTACTACTCCTTATACTTCGTTCGGCCCGTGTCCTGAATGGGTTTATTGACTCAGAGTGCTTAGAGGTTGGCTACGCAGGGATTGGAATGAACTTTGCCAGCAAGCGACCCAAAGGAAGTTAGATACAAATACACAACAATATGAAAATAAAGATTTAATGAACACTAAACAAGTTAATATATATATATACATATATATATATATATATATATATAGAGAGAGAGAGAGAGAGAGAGAGAAACAATGTGCTTTGAGAGATAAATTAATAAGTGAATCTCGGATATCTCACTTGGCTGGAAAATTACTATTCACCATACAAATCCCTATACACTTTTAATGCTGGTAAGCTTCGCGGTGAAGTCAGTGAATGTGAAAGGGAAGGGTTACCTTGGAACCTGATGTTCGAGTGGTGCTGGTGAGTGAAGGTAGTGAGATAAGGGGTGGAGAGGATGAGGTAGGTTCCCCAGGGACCGACCTGATCCCACAATTCCATAACGATTCTGCTGGAAGAAGGTGGTGACGGGAGCTTATTGTTACACAGGGCCCCACGCTTGTGAACTCCGAGGAATCTTGGGTGCCTGTGTGAGGGAAGGGGGGGGGGGGGGAATTGACCTCTCGACGTGTAGGCTCAAGGTGAAAAGTCTAGATGTAGTTTTCTCGCTCAGGGAATCAGAGTGAGGCTGTTTGTAGCTTCGGCTCTTACACGTGAGTACGAGCTTGGGTCCGCACTGACTTGCAGACCAACGAGATAAGGAGCCTCCCTAACTGAGACCGATCTCCTCTCTGAAGACTTGATGCTTTTACGAATTACCACTACACCGAGAGATGGCAATTCCTGCCCCGCAAGACGCTTTGCAAGTTCTATTACAGAGGGTTGAAAGAATTCTTCTTTTATACTCGAAACTCATGAGAGGTTCTCAGGGCGCCGGAAGTAGATTAGATATCAAGCTACTCCATTTCGTCCTTTACAAACTTCCGGGAACTATCGGAAGTGAAGATGGGCTCCCATTTGTCGATAAACAGTCCTAGAAGGAACTCAGTGGTTAGCTGAAATAGCCGGTGGTTTCTTCCGGCTGAAGACCACCAGATATTGGGCAGGAAGGAAAAGGGTTGATAAGCGGCCTGCCTGGAAGGGAGGTGGGCAAAACTTGGGAGCATTATGCTATTCTCCTACACAGATCTATGCCTACTTTTTCTTTCCTTTGTGGTACATCTATTAGGAAAATATAAGAAATTACTGATTTTTTCTATCTCCTTATGAGAGGAATAAATTTGAACATAGATGCTTTCTTTAAGGAAGAATAATTTACCGCTGCTAAAGAAAAACAGTACCATCTCCAATAATCACAACAACCACCACAACTTTAAATTCAAAGACAAAAAGTGGTGACAAATACTACCATTGATATAGCCTTCAGTTTCCTCAGCACATTTAAAAATGAAATTAGAAAACTTAACACTCCAAAGAGATATGATATGGCATATTTGTGAGTGGTGACTATTTGCTTCTCTTCTCACCTTCAATCTATCATCGAGAATCTTTAATCCTTGCCATTCCTTAAGTTGATTAATATTCTCACATACATTTATCTCCCAACCTGATCTTTATTCTTTTTTAAATTTAATGGTACTTTTATTATTCTCTTCCTTTCATAATGAATTTGTATTAAATCAGCATAAGTGACTAACATTATTCTTTATAAATCAAATAAATGAGGCAGGAATCCCTCAAACTAGC
Organism: Ceratothoa steindachneri; assembly: GCA_963969495.1. Lineage (NCBI taxonomy): Eukaryota > Metazoa > Arthropoda > Malacostraca > Isopoda > Cymothoidae > Ceratothoa > Ceratothoa steindachneri. The sequence continues at coordinate 84,899,662 of OZ018327.1, forward strand.
TCGTCAATTATAATGAAAATATTTTTTCACATTCCATATTTTCATTTAGTCTCTATTACTTGCAATTTAGTTCTACATAATCGTTAAACATGCTTTCTCCTGGACTTTAATTTTCCTTACAACCTGATGGTATGCAAAGAGTTCAATGAATATTTTTTGCATTCCTTGAAAACTTCATTTTTTTTCACTCTCCCCCAATTGCAAAAAAATATTTTTACAAATAATCCCAAGCATTTCCTTCATATAATTTTTTTCTCCGTTTTTCCTTTTATTCATTCACGTCTTATTCCTTTGAGTAGTTTCAGTAATATAAATAATTTAACAAGTGATTCAAGAAGCAATTTTGATATTATTAAAAAAAATAATTGACAAATGTGAGCTGTTCTTTTAAGCTAAATCATTCCTTTTTCATATCATAAAAATAAAGAATGACTGGAACAATATCAAAATGGAATGATCTCGATTTAAGAATTCAACACAACTCACATTTTTCATAATAACAAATGACTTGATCTCAGGCCAGGTATAATGACCTCATTTATAGGATTCATTCTTTTTCATCTTTGAGGACGTTTCTTCGAGTAAAATAGTCTTGAGATGTTGAGAAAGTGCATTTGAATTCAACAAAGTAAATTGTGATTAAGATGATTTTCTTTTCTACAAATATGTATTTATCGAGAGGATAATAAAATGAAAAGATCATAATATAGCTAAAACTTTTAATATATTCTTCTTCATCACAATGATGAAGTGAGAAGGTCCGAGCATGGATAAGTTCCTTCATATATCTTTCTTCCCCACATTGATGAGCTGAGGTAGGAAGATGGCTAGGTAGGGTCTATCATACATATATTCTCCTTGCTCACATTGATAAAGTGAGGTCAAAATATAAATAAATTCATACATATATTCCTCCCAATATTGACGAAGTGAGAAGGTCTGAATATGGCTAAAGTTCGGGCATATATTCTTATTCCACACAGTGGTGAAGTATTTGACCTTAAATATAGTATTTGAGGTCATACGGGTCTTAACGTAACTCATGATACATTTGAGATACCGAAACTAGAGTTTGTGGGAATTTGAGGTATTGCAACTTGCTACAGAATATGAAGAATTTAGGTAAACATACATTAAATAAGGTAAATTAATCTACAGAATTGTTTTTTAGTAAAAATCAAAATTTCATCTATTTAAAAAAGTAGTACCGAGTTGGAAACTCTGAAAAGCAACCGATTCAACAACAAGGAAGAGTGCTACTATGGCTCAATTGTGCAGGGATTAAGCATAGAGTAATGATTAGTGTTATATCTTATGTTTGAGAAAGTAAGACTATAAACAGAGGAAGTATCTTTCCTATTGTTACGTAAAGGATGAGACAAGTCAGGGAAAGATGCATGGAATAGATGATCAAAAATATGTATTATATACTTTATACATCATAACTAGAGAGCTAATTTTCTGACGATGCCATAACTATATGTAATTTAAATTTGAAAGAAAAACTTAGTTGCGGACAAGTCCAAGTGTTTCAGATGTGAATCGGAAACCGAAGACCAGACTAGCGCAAAATACGCTAGGAAATGTACCATAAAAATTTAAAGCAGTTGATCACAATAGTTCAATAAGGAAATACTTTTAAACACAGTCATAAATTACTAGTTTTCGTGGTATTCTCTAGGACATGCCGAATGTTTTTCAAATGCAAGTTTATTATTATCAGAGAGTCACTCTAAGAAATTTGAATGAGTTACAATTTGCTAACACATTAATATCAATGTGTAAATCTTGATGATATGGATAAGGTATCCTGGAACTATTAATAATTATGCTTTGAGGTTTACTTTGACTTACACAACTCATTATATGTGAAATCTCTATTCAGAGACACAACCACAGAAACCTCACATAAGGAAATGGTATACCTACTGACAATCAATGGGGCACTATCAACACACATAGAAAACTAGTTCTCTAAGTATAGCTCCATGTCACTTTTATAAATAATAAAAAGCGGTGGTCCAAAGACACGACCCTGAAGAACGCCACTGATGATATATCATTTTCAATATTAACAAGCCGTCCATGAATTACCAAACCTTTTGATGTATCAGTTAAGAAATCTATTAATTTATTAAGAAATGCCCTGGCAATACCTAATAACATCAACTTATAAATGAGTGGCGAATGATTTATTTTTTATAATGCTGCTATAATGTTTTGACCATTCAATCGTTTCCTAGTCTGAAGATCTGGTCAAAAGTGCATCACATATACCACAACCCCTGTAGAACCAAATTTTGACTCAAGGAGCAGATCCTTAGTCTCAACAATTAAGTCTTAAAACTTTTCAACATGTCTCTCCAATATCCTTGGAAAACATAAGTAATAGAGATTCGACCATAATCATAAGGGTATGATGATGCACTCAGCCCTATTGATAGTAGGGCCATATTATTCAAGATAGAAAGTGTTGGAAAACAGCTAACTCTAACTAATTCACGTAATAAATCATATATTTTAGGAGGTAAATAATATGTTTTTGAAGGGTTAAAAACAAACGTGAGATACCATCAGTGTTCAGGATAACATAGTTATTCAGGGTCCATAGGAATTGTTTTACATCACGATACCTAAATGCCAAAGAATTTAATGTGTGAGCAAGCCATCGGTTTTGATTAGAGGTGACATACTCGAATCAGGACCAAAATGAGCAGGCTTCAATATTTCTCATCACATTGGAAGTAAAATCGAAAGGGGTTTTCAGACTTTTATTGTATTTGCTTTACATCAATAGATTGAGCCTCTTTTGTTGAAACTAATAAAACTTTCCTACACAGATGAGATTTGTAATTTGACCAGAAAAGATATTCTAACCTCTTCTCAATATAGCATGCTTCGAAATTTTCGGAGAGCAAGAATCACATGTTATTGAAGCCAATTCTTGTAACCCGTATTGTATAGGTTGCCGCGTAAACGGACGGGAGGATAGACTCCAGCATGAAAACGGGCCTCACACTATAGACCTCTTGGTGTCAAATAAAGCATCTTGTATTGTACATTATGGCGATGACATTTTTACAAACTCATATCCCTGTGTCATAATTTGATGAGCTTTAATTAAAGATTATATAAAATCTTACTTTCAAGGTGATTTGATAAAAACCCATCACGCACAAAATGATTTTAAAAATTTTATTTGTCAGCTTTTTTCCAGTTTTTGAAGTCACTGGCAGCATATACAAGATTGAACACAAGCTTATGAGTCACATATATATAACATTATATAGGGTCATCAAACAGACAAGGAAGTAAATTAGTTACAATAATGTCATTGGACAGGATGAATCTCAGTGATCGGTTGACTTTATTGCGGCAGGACCCGAGCAAGTCTTGCATAACTTTGACCGCACGCTCACAGCACTGGTTGCTTCGGGCAATATTGATTGGAGATTCATCTGTTTTCCAGTGGGTTTTCAAGCATTTGAGACCTGTTTGGTATTCATTCAGAGCTGCAGATAGTTCCTAAAAATCTTTAGCGTAAAACAAGTGGGTACTGAACCAATCGTCAGCCCATGAGTAAGAAATGAATGAACAGATTTTACGCAGCATGCTCCGGGTGTCAGGCATCAGAATGAACGCAAGAAGGGCGAGAATAGCACAATAGTTCTAACGTGCATTGCTGATGTTTGGCATCTTTTGAAACTTTACAAACGGGATCCCATTCATCTCAGTGAAGTGATGGAAGACACGCGTGAGGTGATAGAGAAACTTTATGTCATCTCTCCAGCCGCCTGTTTCCTTAATCTCAGTTTTCCTGTTGCTGAAGGCTGCTTTCAATTTATCATAATTGCTCATCAAATCTTGCACAAAGAAGTACTCTATGTTTGGTGATTTAGTCGACCCATGGAGTTCATCGTTCATGACAACGCGAAGAATTCGATCCAGGACATGGTACTGGCAACTGATGAACTTGGGTTTGGGGTGACCTTTATCTTCGAACATTTGCTGCAGTTGAACAACAACACCTGTTTTTTTTACCGGTATTCACACTTGTTGTGCCAGGGACAAGCATAATAATTGATCCCCACATGTTGAACTCATATAACACACCCTGGAGCACTTTTGCAATTGTTATAGCTTTAACATCCTTCAATTTGAGCGCAACCAACTTTATTTCTTTCGCTTCATTCTTTAGGATCCCGACCTGATATTCAAGGTCTTCAATGCGTTTGCCCTCAAAGTGTAAGCTCCACTTTTCCAGATGAAGCGTGCTCACCAAGTGCTTCTTCGCCTGAGCAGCTCTCATGCAGATGGCCTTGTGGATTGCTGACTGACATGCGGTTGGGATTTCAATGCCCTTACCAGAAAGCTGGTTACATACCTTTGCTGCTCTGTGGGACGACAGCTTTGATCTTGTAGCAAGAAGTCTTGCTAAGCCTGTTGGGTTATGCTTTCTTTTTCTCATTGATGCTGCATTCCCATCCTCCCAAGAACTGTCTTCGCTATTTTTAGATGAGTTTGTGCTAGTTTTGGAACAATCAGGTGGTGCTGAGCTGGAAAGTGGGGACACAGTCGCTTCCATTGCCTTCTTTTGCTTAGGTAGGTGGATGGTCTTGGCCCTATCAGGTTTACCAGTGGAATAACCAACCTGGCCTTTAGGGAAAAATTTGCTGTTTATAGAGGTTCTCACCTTCTTTTCACAACCAGTTGCCTTTCACCTTGGTCACGTCAAACAGTTCATTCAAAGAATTAAAATTTTGTTTCTTTCTGCAGTACTCATAGTCTTTCAGAAGGTTTTCTAGTTTTGCACAAATGGCTTGATCAGATACATGCAGGAAGTTCAATGTTTTGCTCCATAGGGCTTTTAGCTCCATAACAATTAGGCCGATCCTCTCCCTCCGTTCTTTAGCGGTTGATTCAAGTAATTTGAAGCGTCCAACGACGTGGATTTTCAGCAGCATGCGACTCCGTTCACTTAAGGGTGCTTCTTAAACTGCCACGTTGCTTCTTCTTGATGGTGCTTGAAACTGGACAAGTTATTTGTCCAGGTTTTCTTGTTCTTCTCCGTTTTAAAAAAAGCTCTTCTTGAACATGTTTTGTACTCAGCAACTGAAATAGAAAATAAACCTAAATATTAGATAGGTAACAAATTAAAGAAACTGTTATTGAGCTTTTATATATTTTATTAAAAAACAAGCAAATTACAATTATAAAAAATAAGAGAGAAAGCAGAGACTAATAAAATATTATTTGTTATTATATTATATAATTAGTGAGAGAGTTAAATGTAACTCACCAAATAATACCAGGCTCTCTTTACAATAAAACGCTGGAGAATACACAACAATTATAATAAGGCAATAATAATATCAACGCCGTTAAAACTGAACTAGTAACTACCCGCTTTAAACATCTCGCTTATACACCGCACACCAAATGGCTGAAGAAAATTCTGGAACTCTACAGAAATCACCCAAGCGATGACGTCATGATTTTCTGGAAAATTCTATACAATTCTATGGTACATAAATTATTACAAAAGTCTGTTTGATGACTTATATATTTAATATAAATATTTTAAACATATATAAAATGCTAAAATGGACTATATTACATTTCAAAGTGGTTTGTGCGTGACCTTTTTCAATATTTCAATGGAATAAAATTAATTTTTGTCATTAATAGGCAAAAGTTCATTCATTTGAGCTACAGGTAATAATTTTGGATAAAAAAAGTCAAAAAGTCGTCACCCTATTGTATATAAATGTGAAATTCAATCTTTCTCAGGAACGAAACCTTACTTTCCCTTTCCAATCCTATTCGAACTAATTAAATTTGCTTTGTCGATGAAAATAACTCTAACTTTTCATAACTTCGCACGAAATGCTCAATAGTCAGGGCAAACTAAGCCGCATTAATATTTTTTAGTTAGGAGTGATTTCTTACCAAAATTGGTTCTTAACTGACAACAAATGCATCGTTCGATTTTCTATTTTAATGTTTTTTACGAGGGCCATCAAATGTATCATCGTGGCTTCACATGACCTAATATCCTAATGAAACTTTATTATGAATGGAAGCATATTTTTTACCAATTCCAATGACTAGAAATTTTAAGCGGTAGATAGGCTTTATACCGCTCTCCTCAAGATCAGAGACCTTCAGATTGTGCAAGGATGTTGACAAATTTGGGGAAAGTCTAGAGAGAAAAGATGTGTCTCTAAATCACTCTTGATGGTACCGAGGAGGGGGCATGAATGAATGGGAGGGCGATAAGTTTCTGCAAATTTGTATTAGAGACAAAGAAGGCGCGATACCCCAGGGAACGAATACGGATACAAGAAGATGGCATGCAGCGGGCCACGCAGGAACGTATTGTTCTCGCGTAGCGAACCCAATAGAGAGTAGAGGAGAGGTAAGAGGGAGCCGAAGCATTAAGAGTATTATAAACAGGAACGAAACCATTGATGGTGATGCAGAAACTTATAGCCAGCCAATGCAGATTACAAAACATCGGTGGTGGCCGGGTAAAGAGATCTTAACGTAGGAGAATGCGAGATGCACAGTTTTTCCCAAACTGAAGAGGACGAAGAGTAGAGGCATGGGTATTGTCATCAAGGGAGTTGCAATTTCTATGTGCGAGGCTACTAAGGTATGAACGGCTAGCTTTAAACTAATGTTATCGAAGTGGTACTGAATACGTCTGAGATAAAGGAGGAATTGGATAGCGGAGAGACAGTCAAGAGAACTGTGGGTATTGAGGATAATTTATTATCAAATGTGGCTTCCAAGTATATGACTGTTAAAGGAAAGGAAACTGAGAAGACACCGAGTTTTATGGAGAAATCTATAACTCTAATTAGGGCCACATACCACTGTACACAATAGAACCTTTGTTTTCCAATTGGTGAGCATTTGCAAATTGTCGAGAGACACTCATTCAATATGTGATACGCAGAAAAGACGCTTCCGATAGTCTCTGGAGAAGTAGAGATAGATTTGAGTATTATCAAGATAAAAAGGGAAAGATAGGCCGTTGTGCCGTATGATAATGCCAAAGGGGGAAAAGGTATATGGGAAACCGTAGCACGAGGGACACTCTAAAGTACACTTGCAGTTTCCAAAATATCACTCGCGATAAGAGAGATACGAACAGCACTAATTAAGTACAGTACTAAAAACACTCACGAATTCATTCCAAGAGGTGATAAGGATGAATAGCGCGATCCTGTGTCAAATGCCGCTGACATGTCAAAAAGCACAAAGGCTAACCATCGTCGGCCTTCCGTCGAAGAAGGGAGGTCAGTATTATGAAGTAAATGTCAGACCATACTAACCTTAACTCTTCTCACAATCCTGATAAATGAGAAAACAATCAGTAGCAGTTCACATTATACGGAGGACATTCTTGCCTTAAATACGGTGTGAATTTTACGTGTAAACTGAAAGTTATTAGTTATTGTTCTCTAGTTCGGGACGAATCCCTAAATTAAATACACATTACGTTCGTTATAACTGTTTTGTCTGTTGTTCTATGTTATTAAACTTGCACAGAATAATAGACAAATTTCAAGGAATATTTTTGTTATTTCATTGAAATTAAATGAGTATTTCCAATAAAATATATATTTTGGTAATTTTATCTATGATTTGGACGGTACTGCATAGCTGCAGATCTTCATACAGGCATTTGGGTTGTGAGGGGAAAACTACTGATGGTGCTGCAAGTAGTGCACACATTCATTCAGACATCAGCCGCAACAAGGCTGCACATGCAATATATAACATTTCCTTGCGGGACAATCTATGAAAAACAAACTGACATAACCCAAATCGGTACACAACCAAACGTCAACTTATATTCTATTATCCGAGACTGTGATACTCTTTTACATTAAAATCTTCCTCACATCTTGAACCTTTTCAGTTACTTGGATTCCTTCAACAAAATTATTCCACCTAATCATTTCTTTCCAAGGTTCAGACTAAAGAAATTCTCCCCTGTTTGTAAATGGTTAGTTTTTTATTATCTTACAGATAACTGAAAAACGAATTTTAATTTATTAAAAAAAAACATTGAATATGAAAGAGAATCCATCTCAAGATGTTATTTTCGAAGATATTTCATTTGTGAATAGAAAAGTGGGAATTTGTTTAAGAGCTTCTCCTAAAAAAAAAATGGGAGCCGAGTTTTTATAGAATACCCGATCAATTATCAATGCTAGATCAGACTCTTTGTCAACAATGATGAATACTCATCGGGTCTGGAAAATATACCTGTCTACTTTGAATTTCCTTTTTATTTAAATCTTCGAAAAGATTTTCAGGGTTTAAATAGTAATTTAGAATGATTAATACGTAAAATCGACCTTTTGACGAGTTCGAGGTCATTTGGTCTAGTAGCACTTGCTAGTAGTTATCTGTGAATCCATACATAAAATTTGTGAATGACGATGGACGATAAATATTTCGAAACTTGTTTCTCCAAAAAATCCTCAAGAAACAGGAGTCTGTTTGTCTTATCACTCAAACCGTTTTTACTCGTAAGAAACTGTAATTCCCAGTTATTTCTATAGCCACCCCTTGATTTCTCCTTGCCTTCGATGTGGTATGAGGTAGTTTCAGATTTGCTTGACCTCATCCTGGTCAGCAGCCTATTAACTGCACTTCACATTTCCGAAAATAGTTACATTATAAAAATGGATGTACTTTAATTTTGGTAAGCCTGTAAATCGTTTAGGAAGGCTAGCTAGTGTACACTGGTTTGCTGAAACGAGACTGGTCACTTCTTCGTAATTCGTGCTGCTAGCGTAATCTCTAGATTGTTGGGCTTCAGCACTCGCAGGGGCAAACTATAGTATTATTTCTAAGGATGGGAGCCTCTTCTGATCATAACTCCCAAAATGGGTGCTTTCAATTCCTTTGTGGTACTCATCTATTTCCCTTGATCATATAAGATAGCGTAACAGGTAAATAGGGTCGAGTTCTTACCACCTTCTAAGTAGAAACTAATAGGAAGAATGATTTCGCTACTTATACCTTCCTATCTTTTAAAAAACTTTACAAGTTCCTTAAAACTGTATTTGAAGGAAAATTGGAAAACAGGGTATACAGGGATCTTCCTTTTCTTAGAGTCTGAGAAGTAAATAAAATTATGGTAAATGTTAAAGCATTTATACCAATTTAACAAGACCTAGCAGCGGCTGAGCATATTCATTGGACCCCAGATCAAGAGGGTAATAAAAGCTGACTGACCGATGAGTAAAGGTTTACCTTATGGCGCGAAGGTAGCTTTTAGGTATTATGTTTACCCAGTGGTGGACAATCGAGATTCAGGATTTGTTAAATTGTTATTGGGTGGACGTCATTGAAATAAAGGGATTTTATCTCCGCTTGGTTCAGGGGGGAGTTCACTGATATGGAAAAGAACATTCTTGGATTCTACTGAGTCCGAATCTTACTAATCCATTTTGTTTCCAAGAAGATAATTCTTCTTTATCCAGTGTCACGTACTTAAGCGTATTCTTACACACACACACACACACACACACACATATATATATATATATATATATATATATATATATATATATATATATATATATATATATATATATATAATATATATATATACCCTCAGGTAATACTTTGTGAGTTTTTCATTTCATATATATATATATATATATATATATATATATATATATATTCGGTGAAAGAAATAATAAACCACAAAGTTTGAATCCTATTTATTAACGAACAAAACTAGTTTCGGCTTTCGCCATTATCAACTGTATAATGAAACGTATAATATACGACTCACCTATATTACGGCAAAAAATCAGAGTAAATAAAATGAAAACAATTAAAATATAATAAAAAATATAAATATGTTTATAGATCGGGAAGCAACTGTTAATCAAAGGGATTGAGCGATTCTGGTGCCTTATAAATGGATTGGGCAATTGTATTCGAGATATAAGTATTTATTTAATTTATATTGTCTTTCTGATATATTAAAGTTATCGACCTTGCTGATAATGATTGATTCATAAGCCTCTTTTCTATATAATTGTTGGATTTATGAATAATTTGGCTTGGTTAAACTCATTGAATGGTTATAATTTTGCATATGAGCGAAGAGACTGGAGGAAAGTGAGCCTCTCCTGATATCTGCGTGGTGTTCTTTGATCCTCTTACCAAACTGACCCGACTCTCCAATGTAGGATTTGTCACAATCATTGCAGAGGATTAAATATACACCTGCGTCTTTTGGATTATTTAAACGGTGGATTTTTACATCGAGAAACGGTAAAGACTTGTTCTGTTCCCATTCTACTTTGAATTTAATTGACGGGTGTAATGAATTTAGGTTGTGGAAAAGTTCGTTGAAATTGTTGTTATCTAAGGGCCATGTCGATAAGATAGCGTCTATATATCGGAACTAAATAAGAGGTTGGAAATGGATTCTGGGCCACACATTATATAGGTCAAGTACGTAGACTACTTGATCGTGATCGTACCAGGACGCCTCAATCACGAGCAGTTACTGCGCAGAATAAACAAGTTTCACCAAACCAACAAATTTACCATGAAAGAAGGGAAATAGGACCCTACGCTTTTAATCCTAGATGTTAAACTACACAGGATTAACCAGACAAGATCACTTTGTCCATTACCTATGGCCCACGATTCTAGGACCAAAATGGGCATCCTCCTCGGATTCTTCCTACCTGCACAGATATTTGAAGCTAAGAGTTCTTCTCACAGGAGGAGATGTACATCCCTGACTCCTTTGAGAAGCTTTGCTGCCCTGTCGCTTTCAACATGAGGGCAATAAACAAGGCTATTGACATAGGCCTGCGTGCTACAACAGTAGAGATAAATTTTCAACGTTGTGACAATTCTCCCTTCTGGTTTACGTACAGAGAAAGTAAAATTTCGTCTATTTGGCAAAAATAGACATAAAGAATCGGAGGGCACAGTGAGTCTGTTCATAAGTTTTTATTCCAAAGGCTATCTCGCTCTTCTATATTTATATTAAGGGACCTCGAAATCTGCTGATTGTAATCCTTCTTTCGGGCACTGGAGCAAAGGGGAGGGGGAATTAAAGTATCAGCCCATATGGAACGTAACCGTTGACGCTGTATAAACAAACTAGCGTCTGTTTGTCCTCGTGATATTTATTCCCCCACAGTTTTACATACTTCTCTACAGTTGAATATTTCCTTCAGATATGCAAATAAGTGAATGGTTTAGATCCTTCTCGATAGTTGAATATTTCTTTTGGGTAGGTAGATAAGTGCATGGTTTTTATCTTTGTAGACAGTTTAATATTACACTTGGGTAGGCAGATAAGTGAATGGTTTTAGATCCTTCTAAAGAGCTGGATATTTCCTTTAGGTAGGTAGATAAGTGAATGGTTTAGATCTTTCTCGAAAGCTGAATATCTCCTTTGCGTTGGCAGATAAGCAAATGGTTTTAGATATTTCTAGAGAGTTGAATATTTCCTTTAGGTAAGCAGATAAGTGAATGGTTTTTGATCCTTCTCGACAGTTCAATACTTCCTTTAGGTATTCTAGTTTATTGAAGCATAGGCCATCATAAGAGGGAATGCTAGATCATTTTTTCTGTCTACAGACCTTAGAAACAATAAACACTCCAACTAGAATTTCTCCCTAAGGAAAATACTCTCTGAGCCGTGCCTTTAATCGCAAATGTTTAGTCTTGTAACCCATTTTTCAATACAGGCACAATGTCATTCTCTCTGACTTTCCGTTGTTCAAGTGATCACCCCAGGACTTCCCGACTTGTTTCATCAGTCTTTTCCGACGTAAAAGTTTTCCCCTCAGTACATTTTCTATCGTGCTTAAACTCATTCTCATTTGGGAACAACTATCTTACTCATTGAAGCCTTGATGTGAATCACATTGTGCATCATCAGGTTTTTTGTGCATTTTAACTCTTTTGCATTTTAACTCAAGTGCCTTTGCATTATTGACCTTTCATTTCCATATCCCTCTCCGCCCCTCAGTTCCTTCGCTCTATCTTCTCACTCATTAAGCGCGTGACTAAGTAGGCAAGAAATAAGGCTGGTTATTGGGCCTCTATTTCATCTGAAGGACTATCCTCTAAAGGAAAGTTCAATAATATACTCTAATGATTTACATGACGGTCACCAATGGCATTGCCTAATATAAGGCTTACATCTTCCTCTTGCAAACAATTATAGACACCAAAGTCATGTAGTTTCGGTGAAAGGAAGAATGCAGATTAAACCTAGCCAATGTGATAATCTTTAAACCATTTACCATTTATAACTATGAAGTTAGCCACGATATAAACTTCAACTGACACATCAAACAAATTTCCATCGTAAAACACAGAGAAGCACCTGTCCCTCTCAATATTTTTGCCACTACCGCACTCACTCCCTTACTAAAAGGTAATTTTCTTCAGCAAATTAGTTCCCTATTGCCTCTGTTATTTACTTCCATCTCTGCTACTTTCCTACGCACGAAGGTTAAGAGCTCACCTAGACTCCTTCCTTTCCTATTCTTCCCTTCTATTAGGGCCAACTGATAAAACCTTATGTGCTATACCGCCTCACGGCAATATCAGCAATCAATGATTCTTCTTTCTTTTACCCGCTGTACGTTTCTAGTCTTATTCCTGGGCTCTTTATTCTGTTTCATTATGCTCTAATTATATTTAGTATTACTTGACCTAAATTCCCTATATTTTTAATATGGTGCTTTTGCTTTGCCAATTTTATTCTGAAAATCTTTTTCTAGCGCCAATAACTTTACTAGCCTAATTTCTCCTTTCATTTATCGAATAGGAGTCTACTAAGTTCAAGCCCTTTATCGGCTTTAAGATGCGAATCCTATCGAGATAATTGACTAACCATGCGGGCAATTTCATTTTAAAATACTCGAATAGGAGAGTTTTCTTTATATATGCAATGATGCCGTTGATACTCCTTGTAACCAGTGCTCTAGATGGTTTTAGCGACTTCTCCCAGAAGTCGCTTTCCATGGAAATTGGCCGCAAACTATCTTGCGTGGGGCAAATAGTCATTAGGCTAGTCATGTATGATTCAATCGTCGACAATTCATGCAACCGCATTTATCTACTTCTTTTAATCGAATTTTTGGCCGCAGCACCTCTGCTGCCAAAATTTATATAGTTGTCTTCCCTGAGAGAGCATACAAAAAAAATTATATTTGACACCACACCCCCTTAAATTTTGCCTTAACTTGTTTTCTAGCATTCTGTACACCATGTAACTCAATATTTCAAATTACAGATAAATTGGACAAACGGTTCAAAAGTTATGGGACCCCCATTTTGATAGAATTTAAAGGGACTCCCAAAGTTCAAATTGCCATATCTCTGCTCCTAATTGAGCTAGAAAAATGATTCAAAGTGCATTGAAAAGATAATTTCCCAAAGAATAACAGAATATAGATAGGTAAAAGCAGTTAAAGTTGATGAATAAAACGTTATAATCACTTTAATATTTAAAGGGGGGTTTTACATCCCCACCAAAATCGATTTTGGAGAGATTTTCTCAACGAAATTTAAAGCCCAACCATATTTGTATAAATAGCATCCAAGAAACTGTTGTGTATTTTTGGTTTGAATCATGTGTTTTGGAAATTAAATATTGGTAACCTCACTGAATAAACGCATTCTACACTCAAATTATTATACTCAAATTATCAATTTCCAAATCACGTGTTTTGGAAATGAAGGAGAGATAATTTTACAAAGAACAATTTAGTTTTCCTAATTTGTTCTCTATGCTAACTATATTGCCTTATTCGTTTATTTAAAGTACTAATATGCACTCTTATATGCAGTTACATTTAATCAGTTCTAAAAGTTGTGAATGAAACAAATTTCTTAAATTGATTTGCATTAATTTCCAAAATGTAGACTTACAAAATACACTGCAGCTATATTTTTACGGAATTTGTTTATAGTTCATATGCACAACAAATTTATCAATACATAGATACAGTGTACACTTGAATTGTATATCATTTAAAAATTAAGCACCTACTTTAACTGGCTGATTAGCAACCTACTTCACTACCAACTTATATCCTAGGGCTCCATTAATTTTATTTCATTTGGATGAAATGAGTGAGCAGTTTTAACTTCTCGCTGGATATTTGGAGTAGACACTGGCTCAATCATTTCACTGTGTCATATCCACAAATATTTTTATTCTCTGGAAAATTGTATCTATTGGCTTTTCCTGTATAACTTAAAAAACTAATTAGATAATCATTAAATTTATCTGAAGGGTCCTTAATTATGCCTATCTTGATTTTACTCTCATAGGTAAAAGCAATATATTAACCAACGTGATATGCAATATCTTGATTCACCAACATACTGCTCTCGTCTTGTTGGTCAATTTTGCTTATTCTAAACAGAGTATAATTTTTGGATTCAGATGTCATGTAAAGCATTTTGATTCTTTGACTTGGGTACAAATTTATGGAAACCTCTTGTGCCTTTGGCAGTTATAGCTTTATTATACCTATCATATAGATTTAATTTAATAAATTCCATCTCTTGTTTATCAACATGGGAAAAGGCAATTGTGTTGGAATACTTAATACTAAAATAATATAAGTCTTTTGGTATTAAAATATGATAAGTAACAATTCATTGAAGTCTAGCCTTTGCTGCACCTCTCTTTACTGTCCCTCCAATACTATCACATGCACTTTTCCCATGGCTCGTGGCAAAGAAATTCCACTCAGCTTTAACACCGAAGTCTTATTCATGAGAGATTAAGAAAATTGAATCTATTTTTATATTGTCCACCACAGCCATCAGAAAAGTAAAAAACTTTTATATCTTTAATCAAATGCTGCTGAAAAGTATAAACTACTGAAGTTAAGTGTTCAATACAATCACTGACAATGCAATAACTTATGTTTTTTTAATTATTCATCATTGTTATAATAGACTACAAATGGATGGAGTATAGCTTGATCATTTGTCCAATGAAGACTCTGAGGGGCATCCGGAGTAATGAATGAATGATTTTCAGCAAAATGCCCAAATACAAGAACTTCATCATTTTCTAGGTTCTTTTTGATGTTCTTCATGTGCTGACTGACATTTTGCTATATAATGATAAATCGTGAGGGAGACAATTGAAACTGCAAAAGTTTCTATATATACCTCTACTGTAGATATATGGTTTGCATTGTTGACCAATCAATAGTAGTCCACTGAACATATTCAGCATTATCTCTATCCATTAAT
The DNA here is from genome assembly GCA_963969495.1 of Ceratothoa steindachneri. NCBI lineage: Eukaryota > Metazoa > Arthropoda > Malacostraca > Isopoda > Cymothoidae > Ceratothoa > Ceratothoa steindachneri. The sequence continues at coordinate 84,914,953 of OZ018327.1, forward strand.
GTTGACAATGTTTACGAATAATTCGTTACACCAGTAATACCAGGACATTCTAGACAACGATTGTACATACAGGTGGAATTATTAACATTATTTACACTTTTTTTCAATGAGAGTATGGTATGTTAGGTTTATTTCATCAATTGATTGTATCATGAGCTTAGGATTTTGGTGATAAGTGCAAACACAGAATGAATGTGTTCCTTTGCTCCTAGCAATGACACAGCCTTTAGGTCTTAAACTTGCGAATGATTCAAATCCAACACTTGCATCAGTTTCTCTATATTTTGCACACAGTTCTTTCAAATTGCCTAGTAATAGACGTTTGTGTTTCTATTCCTTTTCACCAGTATCTATATTTCTTATGCTGAAACACTCAGATTTTGCACACATTCGGCTCACCTCATCCTCTCCATAAAAAGCGTTTACTCTAGAGATTGTTTCTTCAGTCAATTTTTTTCCTTTTGTATGTATAGCTAGACACTTCTGGAAGAATACCAAATTGAGATTTCAAATGTCTCTGCTGTCTACAGTGTACCTGATAGTGCTAAAGAACTGTTCGGTTCTACTCATTGTAAAGGGAGACGATGTAAGGATCGGAAGTTTTCGCTGATATGAAGTTGTTGAGTTCAATTCTTCTTTGAGATCATTCATCACCATCTTATACATGTTTAAAAGAAGGAAAATAGATAATTTGTTAAATATTTACATAAGATGAGAATATATATACATGTGACAAATTATCTAAAAGAGGTGATGGCTCAGTCAATAGCATCCTGGCTTTGCACACAACCGTGCGGGAGTTCGAGTCTCGGTACGAGCGGTTAGTTTCCATCTTCAGTCGGTATTTAATTACTTCCGTGTCACTCCTTAATTACTGTGCAATAGCTTCATGCCCTACCACAGTTAAAGTTTCACGTCCCGTTTATCGGGACGTGGCAATAACAGGCTTTCCAAGCCGCATAAAAACCATAGAAAGCGTAAATATAGCCTACACTTCTAAGAGATAACATAAAAAATATATGATGTTGCATAAAAATAAGCTACCAGTATATAATTGCTTTTAAATTTTGTATAGGCCTATTATAATTATATATAGTTAGCTAACAAATCTTACCAGTTCATTACATACCTTTTAATATCTCTGTCTGTAAAAAAGTCTTGTTTATTGCATGGTCCAACATCCTTTTCCAGCGATACATATTTAAAGGAATCTTCCAGTTTTCTTTTTAGAGATGTTGAAACCTTTTGGAATTTTTCAGATGCAAGTCTTGATTTACCTTAACTGCTCAGTACATCTAAAGAAGTTGTTTTAATGTCTACTATCAGCTACTTCTACTTTAAATAAATTAATGATTCAAATATACATAAAGAGTAAAACCATTTGACCAACTGGCCAGAGTTAGTGTACATGTATAACAGTAAATATAATTTAATAGGTACTTACGTAATTTAACTGAGGTGACAGCAAGATATTCAAAAGTCTTGTCCATCTACTCCATTTAAAGATATGTCTCTTATTCAGCAACTATTTCTTTGGAAGGAGTTGTTTCTGTTTAAGGTTGAAGTGGACAAGCATCACCTTCCAACTTCCTTCGCTGAATATCCATTGACTTTAAGCAAACTGTTCAATAATTTCTTCAAACAGTTTGTACAAACTTTTGATGACTTACTGAAGCCATATGTAGAATGACTCTGTTCAATTACATTATTTGGGAGTGGTCTCAAATTGTTAACCCTTATTTTTCTCTAAATTTTGAATATGTCACAGCAACGATATCTATAATCTTTATATTTTAGTGGCATTTTGGGGCGGTTATCTAAACATATAGTACTCAAAAATAATGAACAGGAGTTAAAAACAGACTCACATTGTCGTAGAATGGACTTTCGACGATATACCACATATAACTATTCGTTGAGGGAACTTATATAATTATCTTTAGAGTGCGTGGATGTCTAGGCTGGCCGATATTATGTATGTTTCATATGCTTAAGAAGTGGAACTGAGCTCAAGGATAATAATATTGCTATCATTAATAAAATAGAGTTTTATTAATAATAACTATCAACAACACACAAAACGAAAAATATTGACATAAACAGAGAATGGAAAGGGTCGTGGGGAATCGAGCTAATCCGAGGATTAAAAGATTTAAAAAGGTAAAACAAATAGAAAGTTAAAGGGAGGATATGGTTCGCTAAACCATTTAAAGCACAGGATAGAGTTGAAAAAAGGGTTAAATACTCAAAGGTAACGTTCGCATTACGTAATTATACTTGTTGTGCAGAGGAAGGCAACGAAAAGGAATTTTTGGTCCGCTGGCGAGTTCCAGCCCAAGAAGGGGGGGGGGAATTAAATGATCCTGACGTGGCGTCTTGGAAATAAAAACCGTTTCTTGACGAATGGGCTTGAAGAACAATGGCTGTTCTACGTTGTTCTCTTCTGAACAACAGGGTAGGTGAGAACCGCCTCTTGTCTACGGGCTCAAGAACAATGGCTGTTCTAATCTTGTTCTCTTCTGAACAACAAGGGGGAAGGGTGAGAACCGTTTCTTGGCGAACGGGCTCAAAAGAACAATGGCTGTTCTACGTTATTCTTTTCTGAGCAACAGAGGGGGGGGGGGAGAACCATTTCTTGTCAACGGGCTCGAACAAACAATGGCTGTTCTAACGTTGTTCTCTTTCTGAACAACAGGGAAACGGTGAGAACCGTTTCTTGGCAAACGGGCTTAAACCATCAATGGCTGTTCTACTTTGTTCTCTTCTGAACAACAGGGGGAGGCGTGAGAACCGTTTCTTGTCAACGGGCTCAAAAGAACAATAACTGTTCTAAAGTTGTTCTCTTTCTGAACAACAGGGGAAGCCTCGAAGGCTCGAACCTTGGCACTCAAGAGATATTGTCCTTCTTCTGAACAAGTGATGGTGAATCTCGAGGTCGAGGTCCCTTGGCGCACAAGGTGAGAGTGGGTCATAGTGATGCTTTGCGACGAAAATCTGGATCTCCAATCTGATCTTAGTGGTAAAGTTTCCAAATAAATAGTCAGGACATCCCCTTGGCGTAGGGTACAATGGAGTGGGAGCTTCGAGAGAATGCACAGCTGAGCCTGTGAACAATGCCTTATCTGCCCATAAGCCTAACTCAATCTGGCGAGGTCGGCACATGGGGCGACGGGGGAAGATAAACCTCCTTGTTTAAACATTGACTCAGGTTGCTGCGATAAGGCCCCAGGCTTTAAAGCGAAGATGCACGTGGGTAGCATCGTGATTTTAATTAACATGTGATAGTGGTTGAAATTAACGTGGCCTCAACCCGTTCTATCACACACGTAAATAATAAGGTACGTGCATACTGGTCAAGATTCAAGAGAATGGAGGATGTAGAAATAAATAATACTGCTGCATAGTTGAATAAAAAAAGTGTATCATGATAATTATACAAGTGTATCACAAATACACTTGTATAATAATTATACAAGTGTTCAATAATTTGAGTTTAAAATGCTTTTTCTAGATTCTTGGATGCTTTTTATATAAATAGGGTTGGGCTTTCATCTACTGAGAAAATTGTCAAAAATTAATTTAGATGGGGGTGTAAAACCCTCTTTAAATATTAAAGTGATCATAACTTTGTATTTATCAACATTGCCTGCTTTTACCTCTCTATAATATGTTGATCTTTGGTTAATTACATTTTGAATCCACCGATACTCATTGTTCTAACTCCTCTAGGAGCAGAGATAGGGCAATTTGAACTTTGGAAGTCCCATAACTTTTGAACCGTTAGTCGAATCAATCTGAAATTTGGGGTTTCTTTGTGTACAGAATGCTATAGAACAAGTTACATAAAAATTGAAGGGGGGTGTGGTGTTACTCACTACATGATCTGTCATGGAATGCGCCTATAAGGAGGTTTACAAGTTCCTCATCAGGGCCTAACTCTCTCATTGCGTTCACTTATAGTTGCCTTCTTTAGCCATATTAAATACCGTACGGCCATCCTGAGTTTCAACTGCTCAATCTAAATAGTGCGTGATAGATCTACATAACAAATCTAGGCAATTTACGCCAATAAATCTATTTATTAGTCGTTAATTAGGCTAACTCCTTCCTAGTGAAGGTATTTAGATTTTCCACATGTTCTGAAGTCGAAGCCATTCCAGAATCACTTGAAACCAAAGCTTTCCCTAAAGAATCTTATAAAGAACAACCAAAAATGTCTATAGATTGCACATGTTTTTAACCGTCATTTTTACGAGTTTATCACACATCCAAAAAAATAAGTCAAACAAATAATCTTAATTTCCTCAGATTCGGGAATAAATGCTGATTGAAAAAATGAGGCTAAATTCAAAACAAAAATAAATCAGTTGCAACTCAATGACTCTAATGGACGGATTTCGATTTAATAAGATGGCACTCTCGGGCTGGTTGGTGTAACCTAATTTAAATTAGCACTTCTTTGAAAACCACTGCAGTGTCCACTTTATTTAAATGGATCTCAACTTAACTCTCCAAATTTGACAACCTTAAAATATATAAACTCTTCCTATTAACTTACGGCGGTCGCTGGCTGGAATCGGAAGAGAAATAAGATATGTAAAATGCTCCGATATTATTTTTTTACCACAATTACCTAATAAAACCAAATACGAAAAGTTAGACTCATAATATGTAATTAAGGCCAAAAAATGCAAACTTGAATTAAAATAAAAAGTAAAGTTAATATAGCTATATAATGCAGATCATTAGAAAAATTTCGCAGCGTGGATCAGGTTCAAAGTATGGACAAAAGAGAGATTACTTCTCGAATTTTGCAAGTACTAGCCGATATTGTTCTCCTGTTAGAAAGTACACTAATTACTACACAAAATCAGACCAACACCACTGAACTGACTTGGAAGGATCTCAGATATATGCAAGCGAGTCAGTCTCTCTACTATATTGATGATAAAAGTTCATGTGTCATGTTTTTCTAAAGTTTGTATTTACGAAACTTGAGTAAGTGGTAAAACTTTGGCACCTTCCTTTTCAAAGCTCTTACTATAAGCATTTTAAAACTTAATTACATGGTACCTTCCAATAATCAGTCAGAAGATTCCTTACATTACATAAATAATTTATTAAAAGTGTCAATAATCACACATAAGCCAGTATTGCTTACACTTAACCCTCTCCCATTTACACATATTACTACAAAGTAACACTTTCAAATGTCTTAACCAACAGCCACCAGACCAATTCTACAACTCAATCACCATCACTTTTTAGCATCTCATTTCTATATCATGTGCACCAGCTACGCCATTTTTTTAAACCTTTCACATAAGAACAATATATTACATGTTTATATTTTCCATACAACGATACAACACCCAATTTATATCCAGGAATTCAAACTTATTTACATTTATTCATCGTACATACTCACATTTCTACAGAACATCAAAGTATTTTCGCCCTGAATCATATTATTAAATTCCTCATATGTTTAAGTACCTTGCCATTCTTACCTTAGATGTTCAACAAGTTATTCTTCTCATGGTTTTTCACCCGTAACACTTCGATCGAGAATAGTTTTCAGTTCATTTCGGGATCCGCATTCATCTTTTGTTTTCCAAAGGGTTCATTTTCTGGATTTTTAGTGTTTTGAACATTTAGTTCATTTTCCTCTTCCTTCCCTTTGCATTCACCGAATCTCCCTCAAATCCTCGTCTCCACTCTTAAGCATTTGTAAGTACAACCAATATTCACTTTCGGCTGGATATTTCACATCGTACATTTCCTTTTTGCTTTCTCTTTCCAGTTCTGGCCCAACCAGAAATTAACTTTCACTTCTATCTCACTTATCTCTTAAATTCTCTCTTCCTCACGTGAAAAATGAATCACGATATAAACATAAACCATTAAGATCTTCATTTATTGCAATATTATTACTACAATTGTATATAAACAGTTTATTTAATAATCTGAATTGATTACTTGTTATGAATTAAAGATTTATATTTGTATCAAATTCTACTTGGGCCATATAGATAAAAACAATTTGCTGTCAATCGCCAAATAGATTAAAAAAATGAAAATCCGAAAAAATGTAAAAACATTGAGTTGCCTTAACATCTGTCCTTTAATTGATATATATATATATATATATATATATATATATATATATATATATATATATATATATATATACATACATATATATATATATATATATATATATATATATATATATATATATATATATATATATATATATAGAGAGAGAGAGAGAGAGAGAGAGAGAGAGAGAGAGAGAACGACAAAATAGACATTGAGCGTTCGACTTCGGACAACTTTCGAGAGGCGATGCCACGAACGATAAAGACGTCAATAAGTGAAACTTCATAAATTTGTATTCGACCTTCGGCTCGACAGTAAACGTACGTGCCAACGTTAGTAAATTTGGAACTCTTATCTCCATCGAACATTTACGGGAATGAAAGTTTTAAAAAGAAGAAAGAAGCGCATCATTGGAGATTTTTTATTTAACAAAATCATCTCGATCTTAAATAAAGTGAGGCGGATGAGTTTATTTCTCAATAACCATTCCAATTCTATTTCCTTTTATTTATACTAATTCCCTCTCGGTTTTTAAGTTAAAAAGGCAAGATATATAGAGAGAAATTGAGATATATGTATCGTAAGGTCCTTTAATAGTACAAGAACCCATTATCTAACAAAACTATCCAAATTCAATTAAATTGCAATTATTGATTCTAATGGAAAAAATAAAATAAATACATAAAATACGTAGGGCAGCTGACTCAGCATTCGAGCTCTGGTGGCAGTTGGCTCTCTTACGCCTCAGGAGAGGTGTAAGAATTTCAAACACACAGCTCTCGCTGCCACCCTCGCTTTACGCCAAGTGCCAGTCTAAATATCGACCTCCATGAAACTCTCCATTTACGAAACCTGCAAACTCCTTGACTTAGGCGACAAGATGAATTACATCTTTATCTTGTCAAAAAATATTATTAATCGTGAGCGTTTTTTCAAAGGAATAGTGAAATAAAAGTTATTAAGGATAGAAAGAAATAGAAAAACTATTTAATAGTCATCAAAGACTCATAAAATACATAATTGAAGATAGATGGCAATTACATTTGAGATAATTTTTTCATTAATGTAGGCATGGAGAGTATCCATTTCAGCTTCTATTATGTGTCGTCAAAGTCCATCAATCTCACATAGGTGTCAATTGATTAGAAAGCCTTTGCTCTCAATCTACATTTTTGCTAGTGCTATAAGGATTATAGCAATAGATGAATCTTTAGTAGACTCTGTCAGGTTTGGTATTTTAATCTACGTCAAAGTGTGAAACGTGGGGGCAGGAGCATTTGGAAGGTATATGTGAGAAGGAAAAGAAGAGAGAAAGTTAAAGCATGAAAAATTAAAGATTGACAATGCTTAGTCCTTGAGACAAAATCGAAATAGAATAAGCATTTATGTAAGATGGAGTGAGTGTAATGCAATCTTGTGTGGATTGAAGTGATGAGGGTAAAGAAGGTATGGTCAATTTTACAAGCGAGTACTATAAATGCCTGGATTCTAGGATACTGCAGTGAAGTGGTATTCTCAAAGTCAAAGGTGTCTATGGTTGGAGTTATGGTCACTTCATAAAAGAACTAAAGCTGTGATAGAGAGGAAATTATGTACGGCTAAAACATTACTTCAGCAAAAATATATGCAGAAATACGCAATAATTTGGAAAATCAAAAAAATGATTATTTATATACATTTTGTGAGAAAGATTATGATGCAGGCTTATTGTGGTGAGGAAACTGTAACAAGTATGGTCATGTAACTACTTATATGACTATATGATTTAGTATTAGCAAGAATAAGATAAGCTCGTTAATGGTAAATAAAAAGGAAAGAAATGAATAATAAGACTATTCTATAAGCGATCAAATTTATGTATGAAAGATGTAGTAAATATAATTATTATTGGCTTCATGGGTATAAACCTGATACTCTCCGGTATTTGGTACTATCAGATTTTTTTTTAAAAAAAACGCTGCTTTTGGCGTAAATCTACAAAGATCCAGCTTCGAACCTAAATCCCCCGTTAGAGTGTCGCCCGATTCATCATTTCCAAATTTAGTGGAAGTCTGGGGGAAGAAAAGATTTTTCATTGCATGTCTTCCTGCAACTTTGTGTAAGACATTGATTTCGATGATATTTCCATTACACCTTCCAAACAGTCCACTCATAAAAGGAGTGATCTCTCTCTCTATCCATTATGTCTCGCTGTAGTCCTGCACTTCATGTTTTGCCGACGGCATGCAAGTCTGCCTCTCTTTTCCCTAAGGCACTATAATGTCACGAAAATCATGTTCTAAAAAATATGAGGTGATACAAGTGAGTACCCCTTAATCAGAATATATAAATATAGTCTATCTATTTGGCGACTAAATGGCTCATTTTAACGGAACAATTTCAAATCTGCGAATCCCCACTGTCATTTAGCTAACTCTCAAAGTACATGTCAACCATGTTTGCATTTAAAAGGACCACGTCGCTAAATCCTTTATGTGCAAACTAGGAATTCTAAAAGGGGTTTTATCGAAAGAAAATGACGCTTTTAAAAGAAAAAAAAGAGATGAAATAAAAAGAATGTGAGAGGGTTACGAACAATGATGAATAATTTTAGAGTTTAGCTTATTTTGTACTTGATCTCTATTTATTGATATATATATATATATATATATATATATATATATATATATATATATATATATATATATATATATATATATATATATATATATATATATTCACCATGATTTATTCGATTAAGATTAAGTTTGATGTTTTTAAGAAGGGCAAAACCAGGAAGTGGGTATCATCTTTAATTTCAACTTTTTCGTTTATTACAAAACCCATCTTCAAGAGGTATAAACAAATTTAAAATCAGTATATGGAATAATATAATACTCTATAATCCTATATTATAACATTGGTAGAATACTCTAAATCTGATAAAATGACACATAAATGAGGGTAATTACTAAAACTAACGTTATGGTAAGAAAATAAAACTAAAATTTAGTGAGGTAAAGTAAAAAGTTTTCTCAAAGATCCTCAGGAGAAAATATAATATCCATAGCCACAAGTTTTCAATGCCCTTATCAGCCGAGAAAGGAAATTCGACATCAACACGCAGTTCATGTTTTCTGATTGAATTCTTTTCTTCTGGGATTAAAAAACAAACATAAATAACACCTTCTTCCTCAAATGGTTTCCCCCACCAAACAAAAAAAAATTGCGAAAGCTTGAAATTTGATTTTCTAAAAAGACATCCTTAAAAATATCTATAAATATTGAATTAAACAGCGAAATCGATCATTGGTAACTTTGCTGCTCTGAAGACAAAACCGGTAAAGGAAGCTTTAGTGGCCACCTATATTTCAGGTTTTATGACTAAGTATATATAGCAGCAGGAAAATGAAGACTCATGAATAGATGGAAAAGAACATTTAGATCTGTCAAACGATTATTCTACACATTGATATATCTTCCGTGATTATATATATATATATATATATATATATATATATATATATATATATATATATATATATTGTTAAAGACCATGGTATATTTCGCCTTTGGCTTTTTTCTATTTTTCTAACTGTCTTTTTTAGTCCATCTTATGGATGATCGATTACTTGTCCTATGTTAATATCTCTTTTAATAAATGCGTTTGGTAAAAACTAAACTTAAATGGTTGAGGTTTCGATCTATTCGTTGATCTTTAGAGCGTCTTGAGGTATTCTTTTCTCTTTTACTGATTAAGTATGGTGGAGTGGAAATCATGTTTAATGAAAAGAAAACGGTTTTTAGGGAATATCTATTCCTGCTCGCTTGACGGAAACAAGCCAATCAGGCGAGTCGAATTTTTAAAACAACTTTAATGTTCAATTCTAGCTCGTAGCCAACCTGTTGAGGGCCGGCTTTTCTTCCTTTATTAAGAGGGCTTTAAATATGTTCACTCTAGAATTTTTATAGCAAGGTTGGTGTTTTTTACGCTCTTCATATGATATTTGCGCCCTCCACTTTGCAGATGCCTGATTAAACGCTTCGAAATGATGGTGATCGTCATGCCAACATATTTTGAGTCATCATGGGGGCAGTTAACTCGTAAACTAGGTTGGTTGACTATAGATTCGACGAGTTTTGACAGCTGTTATTTTTCATTAGAAGATGGTTAAATTTTGTCGTTTTATAGTATATAATAGGCTGAATCTTTTCCATTTTATTCTTAACCTTGATACTACGGTTAACAATCTCCTTGCTGTTTTTTCTTCTATTTTATAGGCCGTAGAACTCTGATCTCTGTAATACTTTTTGATCTTATTTCCTGCTTCCTGATTACTTTTCGTTCTATCCCTATCTTTAAAGTGCATATTTAAAAAAGATTGGAGTTGTTTTTTAATCATGATGTTCGGGAAACCTTTGTTTATGAGGCTTTGTTTTACGCGGGAGATCTCTTGATGGAAAAGTTCCCAGGTGCAGCAGCATTTGTATACTCGGAAGATGTATAAGCCAATTACACTTTTGTTTTACCATTCAGAACTAGCCCCATTATTTTTTTAAATTTTCAAAATAAAATAAAGCTTTTTCAAAGACAACTGGCTAGAACAAATTTTGACTACTCTTTCTACCTTATATGAATATTGGCAGCTTTTAAACGTATTAAAATTCAAAAGAGTAAATCATGACAAAACATAGGAAAACCTGGACACTCTTTATCATTATTTTGATAACAGGTTTGAGAAGCTCAAATGGCTGAAACCAAGATTTGAATTACCTTTGAATTTGTTTGCAATCGATGTAATTAGTGATGGTTGTCCTGCTGTTCCAACTTTTCCTTTGGTGGTTTTTCAACAGAAACAGAGCTTATTGAATTGAAAGAAGATTTTGCTTTGAAACTAGCACACAAAAGTTCATCTACAACTGAATTTTGTAAACAAATACCAGAAGCAAAATATCCTAATCTTCAGAAATATGGCTTCCGGCTTCTTTCGGTTTCCAGAACTACATAGATATGTGAATCTCGTTTCTCAGTTTTGAAATTTATCAAATCAAATCATCTTACCATCTTCACTAACAGCCACCTTATTGAGCTTCTAAGAACAGCCTCCACATCATTCTAGCGAGTTTTTTAACCCATAGCTAGAATAATGAAATCTCCACCAGAGCCTTTAAAGAGAAAATATTAAATGTTATACATCAGTGATTAGAATTTCAATCAATTTTAATTTTGTATCATTCAAATTTTATAAATAAAAATTAAAACAGCAATTTTGTTTATGAACATTCAGAGATGTATGAACCAGCAAAAACTAAACAAGTTTTGGTTCTGGTGAGTAAGGTTTTTATGAGGTACTGGTATTTTTTAAACATTTCAAATAAAATTTTATAGAAATAATTTAACTCGCTCTTGAACTTTTAAATTTCTATGTAAAGTATCCTATGTGACTCTTCTTATCAAAGAACGTGGCCACTAATGATATAAAATGTTAAACTACAATGTTAAAGCCTATTGTTGGAGATCATATGCTATTGGGCACAATTAAATCTAGATTTATGAATTTATGTGTAAGAATTACACTTGGTAATGAAATGACGGTCTTCAATTTAAATGATAACTTAAATGATCAAATGAGTCAAATGAAGCTAGGGTAGAAACATCAAGAGTTCCAGGAAGATATAATAAAATAAGATCTAAGCAATTAACCCAATGATGAGTAGATCCAAAATCTATCTGATCACAACAAGAAACATAAAAAACCAGTGCAGCTACACCATGGAAATCAGTTTGTAAAATCAAGCTCAACCATTACTGATGATGCGCTTTGAAGCCACTAGCAAAGTGAAATGAAATACTATTATCACTTTCCTGAATTGAATCCACCTCTGTAAGAAAAGCATCATATATATTATTATCTAAATTAGGATTAAGGTATATACTGAAAATATGAAGGATGCTCATGTGGTTGCAGACCTCAACAATCTAATTTTCATGAAAACTATAAAATATTTAGTGAGGAAAATAGGGCTAAGACACAATATTAATATCGAGTGCAAGTCTGCGGTATAGTTTTAAATAATAAAAATTTGGACTAGAGAAATTAACTACGATGTAGAAAATATGAGACAATGGTATCTGAAAAAAAGATGACATCACGACCATCTGATGCCACCAACAGCTCTATAATATAAGAAAAAATACACTAATATTTCTGTACCTTGATCACTCTAGTAAAAGGAGGACCAGGCTTGAGTTTAATATTAGACCTTAAAATTATTAGTAATTTTACACAGATATCTTAAGTTATAATTTATAAATTTCAGGAAATTAACAATAAATAACACACGAGTATTCTTATCAGCCTCGTACCATTTAATGTTTTCCAAGAAATACAGTACACTTTCAGGACATAAATCATACATGAAAGAAAAAGAAAAAGGAAACGAGTACACACTGACATAGCAAAGGAGTGGAGCCTGATATTTCTGACTATGTACTTAATTTATAAAATTATAATCCTGATCTACGTCCAACAAAGAGTTAAAAGTAAAGAATTTAAAAAAGAAGAGAAATGCACTAGAAGATCGCGCAACTACTCTCAGGCTTCTGATCTAGAATTCGAGGTAGTACCAGACTGAGCATTCGTGCTTTCTCTGTAATTGCGGTGCGAAGGTGGTATGATATGCCTCGCCCACACACTCATCCTCCCCTCATGGTAAGTATTAGTGTATCATCAATTCGCTCATTTCTCTGAAGCTTTTCCTTAGGGGATAAAAAGTCGTTTCTTGAAGTCCCATGGCGATCAAAAGTGACATTAAATAATAGATCACTTCTATTTTATAACTATTAAATGGTCTCCTTTTGCTGCCATTTTTTTCATTGAAATCATTTGATAACATTCTTCAATCGTTATTTCCCTTTTTTTCTTTCCTTCTCACTCTAAACCGATATTTCTTGTAACTGTTTTTGTACCTTATAAAAAATATTTTCAAACTTTCCCTCCCCTTCTCCCTCCTAAATATTTACGAAAAAACCAAAGGTTTTCTTTTATTCACGTGGATTAAATCCATCACTTTTCCTCTGTTACAGCCATTGTTGCGAATCAAATGAATTCTCACTCTAATAAATTTGCTAGTCAAATGAAAAAGACAAGAAGATAAAGAAAAGGAGTCAATGATTACTTGACCGAAATGGAGGAGCAGAAGAGACGAAGGTGTTGGGTTGGGGCAGTAGATTGGTGGTGGGCAGGGGCAGTTGATTGGTGGTGGGCAGGGGCAGTAGTGTTGTGGGTAATGGGCAGGGCCAGTGTTGGTAGGTAGGTGTGGGGGTGGTGGGCAAGGGCATTGGTTTTATACCATTATATTTGATATTAAATTTAGTTTCAAATCATATATGGCAAAGTTCCTATTTTCCTTAGCCTAAATTTGATATTTGGTGGTTTAATTTAAAAGCGGTCGATTTGCCGATGTGTAAGATGTTATCGCAATCATGGAAGAGAAAAATTTGAAATTCAAACTGTTCTTATATTAATATTAACACCAACCGTTTAATAATTCTATACTGATGAAATTAAAAACATGTGCTTGGCACAATAAGTGTGATTAAATTTGTTTATAAGCAATTATGGCTTTTTAAAATTAATCAAAGAATATTTTAAATTTGTTATTGGTAAACTTATTCTGTGAATTTATCAAAAAATATTTTCAATAATAATTTCACTTGTTATTATCTTTTTTCCATATCTAACTTCAATTGTGTCTCTATTAACAGTCTCGTATGCAGATAATTTCTTAAGCGTCTCCCTCCTCATTCAGCTCACTGGGGATGTCTATTACAATTCGCATTGTGATATCGTCGTTTAAAATTTCGTTTGTCTAGTTTGAAAATGCATCTAAAGTTGAGGCTCAATTAAATGTAGTTTAGAGACATCTTTTCGGTTTATGAAGCCTTTCCCGTAGATTTCTTGTAAGTTTGTACATACTTAGCTTTGGTCTTAGGCTTTTGCGTTCTTTGGAATTGGATAAATGGCTTCTCCTTTATTTGTGTACGTTTCTTCTTGTAAGGAGAGAGTCTGTCAGCTTTAATTGTGGGTTAAACTTAGGAGGGGGATTCTGTCGATCATGGGCCTTACTACCTCGCTCATAACATCGATGTTACCGTCGGTGTTCAGAATTTTGTCCTCAGGCAAGAATTGAGGTGACATGACGTCACTTTCACTGATGACGAGACCGAATACCATGATTGTCGCAGTAAATTTCCTTGGCATGACTAGGAACGTCCATGAATGGAAGAGCAAGCAATCTCTTGTTGATCTTTTGGTCTTGGCAGAAATATTTCTCGTCTAAAAAGAAACACAACTATTCTGGCTACAATTGGTGTGATTGAGTCGCTTATCCTGCATAAACCTAGGCAGAAATTGTCCTTTCCTCAACCTGTATAAAACTATCGAATGTCCTAATGCACAAACAGCCTGATGAGCCTTTTATCAACACTTTTCTCCATTGCATTGGCTCGCATCGTCTTTCTAGCATCATTGTTGATGATCTCCTTGATTTCAGCGGTCTGACTGCTTCAGATCGTCAACCATGGGTTTACTCCTTGCTGTCGCCTTGTAGCCGAAACCTGAATTTTCTAAGACCTTTCTATCATTTTCTATCATACTTTTCTTGAAGTTGAGGAGGCCTTATATATCATTGTTTCTCCTTCAACGCAGATTTCAAGGGGGATTTCATGACTCTTCACAAAATTTGCTGGTTAAACATTTTCAATAGTCAATTATTCGGGTAAAAAATTAGGCAAAAATGGTAATGTTTTTAAGAAGAGAAAAACCGACAAGAATGTGAAAAATATGCCTAAAATTAGCAAATAAAAGAATGCTGGCTTCTCAATTTTTTTATACCACTCATCGCCAAAGACAATTTTTAAATTTTTTCGAAATTCTTTGAACTTTTCAATATCTTAAAATTTTATGCCTATGATTGGGGCCGTTCGAATTCTTTGAATTCTGCGCAGTAGCTCTTCATACGGAGATTAAGTCCTCACAGTAGAAAATTATAGGTCTTTGGCCTATTATTTCCTGGAGAATTTTTGTTTTGCTATTGATTTTCCTTATTGATTTGACGTTTCCGATAGTAAGTTTACTACTTCTTCAGTAGTATGATATAGAACGGAGAAACGTGAAGTATCAATTAGATGCGTAAATGCAACAATCATTTAGGCGGAAATAATCTTGCCACTTTAGTTCATGTTTGCCTGGTGCCACCCTAGTGTGGAAGAAAAAGCAGACGTTTCGTCACTTTAGCTATTATTATTTAACCATTTTTCGATTTGCACTGATTTAGCAATTATTAAGTTGTACTGTTTAATATGGGTAAAATGAGGTAAGAATTTCCTAGTTATTACATTGGATGCAGGATGTAAAGTATGGTCGGTAACAAACTGCGCTAAATATTAGCAACAGTAGAGAGATATAGAATGCTAGTCTCTCACTACATATTTTAAGATTCTTGACTACTTCTCACCATTTCCTTTATCCTGAATATTTTTGAAAGCCTTTAATTCTATTTTTATTATTTTTTTCTCCTCATTAAATGTATATAACCACTTTTATATATTTCCTAGCCACTAAAGAAAGGCTATCTATAAACTTTGTTTTAGTTATTCTAAAGTGAATAGTTTATTGTTTAAATAATAATAGCTTTCAAAGAGTTAAAATATTAATTGTATGTTCTCTAAATGGCATTTATTAATATCAGAAGTAGCTCAAGAATATGTTTTAGGACCTATACTAGATTTACTCTAAGGTAATGATATTATTTCAGTTATTAAAATCCCAAATAGGTATTTATACGCTGATAATAGAAACGTTTAAAAGAAAATGTAGAATAAAAACAACCAAATTATATTGTAAAAATATTTAAATGATATTAACCAATATTCAGATATTTGGCGGCTTAAATTAAACACAATTAAACCTTCTTTTTCAGAAATAGTTAGGTGTAGCAATAGAGATATCTTTTTAATGTTATTGATAACCCTATGATAAAATAAGTAACAAAAAATTAGGTATTAAGGTGTATTAAGTCTTAAGAGTCACTGTTCAAGGGTAATCAGAAAAGCAAATTATGTTGCACATATTATAAAAAGAAAGTTGTATTGTGCCTAATAACGAGTTTTATGCGAAATTATATTGCCCCTTTGCTATACTACTTTTATAAAGTAACAAAAAAAATTTCTCTTCAGTCTCCGAAATATATTAAATTTGTTGGATTTTAGTTATACTGAGAAATTGGCAGTCTTAAGAGCAAACGTCAGAAGAAAGAAAGATTGTTAATATTTGATGCTTTTTTCAGATCGAATTGCAGTCTGGAACAGTTGAATATAGATGATCATGTTGAATTTAAAATGAACTCATCACCTAGGGATATTTCAGTTAAACATATAAAAAAGATGGTCTTGCAGATAGAAATAAGCGCTATGGGCTAACTGGATTGTCGATATTTTTAATTATTTAACAAATGATGGTTTTAATTCTACTTGCATTGATAATGTAAAAAAATAAAATTATATAAACATTTGATTTTAAAATGTTTTAAAGTTTCTTCTTATAGTAATACTTAGAAAAAGTGTTTGTTGTCTGTTAATATTTAATATTATAGTAATATTATTTTTCTGATTTTCTCTAATAAGCAAAGCAGCTTGTTATTATGGTGTCCTTCGGACTCAGAGCACCATGGTACATTCGTAGTTGTGAGAAAGTTCAAGAAGCACTGAGTAAGCAGAGCTTGGTATACTATGCACCACTTCCTGCGGTTTCAGTTGAAAGTACCGCTGCCCATGCTATTGTTATATATATATATATATATATATATATAATATATATATATATATATATATATATATATATATATATATATATATATATATATATATATATATATATATATATCGGCATATGGGCCTGTGTCAAACATTTTGATAAGTTTATTTTTTTATAATTGGGTTAAGGTTGTTTTATTTATCATATATCAATAATTTTCCAATATGTACTCTTCATTATATTTTTATGATTGTATTCCTTATTCAAATTATGGATCATATAAAATCTTAATTCTGGTAAACTCCTTCTAATAGAATTTTCTGAATAATCATTGAGTTTGTTAAAATTTCAGATTTCTATAAATTTGGAGATAAGGATAAATTATTTCTGAACCCATACGGCATGTACATAAAAGATTAAAGTCTATTTAAAAAATGGCCAAGAGTTGGTAGGGTTAATCTGCATAATGTGACGCAACAATTTATAGTTAGCATATTTTTATTTGTTTCTCTGAAAAATAATAATAATAATGAGAGAAAACGGAACGTATAAAGTTTAAAGGATATATGGAGTTTCCACAAATCCAAGTTTTCAAAATTTCATTGTCAGCAATTCTTAGGATAAATTTTAGGGATACTGAATAATTAGTCTTACTATCAATGCAGTCCCTCATCTACGCATTTTTTTCATATTATCTTAATTCTGCTCTAAATTCATTTATACCGAATAAACCAGCAGTTGAATAACTCCAATCCTTTAAATTTTAATGATATATCTTTAAATTTAACTTTCAGTTACACACTAGATGGAAAGCCGAGAAGAATCAGACGATATGATATACACTTTATGATATTCCTCAATAAAATGAATCTGAGTTGCCAACTCTTAGGCATGTAGCTTACGAGGGGCAGGTAGTGGAGCCAAAGAGATGTGATTGATCGTAAAAATGCAAGTGATACTTGAATTTTGCAACCTAAATTGATACAAGACACAAGACAGTTTGAGTGCAAACAAAGAGTCCCAACTAGAACCTAGATCACTTACAGGAATTTAATCTTTATATTCTTGAGAAAAAGAAAATTAAAGAGAGAGAGTGAAAGAAAAGGAGATATGTATAGATATAACACGTGCTTTCGAGTGAGAAGAGAGAGAGTGAAAGAAAAGGAGATATGTATAGATATAACACGTGCTTGCGAGAGAGAAGAGAGAGGGAAAGAAAAGAATAAGAGAGAGATGAATAGATATATCACGCGCGCGCGAGAGAAAGATATATATAAACCGCGCTAGAGGGAGTACGAAAGAGAGAGTCACAGATAGAGATAGAGATAGTGTGTGTGATAGAGAGAAAGTCAGTGGTAGGCAGACACACTGTGAGAGAAAGAAATCTTTGGAAAATAGAATTTATCTCTACCTCTTCCTCTACTCATAATCAAGGTTCTACATAATTAGTTTATTGAGCATCTGAAGGAGAGGGTAAATAGCACTTGGGTAATAAAAAAAAAGGGTCTCTGGTGTTTATCAAGGGAGCTCTATTCATTATAACTTCTAAGTTTAAAAATTCTTTTATTTCATAAATGGCCTTACTTCAACCACTAACATTTATTCCTTTTTTCTCTTTCATCTATAGAGGGACTAATTTTGAGAAAAATATGTAAAGGTTTTCATCAAAGCTTCCCTTACCGAGCTTCATAAAAAGAATTATTGAGAGAGAGATGCTATTTTGAAATGGCCTAACCTGAAATCCATCACGGTGAGTGAAAATAAAACGTAAAAATAGGGCTTTTAAAGTTGTTTTATGTAATTCATGCTATCAACCCTTCATAGCAATGTTAAGTCACGCTTGTTCTATCATTTCCTAGTAAAAGAAATACTTAAGGTGAAACTGGGGTTCAATCAATGATCCTCTGCATTGAAGTAGGGAATGTGGAAAAAGGGTATAATGCATTTTGAGGGGGAGAAATAATTAATTTACTTACTAACGTATATTGGACAGCTAGCTACCTGCTAAGGCATCAATCTATATGACATTAAATTTATCGTTAGTACAAAAAGAATGGGAGAGAGAAATAAAAGGGCAAAGAGATATGACATATTCGTTGAGTTTAATTTAATAAAAATAGTAATTGAGCGGATCTTAGGGTCTTTGCTGGTCCTTGTTTCTGTAGTTATGTAGTTGTTTCTGTAATCGAAAAAATAAATTGGTAACATAGGCTGAGTGTTGCGCTTGAAAGGAATCGCATATACACTTACATATAGAGAGAAAAAAAAGAGAAATAGAAGAATAAAATATACAGTGTTGAGAAAGAAAAAGAGCGAAACAGATTGAAGAATAAAGGAAGAGAGTTAGGCATATCAAAAGAATGAAAGAAAAGAAAAAAGAAAGATATACAGAAAGAGAGAGAAGGAGAGAGAGAGAAGACGTGTCTGCTCGAGGTTTAAATATTACTACTTCATACAAATTTAACTGTCTCTTACATAGAGTTCGCTTTCCACTTCCCTACCTTTTTATGCAGTTAATTTCCCTAACGACAGCTGACAACCAGGGTTAATAAAACTAGTTTTTTCAGCCAAATCCATCTCAATTCAAGCAGTCATAATTAACAAAAATAATTGAAACAATCAAATAATTAATTTAATTTTATAAAAGTATAAACCATCCCAGCAGAATGGACACAGGAGTTACATCTACCTATTTATTTTTTAATTCAATCTGTGTCCAAAATATATATGCGTGGTATTTTCGTGTTATTTGTGCCTGTGTCGGTGATATACAGTGCACCCAGGTGCTTTCTCATTTGCTCGGGAGAGGTATTGGCAAAAAAGAATAGATTAATACAGAATTTATTCTTCATGCAAGCGACCTCCAACTTGTAATTAATAAAGGATATATAGTTACAAGATTCTATTAATTCAGCAGGAAAAGGATAATTATACACATGATTCCTCTTATAATGGAAGGTGTTGCTCGCCATTAATATTTTTTCTCTCCTCTCATTTTTAAAATATGTACATCATATTTTTTATATTTTACTTTTATTGGGCCGAATACTTGTTTGAGTTGAATTCTTGTTTAATCTATTTAGATATTCATTTATCAAAATACTATATTTATGAAAAGAGCACTCTAGTCAACAACTACTCTATAAATAAATTGATTGGTCGAAATATTACATGACTATCAAAGATCTATTACAACTATGATTTAGTTCTTGTCGAACTGATCGAAGAACTGGAGAATACTCACCTGAATGTGGATAAGTTTACGCATTAGTGCACGAGAACCACTTCATTTTACTGCCTCAATCTAACTTTGTACTCTCCGAATCCACAGCCTGGTTTTGGGTGGGGGATGGTAGATTTCCTCCAATGTAGTGATTCCTTTCCAATTCAAATATCATTTACTGTGCTGCTGCGGCCTGAGACCCCGCACCGCTGGTGCTTCGCTAGGGAGCGGTGTTCCGCATTTTCTGAAATTATTTCTTTGTTTCAGTCTAAGAGCTTATGTCGGTAGATAATGCAGCACAGTTTTTCTCCAGCAAACAAGATCGCAGATGGAATATCTATTATTCCTAGAACGTCTGGCCGTTTTGCACGCGAACTGCTCCGGGGGTGTACAGCCGACTGTGAGGTGGCTCTCAAACAGAAGCGTTATACCTCCATGCGCTATAAGCGCTTCGCGAACGATTTCGCGGTCGGTGAATTTCTTCGAGCTAGGGATAGGTTCCGATATGTTTCTAAGAACGCCAACTCTCATATTGGTGTGCATACGTGTCTTCAGTTAGCGGGAATACCCCTCTAGCAGACCTGTGGAAGCGAATCCACACGATTCGGAGCAGGTTTTCACAAGACCACACTCCCGTTTTCCAGGAGAGTGGGACCGCAATCTCAGACCTCGCGTCCGAGATGGATTCATAGTGACCGATTTATCCACATTCTCTATCCAAAATACTGCTCCGCCAACATTCAATGCGTATCATGATGGCGCAGAAGGCCGTGGACTAGTCTTTACCTCCAGGGGCGGAGAACCCTTTAAAACAGGTTTTCTTTGAGTTAGTTGCATTCCGCTCTCGATTCGTGCATGGACACCGCCCTTGCTCCGGACGATGTCCAGTATGCTATGCTCTGACAGCTGAGTAAGCGAGGAATGGCCTTTCTGTTAGATTTGTTCTAAAGGATCTGGGTAGAGGGGATCCTCCCAGGGTCCTGGCGAATCGATACTGTGCTCGCCTTTTGCAAACAGAGAAAAGATCACTCTACCTCGGTTGGTTTTCGTCCAATCTTTCTAACCTCCTGCGTCTGAAAGTTGATGGAGAAATTGGCAAATATCAGATTAGTCCTTTTTCCGCACTGCAGAGGTTAATTGTCTTTTGCACACTGCGGTTTCCGCAAGTTCCACTCTCCCTCAAATGCTGGAAACGGCAGGAAACTTCCGTCTGCGAGGCCGTCCTTCATATACGGCACTACGCCACGGTGTTTATTGGTCTAGAGAGCCCTAAGATGCCGCAAGGCGATATGATGTCATCGAGACTCTCCAAACGATGGGGGCGATGGGAGGCCTTCCCATCATTTTATCTTAATTTTTCCGAGATCGTCGATTCCACGTACGGGGTGGGAGAGCCCTCCAAGTCCCAATGGAGCAGAGAGAGGGTGTCTCGTAGGGAAGGTGTCCTTAGTATAACACTCTTCGCCCTACAGCATCACCTTAGTCCTGTCGGAAGATCTTCTAGCTATGCTTTACGTGGACGACTTTTCTATCTCTTTTTGCGCTGCCAAGATGTCAACTCTGGAGCGTCAACCCCAACAGGCATTAAACTGCATCTTTTGCTATGATAAAGCGCACAGGCTTCGGTTTCCCTTGGTCAAGATTAAGGTTAAACAATTCTGCCACCATGCAAGGCTCTACCATGATCCAGACTTATTTCTCAATGAGGTTAACCTAGAATTTGTGGCCCCACATCGTTTCCTTTGTCTTGTATTTGACTGGCGCTTCACCTTGGATGCTCATATTCGCAGACTTAGGGTCTCTTGTATCCGCGCCACGGATATTCTCCGATCCGGTAAGTTTATCGCCTGGGGAGCTGATAGGGCTACAGCCTAAATTTTTTAGCAGAGCGTTTATTGCGGAAGTTAGAGTCGAGCCACCCACCGGCTTTCGCCTGGCAACCGGTGCCTTCCGCACTTCCTCCATTGATAAACTAATTGTCGATGTTGTACTGGCCGCGATGCTGTTCGCCTGTACGCCCGAGCCTGTCGACACTCTCAGTCGCAAACAGCCCTCAGTGACTCCGTAGGTGATTTTGTCGCTTAGAGAATACGGCAGAGCTCTCCGGCCGGTGGCACCTCTGGTTCTGCCAAGAACGCCACCCTAGTGGGTACCTCTGCTTCCAAAGCTTTTATATCACCGGACGTAGTGTGTTTGGCCTTTTGGGGCACACTTCGTATCACGTTTGAACGGCGCCAGTGTATATGGATAGCTCCAATTGCCAAGAGGCGGCTGGTTTCCACGCACTGTCTCTTCTGTGAAAAAATCAACGGGGCTCTGCCAGGCGCTACGTCTGACTTCACGGCACAGCTGGTTGCAATACACAGCTCAGTAGGGAAGATAACGCAATGTGCCAGGTTCGGAGGCCGTATTGCAATTTATAGCAACTCACAAAGCGGCCTGAGTGCCCTCGGGGCATTGGAATCTCCGCATCCCCTGGTTTGCGATATCCGTGACGCCATGAGTTTTTGCGAGCAGGGCGAATGTCGAGATTATCTTCTGCTGGGACCCTGGACCAGTATGTTTTGTGTGGAATGAGTGCCCTGATAAGGGAGAAAAACTGTTCCTGAGGAGTCAGCAACCAGACCAGCAATCGGCTCTTCCTAACACCGATTACATGGAATACGGGCTGCTCTCAGCGCGGCTTGGCAAAGAAGATTGGAGAATGTCGAAGGGAACTTAAAGTTATGTGCCATTGCGCTACAACTGTTCCAATGGACATACCACCGAATGCTGCGATGGATTCAGGTTTCATTTTGCCGTCTCCTCATGGAACACACTCGCGTGACGCACCGCCATTTGATCGAGCGCTCGCTTGCACCTTATTCTGACGACCGCGTTGTCCCACCAGATTATTCGACACATTCTTATTGAATGTCGCAGGCTGGATGATCTTTGCGCACGTTACCTTTCCGGTACCGGAACGATCTGGGTTGCTACCGCTTGTCCATTTTCCTCGGACTATACGACGTTTTGTAGAAAGCTGGCCTGGGGTCAGAGAAGTGACCTTTAAAATTTATGTGAAGAAATTCACACAAAGAGTATACGCTCATCATTATCGTCTCTTTTCCAAAAATCAGTTAGAAATAACTTTCTTTGATAATCCCTATAGAGGTCTTTGTATTCTTTTAAGCTTATATACAAATTTTTAGCATTTATAGTTAATAAATGTTAGATTTTTTGGCAATTTCCTTATCCTTTCTCTCTTGAATTCTTATTACTTAGTTTATGATCCTGCCTCTCCGCTCTCTCTTTGAATTCAGACTGAGGAGGAACGTTGTATTGTACGCCCTAAAGCAAAATCGAGAAAAACATCAAATGAATGTCATGAAAAGGAGAAATAGAAGTTTGAATAAAACGCTATTGATGACAAACAATGGTTTGGCGACAGATTGCAGCAAGCTCTATGATTTAATGAAAGTGGGTGGAAGATAAAATCTCAATTTAGTATTTTTCCTGAGGGAACACAGGGACTCCACCATATAAATTTAAACTCCTCTTGTTTCACTAAATTATTTCTTAACAGCGGGTAGTTATTTTCTACATTGTGATAAACTGCAAAAGATTAAAGCACAAATAGGCAGGCACGTGTGAAATAATTTAATTCAATTTATTTAGGGCAATATGCAAAATTAAAAACAAATACACCCTTCCGTCTGCTCCTTCTCAGCTCGTAGAATTTTTTTTTTTCAACTCTAAAAATATATTGGAATTTATCGTAGATGCACAGTGTCTAATCTCTGTAACCTATTGGAAATATTTCTTTATTTATCTCCACCTAACTGCCATTTTCTCTTTTATACTCGCCTTTTTATAACTTAGCTAAAAATAGACTTCGGCGCGTGAAGTAAAAAACACCTCATTGTTTTTTAAATTATTTGCTTGATTGATCCACAAATGAAAATTAATAGCTAGTTTTTCGCAAGAGATTTTTTAGCAGGTATATCTGCCAAAAACTTGTAATAATTTGGTTTCTATGACTTCCAGCATTATATAGAAGAAATATTGCTACACTCGCCCATATAGTACAACAGTATATCCACAACTCGTATTTATTCGCGTGAGAGATTTGAAGGACATATATATTTAATTCCATCTAGAGTTGTTGGTTATACAAATTCACACCAATTATATAATATATTATTTATTACTAACTTTTTCAGTTAGAAATACTTCTTGAATGATGAAGTCAAGTGACTGCAGCTCGCGTGAAAGGAGAGCTTGGAGATTAACGATGAAAGCTGGACCTTGGCGGGGAGCTGGAGAAGCAGCGATGGCGTTGACTACGCCAAATTGCTAATTTAATTATTCGCTTCTCGCATATGCCCAAATTATGGTAGCCTTGAACTGGGATGCCAGCATTAACTGGTTGCGGCATGATAACCATCTATAATTAGAGTAAGCTGCGGCCGCTAAATTTCAACCTTAAAGAAAAATTAGAATACCCTACTATATACATATATATGTTACCAAGAAAGATTCGAATAGTGGGAATATAAACAGCTGGCGCGGCATAAGCCATTTCTTCCAAACGTCAAAGATGCCAACCCTGTTAGAGAAGGAATGAAATTCTTAAGTTAGGCTGCCATGGGAGAAGGTTTGTTTGTTTCATGAACTAGTATCTTTAAAAAGAATTATGACGCGCTTTTTGGTCGGAAAAAATAAATGATGCGTCCGTATTAGCGGCGAGGTACGTCTCATAATGGGACTCGCTTTCTTTTGAGGGTCTGTTGGAAGCTTAGATTATTTGACACTACTCTCTGCAGAAATGAGCGTTGTCTGCTGAATTTAAGAAAAAAAGGACCATTAAATTTCTCGAGTAATTTGATGTAGTTAATCTTGTTTATAACAAAGACATGAGTAAAAGTTTAAAGATCGTTAGGAATGTGCACCATCTTATCGTGAGGGAGCTTGAATGATGAAACGGGGGGAAATTCTCACACGTGCGATTTTACGGTCTCCGGAAAATCACCAGGAGGAAAGGAGGCATCTAAAGGATTTGAAAGTGTCGATGGAATAAGTATAGAACCATCGTATAATGCCTGTTCTAGCGATGTACCAGAGTCTTCCTTTGTTTCAGAGCAGTGGGTAAGATGAATCGATGGTCATGCATTTTACCATTGATCAGATGAGGAATCTGGAAGCAGGGAGTATTTAAGCGTATTATGAAACAAATCTACTACACTATTCCACTACGGATTTCAAGGAGAGGCAAGGTTTATTTAATTTATTTGTGCACGTTTGATGACAGGTAATGCAATTACGAACAAGACTTTTTACATTTTTGCATATTTGTGGCTATACAAACTACTTTTAAGGTAGAATGAATCACCATTATTTGCCTAGAGGTCAAATAATTCATGTTTAAAAGTTTGGAGCACGATAATACTTAGCCTACTCAGCGAAGGTTCTACAAGGATTTTGTGGAGAATATTCTAATTTTTGTGTTTTATCTCTTAAGGAATAAATAATGATTGGGATGCTGAGTTGGTCTAAGTCAAACAAGGCATAGTCGACCGTTTAAAAGATTGTAGAAAAAATTTCCGTGCAACAATGAGAGTAGATTATGGAAAAAGACTGCAGACAATCAGTGCCATTTTAGAATCGTCTTTCTGACCAAGAGACAATAAGATTTTTTTGCTGTTGATAAAGCCACTAAGAGCTTTCTTCCACACGTAGAGATTTTTGTCTAAACTGGGAAGAAGTTTTATGAAAATAGCTAACTGTGCCCACGTTCGCTTTTAATGTTCTAAGTTGCCATCGCACTTGCATCAGGCAAAATATGATATTGAAGTCTTGAAATGGGCCTCTTAATTCGGTCACTGAGAAAATACAAAATTTGGCCTCGTACAAGTCACAATCACCAAATTACGGCCAATTTAATGTTCATGTGCATCCTTCAAGAAGACATTTGGCGAGGATACGATGATACCGTATTTTTACATGCTTCTTGTAAATTTTGAATAGTCCTAGGAATGCATTAAGGGATTTATAGATGTTGGGTGCATGACAGTTGTGACTGGCTTCAAGTCGGGCAGGCAGAGGTGATACAATCCTTTTGGTTAGTTGTCTCGTATATTTGAACCAATCTACAGCTCGTAATTGGCATTTTTGTGATGCTTATTTTATACCATAGTCAGATCGGGGGTGAAAACCCTCTTTCGGTGAATAGGTGAGTTTCGAGATCAAGAGAGTGGACCAATATGTCGTCTATAGAGGCCACAACGAATGAAAGATCCTCTACCACTTTGTTATGAAAAAGCATATACGTTTCTGAAGACGACTTCAAACCGAGTAGTATGAACAGAAAAACGTCCCCACCAAACCACAAGTTAGCAAACCTTTTCTCCGCACTTGAAGCTTCCACAGGAATTTGATGTAAGTCTTTACGTAGGTTGAGTAGGTAAAATACGTGTGCACCAGCGATTTGAGCCGTAACATAAGAAACTAACTAAATTAGCTAGCTATCAGCCATAATGACACTAATAAAGGCACTGAAGCCACACTATGGACTACAAGAGCCATCTTTCTTAAAAACTAGATCTACTGTAAATGCCAGGGAAGATCGCCATTTCCGAATTATGCCTTCCTTCTCCAATCTAGGAGGCTAGCGGCGCTGGCGTGCGAAGACAGGGGGTCCTGTTTTGTATATATATATATATATATATATATATATATATATATATATATATATATATATATATATATATATGCATAGTGTTGAGTATGGTTCATCAACGACTGTCAGCACAACTGTTCTGAGGTTATGGCTTGGAATGATGTGAGTAATGCATTATTCGCAGTGCTGAGAGAAGGTATGTGTAATTTCGCAGGTCAAGACGGTGAACAGGCGTGGCAAGAGCGAACTGCGGGCTATGAGACGAATGATGGCCTGTTATGCTGACAACTTGAATTATTATCTGTTGATTCCATGATGTGTGAGGGTAAATGGTAGAATGCCTCCCAGAATTTTGTTTTGGTGAAAAAATATTTATTGTGTCAAATGCGAGTTTGCATAGATTGAGCCAGTACTTCGTCTTAATTGGCAAATATTGATGCACTTATATCGCTCGCTGAACAATTTGACCTGTCGTGGTAGAAGATGGCTGATTGTTTTATTGTTGAGCAGTGACGAGAGCGTGAAGAATCCTGTTATGCAATGAGGTTGTTGATAAAGGTTTGAAAAAAGCATAAATTATTCACAGAAGGTCACCGATGGAGTGGCTGTTTATACAAACATACTCCAATTATGTAATATGGTATTTATTATTAACAATGTCAAGTAGGCATTCTTCCTCATTTCTCAAGTGAAATGGCTGCATCTTGCGAGAATGCATAGACAGTGGCATGGAGGTTGACGGTGAGGCTGGCACATTTGCGTTGAGTGTGGGTGGCAGCGATTGTTTTGTGTGTTTGGCAATTGGGAATTTAATTATTCGAGTCTCTTGTGCATCCTCGACAGCATTACTTACACAGATGTCACCAACCTTGGGTTGCCCACGTTCGTTGGCTGTGCCGCATCTATATATGTGACTTTTATCTCTTAGTTTTGAGATGGACACTCGAAAACATTAAGTATGGAATTTCCAAACCATTTCTTGACGAGAGTACCAGTATGTTTGGATCCATATTATGTTGAAGGTACTACTGCTAACTTAAGTTTCTTGCTGATGGTAAAAGGTTTTTGTTTAAAAGAGGAAAATAATCTCCTTTCTCCATTGTTTCATTGAATTTATCAGATATCCCTATACCAATGGCATCAAAAGAAATCAGATCATTATACTTCCTCCTTCGCTCTTTAGGATTGATAGAGAAGGGCATAAAACGCCTATATCACATTCTGCATTGCATGTCTTCTCTAACTGTGGTCAATTAGTTCTATTTACTTTTCTCCTTTTATATTATTAACTCTCTTCCAATATATTGTATAGCGTTACACTTTAATATTTTAGAAAGATCTGGAAAGCAACTAATTCAACAACATACAAAAAAGACCTGGAACGATTTATTGGAAATTTAGATTAATTTTAACTAAAGTTTTACTGAAATTTTACCCACACTTCATGTACATATACTAATTCCGATTGCTATAGAGGGCAGGATAAGTTAACAATATGTTAATTAGTTTTGGTATTTTCTGACCATTGTCAGCTGTAAAATAAGAAATCCTGGACACAAATATTTATATAGATTTATCCAGGAATGGGAAGGAATATTGAGTGGGTGAGATGAAGAGCGAGGATTGCCTGATTTATGGTGGGTTCTCAACCATTTTCAATCCATTCCCTTCTTTATGAATTTTCAACATCCTTGTGGCTGCCCTTCATTTTTCTCCCCAAATCATCCCGCCACAAAAAGTTAATTAAATATATATAAAGAGAACACTCTTGTTTTATTGTTCATTACAATGCATGTTTACAATCGTAATTGTCTTATATTCTGCTAGATTTTAGGTCCATGGACCCCAAGTTGAGAACCGCTTTTCTAGAAAGAGATAGTTTAATAATTAGGCAAATTTCTCACAATTTTAGAGGCTAGTTTTGGCATTAACACTAGAACGTCCGGAAAGTTGCACCACCTAGAACGACCGAGCGGTCATTTTGACCGCACTTTCTCTTTTTTTTTTAATACGCTTATATTTATATCTCTGTTGACATATCAAAGTCATATATGCAATATGGGATAAGAAAATAATATATTTTGAATCAAATTTTAATGATACATTCCATAAATCATTGAAATAATTATAAAGTAACGAAAAAGGTTTTTAATAAAAAAACTAAATGCAATTCATTTAATTTCAAGAAATGCTATTCCTTTTCATTAACAGTAGGTAAATTACCTTTATGATTCAAACATTTTTACACACAAAATAATTTTTCCCTAGATTGTTAATGGTTACAATTAGTGCAAAGTACCTCCTTCATTACTTTGCTTGTACATTTGCCACATACAGGTCTCTTACATTTGTAACAAGTTTTAGATTTTTTATTTGTATTGCAACTTCCTACTTGGCATTGTTTTCTCTTCCTAGGAGTCTAACGATTCATCGTCATCGCTACTATTATCTACAGCATCGCTATTCTTGAAGTTTATCTGCAGTTCTTCAGCTAATTGTAAGAGGAATCTGCGGCGGCTAATTTTCTGTCCAGTAACTTCTCTGTACAGAACTACTGCATTGATGCCAGATAGATCAAAAATGTTGTAAAAAAAATGCACTGGCCATCTCCGTGAAGCACATTTTGTGCTGTACTTTCGAGTTATAAAACTTCACAGTTTCAGGAA
This sequence comes from Ceratothoa steindachneri, assembly GCA_963969495.1. Classification (NCBI taxonomy): domain Eukaryota; kingdom Metazoa; phylum Arthropoda; class Malacostraca; order Isopoda; family Cymothoidae; genus Ceratothoa; species Ceratothoa steindachneri. The sequence continues at coordinate 84,944,398 of OZ018327.1, forward strand.
TTTTCTATCTATCATCTTCAATTGCAACAGTTTTATGAATGGAGCTCAGTAAGAGTACATTTTTGGTAGGTTTACCTTGATCCACTGTAAGTGTGCATTAATTGTTCTTCAGTATGTGTGAATTGTACCGGTTTTCACGAGTTTTTCTAATGGTCTCTGGAATTTCTCTTCTAATACGATTTACTGTACCTACGATACTCTTACTTTTTGCCTCCAATTTTTCAGCTAGTTTTACTGACGTGAAAAAGTTATCAGTCATCACATTTCTACCTTTTCCCATGTATGGTTCTATTAAATGGAGAACCACGTATTCAGAGAATGGTTGATTTGGAGGACGAGCTTGATCTTTTCTAATGTCCGGGAATCCCTCCACCAAGTAGTTAGACTTTACATCGGCTGCTAACCAAAATTTGATACCAAACTTATCAGGCTTGCTGACAATATATTGTGTGAATGGGCACCTAGTCTTACATGGGAACAACTGCTCCTCCACTGCTATATTGCCGCTTGGTTCCCAATGAATCTTTCCCAAAATTGGGATTCCATAGCAAATTTATCTGTTTTCAATCAGGCAGATCGTGTTGATCGTATATCGAATCTGATGAATTTCATGATTTGTTGGAAACGCATTCGTGTCATTGATTTGCGGAAGTATGGAACACCCCATTGTTTTGACCAGAGCTGTTCCACTGATTGTCCTTTAGCTAGAACTTCTCGTGCAATCATGATGCCTATAGTAGCATAAACATCTTCACATGATATAGTCCAAGAGTCATATTGCAAATGCCTGCGAGCTTCAATTTCAGTACAGTTTTATATGTGCTTGATAATGAAATCATCAATCTAAAAGAACTCAGAACATTACCTGCAATAATTTTTCGTTTTGCAAGTGGTGTAGGTCCAGATAATTCCCGAAGAATATTTTGAGCTCCAAATCTTCCTGTGTCATTTTTATTTGGTTCAATAATTTCTCACTGTGTACCATCCTTGCCGTTGAGAACTGTCCCGATTTCTCTTAATCTTACTGTTGCAGCACGTTGAATGCTTTCAATCGTTCTACGTCCTCTTTTCTTCTCTGAAAGTAAAATGGGAATGATTTTATCAGTCTACAATTATAATTCAGAATATTTCTATATTATAGTAAAAGAGAAGCTGTTAATAATAGCAGTAAAATATATGAAAAATCAAGTTTTCAGAACTGGAGGCGAATAAAGTATCGACACAAACAAATAAATCTTATTTTTATAAAATAATGTTTATTACTATCAATTATGATAACTAGTGAATGCTGCCTTACTGGCCCGTTCTGCTAGCTTGGGGATAATGCCCTATTATATAATATATACGTAACGTATAATATATTATATACACTATATATATATACCTATATACTCTATATGCTTGACTGGAGCGGCTGGCATATATAGGTATCTATATATTACTAAATATACGTATATGTACACATAAGTTTGTATATATGGCAAAAAGCAGACAGACAAATAAACAAATATCTGCTCCATTATGTATAGGTGTGAGCTGCTATTGAATAGAATATAGTTTACTTACCCAAAACATCAGTAACCAGTGACGAAGGTTCTACGTGCACAGGAGTATTTGAAAATCTTCCACATCTTTCCAAACTTTTACTATTTGGCATTGCATCATCTTCAGTCTCAGACTATGAACTTTGAATAATATATGGAGTATACTCCTCCTCACTGGTGTGAGATAAATTATCAGCTTCAGAGTCAGATTGAGGAATTGTTCTCAAGACATTCAGAATTTCACCATCTTAAAAAGTTACTTTTTTAGACAGGTTTGCAGCACGACAGTAGAGCAAGTAATGACTGAGAAGCTGTCACTTAACCCTTTGTATCAGCGTTGACGCGTTTCAACAGGAATTAGCATGTTTGTACAAGTCTCTGTACCGAAAAAAACATGCGGTCAAATTGACCGCTCGGTCGTTTCAGGTATAGCATGTCAAATAACAAAAGCTATTGGAGTAATTTTTTTAAATATTTCAGCTCAATACACTTCATAATATATCAGGAAAGGTCAGTTAATCTCAATTTTGCTGAGGAAAAGATATATGAGATACGTGCATTTAAAAATCAAAATGCGGTCAAATTGACCGCCGAAACGTTCTAGTATTAAAGCTTTCCCCTGATGTTCCATAGTCTCGTGTAGTAAAATTCCCTCTTTCACTAATGCCTGCAATTTGAGATAATTTTACATAGGAATAAATACACTCCTGACCTTCATTATATGTTTTCGTCTTTGAAAACATCTTTTGTCGGTGTATTAATATTTAAAAGCCTATAATTCTTCTCGGCAAAATCTCTTGGTTTTAAATATTGCGGGGCTAAAGGTATATATATTTTTTGTCCCAAATATTGCATTAATCACTCTCATTATAATATTGCGGTTACATTAATTCCATAAAGGTACCGGTAATAAAATTAATTACATGTTACATGAGACAGAATGAAAATGGGGAATTCAAATCTAACAAATTTAAATTGCGATATACATTTTTACTCGTGTCATGGTAAATCCGCTTAGAATTCCATTGTAGTACTTCAAATTCTTAGAGCTCACCCAATTTGCCGTCAATATCTCATTCAAGATGAAATTACTTCCATTTCCTCTACCTTTATTGACTTAATGTATCTACTATGGTGTATTAAAATGTGTCTTTATAAAGAAAATTGTATCTAGTATAGTGATTTCAATTCAACGTGACAAAAATAGTAGGGCATTTAATTTTATGACGAAACAGTCCAAAATGATATAGAATTCAAAGCGGAAATATTATTATACCAATTTACGAACATCAGAGTTAGGGGATACAGAGAATGATTACCGCCTGGACTGTTTTAACCCACCTATGTATCTGTAACTACAAAACAGTTTTAAACAATGCCAAGCTTGTAAAAAAAAATTGGTACCTATTGTAAAAGACGTAAAATAAAATCTATATCAATGGAATAATTAAAAATATTTAATATGTTTGACGGAACTTTTAAATTCAACCGTTTCATTCAAAATTCTTTTGATGGCAAACTGGCATCAAAACTTGAAACCAATATATATACATATATTTAATTGAGATAAATAGATACAAGCAGTAGTTGGGACAAAATTAAATCTATTAAAGTGTCTAAATAATTTTTCAAACATTTTTTTGTGATGAGTAATTCAACACAATAAATTACGTCATATCACTACGAAGTATTTATTTCTTATAATTCTCTTTCTTTACTTGTTTTTTATTCCACCTCAAAATAGAGATCAAACTAACTGGTAAAAATATACAAACAGATTCATCTTTATTGTCAGCTGGAATAAAAGATAAAATAATAAAAACAATAGTTTTTTATGAGAAAGACAAAATTCGTTTCAGTAAGGCCCAGATATTATTATGTATGAGGTGGGTATATTGTTTATATTTTCCATTTTTATTAGCAAGTTTTGGTTTTATTTAAATGATTGTAAAATATTCAAAATTCTGCCAAAAGTAAAGTGTAATGTCGGTCAGATACGTTTGAAACGGATCTGTAACAAGCGTTAAATTTAAAATTCTGTTATTGAAAATAGACTAAAGAAACTGAGTAGCCAAGAGATGAGACTGAGTAGCCAAGAGATGAGACTGAGTAGCCAAGAGATGAGACTGAGTAGCCAAGAGATGAGACTGAGTAGATTACTAAGGACTGAGAGCGAGCGCCAAACTTATGAACCATAAAAATTTTGGTAAAAAAGGCCCCCTACAGAGGAAACTTAAACACATCCATTTATTATTTGAAAGCTGCTATTGATTTTTCCGTTAAGTTGATGGGAGATTTGGCTCTGCCCTTGTAATATTGAAATTTGACTCAAAAGATCACAAAAGTCAGTGGTAGTGCATTGATTGTCTTTGTGTCTTTGCTTTTCATTTGAACGAATAATGAATTTTCGGATTGTTTAATTATTTAACATCTCGGATGTTAAATAATTTATCCCCTTTCAGCTCTGTCCTGAAGCCCTGCTACATACTTCTGATGGCTGGTTTTCTGACGAACATTTTCGTAAACTATTACGACATATCTTTCCATTTATGGTTAATTACTTGCATTTTAATTATTTCAACTCTTGTTCTTATTTTTATGTCCAGATTTGATTTTTTTAGTGGGGCGGGGGGGGGGGGGCATGGACGCTTTTGCATATATTAATTCCCTTTTTCCTACTCTTGCAGAAGAAGAATGACCTTCGTTGGGGAATGGAATCAGCTTCAGAAAGGCTGGGGACACTTATAGTTCCCAGTAAGTCAGTTTATTTTTGGCAGATGGAAACTTACATGCATTGACATCTTAACCACCCACCCCCTAAGATCCCACGTTTGAGAATTTGCCCTCGTTTCATCGTGCATGCTTCCTCACGATCAGAAGTTGCACATTACTAACGATCTTCAAATTTGCACTCGTCTTTGTTAAAAACAAGATCAACTACCTGAAATTACACAACAAGTTATATATTATTAAAAGTAATAATATTTCTTTTCTCTAATTACAGAAATAATTTTCCTCGTTGGAAAAAAACACTTAAAACTGTTTACCTGAGAAAAGAATTACGAGCTGATTCCTTGAAGAAATGAAATACAATTTTAATTATTTTCCCGAACCATTTATCTTGTTGCTTGTCGTATTTGAAGCAGAATCTCAATACCGTCTTCCGCTGGGTCCCCGCATGGGGCTTCCATGTATAGCCTGTTACAAATAATACCAGGAAGAGCTACACGTCCTTGCGGCGAGAGTGAAAATAGAGAAGAACCCTCTTACTAGTTGACTCGAACTCATTGATGCTCCTGGTGGAAGCTGGTGCCTGTTCCCTTGGTTCAAATTACTGTTACCACTTCGGCCATACTAATCACTCCTGTCGATGTGCAAATATAGGTTACCCGAAGTCTGTGTAAGTTGCTACAAGGTCGCACACGATAAATTCAAATCCTTCAGAAGTAAATCCTGGCCGTTCAGGGTGAGGATCGTCTCCCATTTTGTCAGGCTAAGGACTTGGTCATGGCGCGCCAGGCACTACCAAGGACGTCCTATGCCTACGAGCACGGTCGTTTTTGCACCCATTCGGAACCCATCTGTCGGTTCTACCCAACTCGGGGGCTTCCCTGGTAAAGCTGGCAACACAAAGGCTTCACACTCAGCCCCAGATAAAAGCAGGGCTCCCCCTCCCTTCCTCCTTGGGGTTCCTAAAGTTGCCCCCAAAAGGAGAACAGTGGTAGGCTGTGTAGCTCGGAGACACTAGATCTCCAAACGAGTGACACTCGCCTCCGAAGCAGCCCTGCTTGCCTAATGATTCGAGGCAGAGGTAGGGAAAGACTCGCATGGCGAGCTCAACCTCCCTTGATAAGTTCTTGAAGGCGACATCGCCTTCAGCGCATTGTCTGGCTAACAGCACCTGGAGTTCTGCCGCCGGTAAGCATACCCCCATTCCCGTGAGGGACTTCTGTTCAAAGAAGGCCGCGGCATCTCTTCCGTGCTAGTTCTGGATGTCATATTCCATGGAATTGCCCCATGCACACCCTCCCGGTGTATTAGATGTTTGCGACACCACCACTACGGACTTAGGGCCGGAAGGAAGGATGTGCAATTTACACCCAGAATGATGTCTCCGTTCTTCTCTTCGCTTTAGTTACCTCCTCTTAGACAGTAGCTGTGCAGCTGCACCTGGTAGGAGGTACGAGGAGCGGTCAATAAGTTTTGCGAATCGGTAGGGCAAAACAGAGGAAGGGGAATGGCTATTTGGGTGGGTGTTAGGACAAGTTATGACAAGTCCAGACCTGCAGCCGCACGCTCCTGCCTCCTCTATTTAAGAAGCAGTAGCTGATCGCAGATCGTCAGTCAAAATTTTTTTAACAATGGACAAGGTTGAGCACTGCGTAGTGATCAAACTTTTGACCAAGGAAGGCAAGAATGCAAAATAAATCTACCATTCCCACTGCGTCGCAGTGCAGTACCCTTTGAATACTGGCCAATTTAGTCCTTGGATGAGTTGCAAGTCATCACGGCTCCAATGCTAGCAAAGATGGACGCGAGCATAGAGGTAACCTCCACTCAGGTTCCAGGTCTTGGAAAGGTGGTGAGTTCATCCTGTCTCTTTATGCACCCTTTCCGTTCTGAGTGTCCCTTTCTATCCTACTGCCGTGTTTTTCCCCCCGTTTTCTCAGATCCTATTCTACTTGATGTCGAGCGTGGTGACCCCGAGTTCTCAGAGGCTTGTTACCAAGCTTATTCCGCTTCTCCGGCCTGCCTATCGCTCTAAGTTTAACACTTGGTCTAGGTTACACAAGGAGTGGCCTAGATGACGTATAGTACTGGATCAACTAGTATCGGCAGGGGCAGGAAAGAGGCCCCAATAGGTCGATTCCTTTTGGGGTGAAAGTAGCACCCCACAGGCAGGGGTAGTGAATTTAAAATCATAGGCAAGAAAAGATTATGTCCCCACTTAAATACCTACCAAACATTGGTTGAGGGGTTTCGCATTCAGCATTCTGTCTGTAAAGGAATTTTCCATTTACCACTTCTATAGTTTCCCTTGTGCATCTCCATCTATTCTGAGCTGTTGGTCTCACTATGCTTTCTCAGGATCTATTAGATGATTCAAAATAGTGGGGAGTCGGTTTACCCCTCTCATATTTCTACACGTGACACGGCTTTCCCCTCAGTCGTGGCGGAGCGCGAGCCAAAGCAGCAGCCAGCTCTAGTATACTGCATCCCATGAGAGGAAAGATCAGCAGAGTGATTCTAATTTAGATAAAAACAAATATTGCTTACCTCAACATAGAAGGATAGGAAATCTCCAGTTGTATCGAACGCGACATACGAAATTTCTTAGCGTCTTGAAAAGAGATACTTTCTGCAACATAAATATCTTTTCTTCTAAAAGTTACTAGTTACATTACTTTTTAAGAAAACGACTATAGCTCGCCGCAATTCCCGCAAGGCCTTACAAAGTATAGGTTTTTCATGTTAAACCTTATAGCAGGTGGCGCCTATATTTTGCTTGACACCACTTGGCACTTCTACAAAATATGATTTGTGTGGCTGATGCACTGGTAATATGTACTAAAATTCCATCGACAATGGCTAGAAAGCCTTGACTCGGGAGTGAGACCAAAGTGCACAAACCCATTCAGGAAGTTCCATTGCATAGACTACTTTCTCCTGTGCAGGAGAACCTTGAATTAAATCAATAGCACTCACGATAACCGAATGGGCATGATCATCAGTATTCACTATATGTTCCTGTCGTTGAAACGGCCACCGAACGTAAGGTAACTTCCTAAAACTTTAGTTAATTACTGGCGATGATGAAACAAGAATTTTTAGAGAGCAGGCAGTCAGCAATAGAGTGAATCAGAAGAAAGGATTCGAAGCTCGCCATTTCGCAAACGCCATGTAACTTCCAAGACATGTCATAGGGGCCGGCATACCTACCGAAATCGAAAGAAAGTGAGGAGCAAGCACGACGCAGCCACATAACGAAAGCAGGTTGAAAGATAAAAAAAGGAAACGCACAACGGAATCCAGTAACCCAATCAAGAGTGGGGGTCCAAGCAGAACGCGTTAGGGTTTAAAATAACCTGAATTAGTTGTTTGCCATTACAAGGAAATGAAGGGTAACTTAAGGTTGCGTAAGGGTCCATGTTGGTTTAATATTTGGATTGGATTTGATTATTAAGATAAAGACCAAAGGGAATGAGGAATGTTAATGGATGGGTTATATCAAAGTATATTGGTGAGATTCTGAAGGATTTAAAAATGTGATCAAAGCACTTGAGACTTTGAGGATGGGAATTACGGTGAATGCGCTCTTTTTAGTTTTGTACAATAGTAGAATGTATTTATTGGAAGAACTGCACGGGAATAAATCCTTTGAGTCTGTTAGATAAGATGCTTGTAAAAATCATGATTCGTGCAAATAAATAAGCGCTCAGAGAATTAGGAAAGTAGGGAAGACTAAGTGTAACCTGTTGCCGACTTTGGTAAATAAAGGTTATAGAGTATATAGAAGTTTGATTGGTGTGCAAATATCATGATGGCAGAAATTGTAGGGTAATAGATGTTTAAGGTTTAAAGAACTGCGTGAACATGGTTATGATGGAGTGTACAGAGATGGTTTGGCCCGTGTGGAGAGGATGATCCTCGAAAATGGACAGGTGAAGGTCGAAGAAATGGAGCGACAACTTGGAATATTATATGGAAGTGATATGAACATCATCCACGACAATTTGGCCATGACCAAGGTCTCTGCCCGTTGGGTCCCTAGAAACCTCACGCACCATGATCGACTTAAACGTCTTCAAAATCCACAAGGCCAGAGTTAAACAAGCTGCCCTGCGCAAGTGCGAATTCGAGGAGCTCAATCATTCCCCCTACAGTCCAGATCTGGCCCCTAGCGACTACTTTTTATTCCGCTAGCTCAAGGCTCTACTGCATGAACGCCGGTTTGGGGACGATGTAGATGTCCAGCTCTCCGTCCAGGAGTGGATTGAACAGCAGTCGGGAGATTTGTGGTTGTCGGGAATTTAAAGCCTCAGGGACAAGTGGGGCAAGTGCTTTGAAGTCGAGGGTAGTTATATTGAAAAATAATAAAACAGTTTTCCTCATATCATGATTCTTTATATCCGAATTTCAAAATTTATTGACCGCCCCTCGTATTATGAGGAGGGATTCTCAAATGGAATTAAGTGATTAATGTAACTAGGCTCAGATCAAAGGGGGAACTTGACAATACTAATAGTGGAGGAGGTTTCAGTCTTACAGATCGATGACATCAAGAAGGGTCCTTCTTGAGATGAGGCGAGTGGGGAACGATCCGATGAAGCAAGTGGGGTACGATCTGAACCAACCTTCTAATTAAGATAGGAAAACTTTAAAGATGACGTTAGACGGGAAATGTGGAAATTTTAGTAATTCCACTAAAAGAGGAATCTTCTTTTTCCGCAAAGGTAATCGATGGAGATTTTTTTCGATTCGATTAAACGAAGGGAGTCTGTTGCGCAAATTCTAAGGTATGCCGTTCACAGAAGCTTCCATTTTACTTGGTTAAAATCACGGCTGAAGAAGTCTGCTGTCTGACGAACGCCCACGGGAAGAGACGATAAAGATGGCTTTGAAGTAGGGGCTGGATTCCTCGAACTACAGAATTTCCCGTTATTTGTATGTCCGATTCTGAGGAGGAAGGGGAAGTTTGGAGAAATGAGTCACAAGCTTTAGATATCTTAATACTGAGGCGGACTCGATGCATCATTTAGCAGCAGGAGGCGAGCCAACGCGCCTCTTTCACACCTCGTCACTGGGGAGGGGGGGGGGAGAGGCTTAAGACGAGTTGGCAGGATTGGGAAATATTTTCCCCAACGTGCTGAGGAGTCGAAAATTCAAAAATATTTGAAGAGGAAATGACGTCGTCCATGGCAGAGTACCATAGCACGTGATCTCCGATAACTTGAGGGGGGGGGTCAGAGGTGCTTCTTTTGCAGACCATACAAAGCAACTTAGAGAGGTTTTATTGAGCCAGAAATACATCACTTCATGACTAACTCTATAAATTAAGATGGGAATTTTTTCATTCTCTGAATAATAATTTCATCTTAGTTTGGCTTGACTTGTTTTTTATCAAAGTTATTTCTAATAATTCTTTTATAATATCAAAAAACAAAATTCTGAAGTTTAGAAATAGATATAAGTATCAAAACTTCGTGAATTTTTTAAAACCCAGAGAAATAAAAATGGTGAAGTTCAGAAAATTTAAAAAAAATTAACGATGGCTGCTTTTTATTAGATTTTAATTTTAATCCTAGTAGCGAAGCCATTGCCTGTTTTACTATAGAAAATCAAATTAATGAAACTAACCTATCTTAGGCATCATAATTACAAGAAAAGTAATTAGTTTCGAATAGAAAGTTACAAAAAGCTATTGATAATTATTACATTCATTTCTATTCACCTGATTACATTTCCTCTGAAAAAATAGTGGTCTCGCCAATGTACCGCTCTACTTTAAGAATTACCAGTCCCGAAAACTTTTAGGATGAATCAAATAAACAAAATTGCAAATATTGACAAACACCGGAATTATTTGGAAGTTATATGATGTTATATAGTTAGAAGTGATTTGTAGATATAAATGTTTGATACATTCTCAATTCCAGAAATGTTTCTTTCCCAAGAAAAGTGTGCAACCATAGCTGCCCTGGGCCAAACATGCCTCAAATTCAAAGAGAGAGTTGGTAAGTCTATTTTATCAAGGAGCATCATCTCTAGGATCGTTATTGACTTTATAAAGTCTAATATACTCAATACAAAGAACCATGCAGGGTTAAATAAGCAATCAAATCAAACTGAAGCACAAACGTATTACGTCCCCCAAAAATATAAAAAATAATACGAGTATTGATTGCCCTTCTTATATATAAAATTGGCCAGATACATTAAATTTATAATGAATGCAATTTTTTTTAATTATGGATTTATCTAATTTGTATAAAACTTTGTATAAGCCTTAGATCAAAATCCCTTTCTTGCGAGAATTTCTGTAAGGCTTTCCAAACTAAATTTCTTTTAATATCGTTTAGCGAATCAGTTAATAATATTTTTATCCTATTTAATTTGGCGATTAAAGATGGAATGATGGATCGAATTTGCATTGATTCATTTTCCATTCCTACAACTCTACGAATGTTATTTATTTCGATTATCTAATCCTTTTATAGTTTGTCCGATCTCATACAACAATTTGGGGGAGTTAAAAAAAATACAGAGGGAAAATAAGGAAGACTACTGGAAGTAAATATAAAACTATAATTAACGTTTTTCAGTTTTAATTGCTAACAAAGTTCATGCGAAAAAAATAGTCATATTTTTCCCATGTAAAAATATCTCACTTTGTTCTATGATCAAATTTATTCTTCTGAAGAAATAAACTCTCGTAAGCGAAACACTTTAGAATGGAGTTTTGTATTACGATTGTTATAAATTTGCAACATTTACTTTATAACCAAAATTATTCAAATATTACTAGAGTAAATAATACAAAAACCTTCAGTAGTGGTGTTTATTTAAACCTTTGCCTCAAAGAATATTACAATTGTGTTGGTTCTTGAGTTTGAAGACTTCTTTTGTTGAATAGAAAAGACGATTTTTTAGTAACGTGGAAGGGAACGGCATACAGAGATAAAAAATTAAGGGAGAAGGCAAAGGAATGTAATAAAAAATCACGAAACAAGAGAAATGATTCAGAAAATTAAGGGCAGTAACCCCTGAGCATTTGGACAAGGTAGCCTAAATGAACACAGAACTAGGTCAACAGACCTAAGTCGAGGGCTTTCAATTGTTCTGACTTATTTGAAAGGCGTAAGGCCATATGGTTATGAAAACTCTATGGCCTTATGACTTTCAAAAGTTTCAACAAGTGGTTCAATCCGACCCATAGTTATTTTTCTTTTAATAATTCCCGGACTAACTTTAGGAGAACCTTGCCAATTATAATATTCCAAAGAGAATGTAAACAACATGAAGTGTTTTATATTCCTTTATAATTGGCCGAATAGTTATGATGTTATTGCTAAAATCAAATTGAAAAGTAAAATTGTTACTATCCCACCGACCGAGATAGAAACTTATAAATTCGCGTGCACACGGCAAGTTAGATCTACGCATATATAGAACTAAGTTTTGCTGTGATTTTTCTTCTTAAGATATCTGTGACAGATAGAACCATCTTTCAGCGGATGTGTTGATCAGTTTAACAACTGAATTGTTCATGTTCTGCTGGACAGAGTACTCACTAATTAGAATAGACAATCGAAAATTTTAAAATATTTCTGCCATTCTCTCAAAATTCATAGGAATGCTCTTATTCTACATATCTATGTTGTTCTTCAAGATACATACCCGCATATTACGAGGGAGCAATTGGCTGGAAAGATTTTTGCTATATTTTCCCTCTTAGAGTTATGTTAGGCCTTCCTATAGGATGCCATCTCGGTATGGTTCGCAAGAATTTATGAGGTAATGCTTTTCCCCAAAACTCATTGAAATTCTCTCTCTCTCTTTCTATATTTGTTCTCTCTCTCTCGCTCTTGATATAGCCAAAGGACTGTTATGCACGGTGGCAAAGTTCGCTGAAGATAGCAAATTCGGCAACGGTGCTAGCTCTAGGCGAAGAAACAGAACGCCTTAGCATATAGTGTTTAGGAAAATACTTAATATCTATAATTTTTCCTAGAAATGATAAAGTTTACCATCAAAATATTGTGTATAAGGAAGGGTAGTTGCAAGATACCCAACAGATACTTAGAAGTGTTTAATATAATATCAAACTATTCAAGGAGAGAAAAAACCGGACGATTTTGAGAATTATATTCCTCTGAAGAGGAAGATGCGATCAGAGGTTTATAGAGCAAAGGACGAACGGAAGACCTCTCAGAAACTGATTCATAAAACCTTGGAAAGTCTGACTACCCTTAAGAAGACCATATGGTATAAGAACAATTTCAAATGATACATAGGACGTGATGATAGACGTCTGTTGTGAATCCTGAGAATATACGGTGATCTTGATAAATGCACGTACTAGAAATAGACTAAAAACAATGAGAAACCTAAAAGGTTGACGCGAAATCCAATAGATAGAGGACCGGCACTTCGTTGGGTATTATTCGACTGTTTAAAGCCCTGTAATCTTCCAATGCCTGAAGTTACCAGTTGTCAACCTCTTGCAAGACATGTAGTCTAGAAAGTGCATCATGAACTGAAATTCAGAATTCATTGTGAGAAATATATCTGCTGATAGAAGAAGATAATGTTAGAATATAGGACCTCCTATCCTCTCAATTCGATCAACGGCGCCGTGACTAAGTAATCATGAACTGAAATTCAGAATGCATTGTGACAAATATATCTGCTGACAGATCACGATGACGATATATATATATATATATATATATATATATATATATATATATATATATATGGTTTGACAAAATAATTGGAACAGGTGTTAAATTCAATAAATATAAATTTAATACGGAGTTGGTCCTCCTTTTGCTTTTGAACAGCATTGATGCTTCTCTGAATTAATTAATACAGCTTCCTGACTTCATAGAGGAGAATCTTGAGCCATTCTTCTTGCAATACCTGCTCCAGCTGTTTTAGACGGTGAAGTGTAACGACTTCTAACTTGACACTCAATAATATTGACATTTGGATATTTTGGGAGCCAGTCGATGTGTTGTAGCTCACTTCTATACTCTTCATCCCAATTCTTAACCACATGAGAGGTGTGTATTGGGGCATTGTTATCTTGGAAAATCACTTACCATCGGGGAATAATGTCTGGACCATGAGATGGACTCGATCTTCTAAAATATTCAGATATTCGTTGCTGTGATCTTACCATGCAGGGCAACGATTCAACCAAGAGAATTCCAAGATATGGCTGCCCAAACCATCACTGACCTTTTTCCGTTCTTCACTGTATAAATAAGGCAGTCAGGATTAAAAGAATCCCCGAGCTGCCTCCACACATAAACTCGTTCTGCAGTGGAGAAAAGAGAAACACTGGACTCGTCGGAGAATATTTCTCGCTTCCATTGGTCTGTCGACCAGCCCTTGTGATATCTACACTAGTTCAGCCTGTTCTGAATATTTTGATGAGAAAGTAGAGGTTTCTTAATGGCGGCTCTTCGATGATATGCAGCTTTATTGAGCTCCAGGCGAAGAGTTTCGGTCGAAACTGGGCTAGTAAGATGTTGATTCAACTCTGCAGTCACTTTGGGGGCAGTTCTCCGGGGATATTTTATCACAATGCGTTTCAAAACTCGTCGGTCTCTTTCAGTGAGCCTCAAAGTCCTGCCGGAATTACTTCTCCTGTTGGAAGTTTTACCCTGCTTCTCGAATTCTTTCATGGTCCTTGATATGGTAGCTTTCAAAAAACCAAGGAGTTTAGCTGTTCTGGGTACGGAAGCTCATGCAATTCGAGCTCCAACAATTTGCCCTTTTAGAACTCAGCAAGGTCACGTATCTAAGTATCTATTCTACGATCTGCAAAAGAAATACAAATGATCATTAAAGTTGATAAATAAAGTTATCTATTTAAAATAAAAACAAAACACTCACAGTGAAATTTCAATGAATATCCGTTATATAATGGGCTGATTGAAATATTGGTGTTAAATTTCTACTGTTCCAATTATTTTGTTCAACCCCTATATATATATATATATATATATATATATATATATATATACGTTTAGGTAAGGGTAATAGTAAAAATTCCTTAATCAGCGAGATCCTCAACCCTGTTCAGGAGCGTCACCCATACCACTGGGCAACAATCCATTTTTTTTTTAAATATAAATTTCAAGTACCTTTTTTTAAGAGATAGTGGTTACTTTAACAAAAAACGACAATGCAAATGTTCCTGGGATTCTTCAACAGTCTATTTTCTTATATAATTAAACAATAATGTTCGACTCAATGTGGTTAGGTAAGGGTAATAGTAAGAATTCCTTATTCTGCCAAAAAAGTTTCCTGAACTTTCTTGAGTTCATGGAGTCTTGTGCAATTTCTGCCGAAACTGGATATAACATGTCCAACAAATCGGAATTCATCTTTGGTTTTCGTGGCTTTTTCCGCACTTCTCTTGTCAGTATACCACAAATGTGTTCATTGGGCCTAATATCAGGAGACAAACTTGGCCAAGGAAGTCTTATGATCCCGTTTGGTTACTGCTAGTCCTTCAGCTTTTTTGTTGTGTGACATGGAGCATCATCATACAAAATTAAGGTGTAATCTTTACTCTCTGACCACTGGATAAAACTTGGAGAAGTTATTTCCTAAGAATAAAATTGTGTTTATGTTGACTATACACATCACTCGATCTGAACGGCCAGTGCTCGAGAGTACTAACCAAAGAGGATAACTGAAAAAACATCTTATTCATAATTAGATATGGCAGATATAAAAAAACCTCTTGATTTTGCATTCCTCAGACGAACACACTTCCACTGTCAGAAACTTGGGTAAATCTTGATTGATCTGAAAATATGAGCGTCTGCAAGAACCCTTTGGGTCTCTCTCGCATCTCATTTGTCGACTCTATTCTTCTTTGCATTTTCGCTGGTAGAATAATAGTCTTTCTTCTAGGTACTCTGAAATAGTAGCGAAGTGAAGGGAATGACACATTTCTTCTTCAGTTACTTTTCACGTTGTTTCGTTCAAAAGTCGCCTTCTTTGGTTTTGCATATCATATTATGGCAAATTTTATTCACTTTTTTATGGTATAATTATTTTTTAGCAACATGAATAGAACATAGTGAAAATTAAGATAATGCAAAATTGTATACATTCCTGGAAAAGTTTTCTTAGATATTTAAAGTTTATTTGTGAAAAGAAACTACGCCATTGATCTTTATATCATTTTATTGCAAATTTTATGAACTTTTTTATATTATATATTTTATTTTAGCAACATGATTAGAACATAGTGAAAATTATGATAATGCCAAATTATATATATTCGTGGAAATCCTCCATAAAGTTTTAAAGTTGATTTGTGAAAAAAACGCAAAACTATACTTTGCGATTTAGAAAAAAAATTGGCCCATAAGAACTGGTTTATATTTTTATCATCATTCAAATATAGATTAAACTAAATTACAGGGCATTCAGAACACCCAAACTATTCACCTTACAACCCCACATCCAACTGAGATCAAATCCTATAGTTGACCATGTATGAAAAATATATGTTGAGCCTGCCATTAAAACATATTTTAATGGAACTAAAGAAAACAGATTTCAAATGATAACTACATCATTTGTGAATCTTTTGGTTTTGAATTGAGATCGAATGCTTAATCTTTATTAATTCTATAGATATTTACCTCTATCGCTCAAACGGCGCCGTAGGTTATTATGATTTTGGCAGGAATAAAAAGGCTTTTAATGAGCTTTAATTTCATATATGATAATCTAACGTAGTATAAAGTTAAAAAAATGGATTTGGGGTCATCTTAATGGAGATACGTCACAGTAGTAGTCATATTCATTTAGATTTACGCTGCATAATCACTTGCTTTACAACAGAGATTATTTTAAATAATCCGCATGACAGCCTGAAGACAGCTGTTCGAGGTACCAGGTGACCCAAGCGGGATGTTATAAATTCCATGCCTTGTTAAGAATTGATCAATCACTAAGTTGACTGTTTTAAGATGAATCCAAAAGAATTGTATAATCTGAGACTAAGTAAGTCCACACACCGATTGAGATACAATAAAACCCCTTTGAAAATCAGAGAAAGCTTCTTTGTCTAATTTTCGCGGCATGGGCAGATGCTATAGGTAAGTAACATATGTTTGATAAGAGTAAAGAAGTTTCACTGATAAGACTTTGTAATGAGTGGTGTCTATCTACTTGGAAGAACGGTATATACTATATAAATATATATCAAGGTCTAGTCCCCTTAGGATGGTTGGCTAACAAAATTAACATGAATAAACATTTATATACACACATACCATCCAAAAGTCTTTGATCAAACTTGGTCCCGCTAAAAGGACCCAGATGTATATTTAATCCTTTGTAAAAATTGTGACAAATCATAGATTGGTAAGTCGGGTCACTTTAGTAAGATGATTAAAGAACAAGGTGCAGATATCAGGAGAGGCTCACTTTCCTTAAGTTTCTTCGTACATATGCAAAATTATGTCCATACATGGAATTGAATTGAATTAAGCCCAAAGTTATTTATAAATCCAAAAATTATACAGTAAAGGGGATTGCTTATTTAATAATTATTAATAATGTGTATAACTTTATTATTTCTGAAGGACAATATTTATTTAGTAAATATATCTTCAATACTCTCTCATAATCCATTTATAAACCTTCAGAATTGCTCTTTTCCCTGGATTCAACGTTGCACATATCTGTATCTTTCTTTATATTTTCATTGTTTGATTTCTTCCTATATATACTGGATGTTAAAATCATTCCTTTCATTATAGAATTGATAATAGTGAAAGCCGAAACTAGCTTTGGTCGCGAATAAATTGGATTCAAATATTGTGGTTTATAATTTCTTGAATATATATATATATTTATATATATATATGTATATATATAAATATATATATATATATATATATATATATATATATATATATATATATATATATATATATATATATTATATATATATATATATATATATATATATATATATATATATATATATATATATATATATATATATATATCAGGAATATGAAGACATATGCGATGGTTACGAACATTTAATTTTCCAGACGCTTCGATCATTGACAATAACTATCATCAGCGAATTCTAAATACAAAGAATTATTTTTATAAGAATAACTAAACACAGCAATAAAAAACATGACAGGAGTAAAAAATAATAACCGAAAGCAAGAAGTTAAAGTGAAATATATAATCCTAAACCGTTGAAAGCAAATGGGTGAAAATCTATTAATAAGAAATTGATTAATATCGTAAAAAATAACTAAATTAAATAATAATCCCATGAGTTTAAAATATGCATAATAAACATGAATTAAATTCCTATTGAAATACAAAAATTGTAAAGTATAGCAATAGAGTCGAATGCAAGGAAAAAGGAAAAAAGTAAAAATTAAATAATCCCATGAGCAGCAAATATGAATAATAAACATGAATCAAGCGGAATACAAAAAATTCACTATAAACCACAGCAAGAGAGAATTATAAGGGCAGGGAGAACAATCCGAAATAAGTTAGATCACGGGGTATGTAATCGAAGCGGATATTAATAAATGAAGCGAAGCAAGTAATTCAATTAAGTTAAATTTTGATTGTATAGGTTTATTGTGCAATAGCGTACATTTATACATAATCTTAATACAAATAAAAAAATAATCCAATACAAATACAGTAATAGTATGATACAATAATATAAATACACGTAGTATAAGTGCACACATTACACAAAGCGGGGAGCCCGTCAGTGTTGGCGTGCAGTAAGACGTGGTGGAGCGTCCCACGCGTGTCTTATGTACTGCAAGTGGTTGGCGGCGGTCTTCATCACCCGTCGCCCGGCTAAGCGCGGGGGGCTGTTCTCAGCACCTCCAGAAGCATACCCATATCAGGGTATAAAACACCTCCTCAGCCCAGATGGACTGAGGAGATGAGAGATATCGCTCGCGTTCACAGGAAAGTGTACGAAGAAGTAAGACGGGAGGGTCCAAGCCGGGAAAGAAGCTTGCTGCTTCGACGCCTAAGATCAGAGCTTAGAGAGGCCATCAACCTAAAACAGGAGGAAATTTGGAACAGCTTGATAGCCAAAGTCGACAGCGAACTTAACCCGGCGAAGTTCTGGTGCCAAGTCAAGAACTTAAAGGGACTTACACTAAGACCCAAGGCTCGGATAAAGGAGAACGGAATCTACATAGAGAACCCGGTGGTTCTCGAGGACAGTTTCAGGAACTTCTGGAAAAACGTTTTCAGGATAACCCTTGAGGAAAACGACGAGTTCGACCAGGAATTCGAAGGCCAACTAATGGAAGAACTAAATCAGGTAATGCATCGCACGCACCCACTACATCAAGTCAACGAAGGCAGGGAGATGGCGGGCCACGGACGCCCCATAACATCAGAGGACGTCATGGCCACTGTGAAAGCCTTTCGACAAAAGGCACCAGGCTCGACGGGTATCACCAGAAATAACTTGGTTAACGCCCCACAGCAGCTCATTCAGGGAATTGTTAACATCTTCAACACTTCCCTGAACACGGGCTACTTTCCGGAAGGTTTCAAGATTGCTAAGGTGATCTTCATACCCAAGGGAGGTAAACCCCCTGATCAACTGGTAAATTACAGGCCAATCGCCCTGCTGGAGTTCGTTGCAAAAGCCTACGAGAGACTCCTAACTGACAGGCTTCAAGAACAACTAGCCGAGCTGGGAGCCCACGACCCTCAGCAGCACGGGTTCCGCAAGGGACGAGGAACGGAAACAGCCCTCACCCTCCTTGCGGAGAAACTCGCTTGCAGTGAAGCTGAGAGGAGGTACGTAGACGTGGTGCTGCGTGATGTAAAGAAAGCCTTCGAGAAGGTTTGACTGAGAGGATTACAGTACAAGATCCTCAACCTCCAGCTTAACCCACTCCTGGAAAGGATCCTTTGCAACTATGTCTCCGATAGGAGAGCCCGAATTGCAATCAAGGGCTGCAAAGGACCCGAATTCGAACTCGAGGCGGGAGTTTCACAAGGCAGCTGTCTCAGCCCTCTGCTGTACCTCGTGTACACAATCGACCTGCCTGCTCCAGTGAGGTACGATTCGATGTATCTGCAATACGCAGATGACATCACCCAAATCGTCCTGAGTCCATTCAGGAACTCTGGAAGTCAGGCGAGGGCGACAGCTGTCGTAATAGAAAATATCAACAGATATGAGAGGAAGTGGAAAATCAAAACCAACCACCAGAAGTTCACTATCATTCCAATGAACCGCCAGTAGGTAGACGACGTTATCGTCAATAACGAAAAATATGCGTACTCCAACGAGGGTAAAGTCCTGGGCTTACAACTATTTAAAACGGGATACAAGACGGACATCAAAACCAGAGTCTCCCTAGCCAAATGAGAGCTGAGGAAACTTTACTGTTTCCGAGGCCTCAGCGTGCCAAACATCAAAAAGCTGTACATGGCCTTGGTACGCTCAGTCCTAGTGTATCCGGCTGTGATAACGCAGATGGCAAGCTGTACCTCTCTCAGAACGATGCAGAGGGTACAGAATAAAGCCACTCTGCTGATTACTGGCACGCAAACGATTGAAGGTATTCGGCAAACGGTTCTTCACCAAAGAATCGGTCTAAAGCCGATCAATACGGAGATCCAAAGGCTAGGGAGAAAGACTTGGGACAAGATAGACCAAGATATACTCCCGAACATGAGCCTGAACATAAATATACGTGCAAACCGTAGAGCGCTATAGGTAGAACTGCTCTGTTCCCTAGTAATAGAACCTGCGCGAGAGAAGTGGTACTACCTATGTATACGTAGTAATAGTCCACTACTCTAAGGTACTGTGATTTTAAAATTCAAAAGTTTGACAATTAACTCAACTAATTCAACTATTGTAAATAACAATTTAAAAAGAGGCGAAGTGCCCACACTAAAGTTCCTCCCCCCCAATATAAACATAGTAGAAAGTCAAAAATTAAAGCTAACATTAAATATAAAAGAAGCGAAGTGCCCAAACCAAATAATCAAAATTTCAGAATAAAAAGAGGCAAAGTGCCCAATTCCCAATACCCATTAGATAATAAAATCATGTCAACTAAAATCAAACTATGAAAAGAGGCGAAGTGCCCAAATAAAATGGATTACCAAAAACTCAAAACTTGAGATTCATTCAGCATGAAAGCAAGCTTGAAAGGCTTGAATGCTTCGAAGGAGGAACAGTAATAACCAGATACATAAATAAATAAATATATTATAACGGAGTAAACTGGTTGTCAAAGACAGTCAGCTACTTTTTGACGGTGGAATTTTTATTATTAAAACACAAATAAGAAGAATGCTAGTGATGCCCTAACACCAGGGCAAACTAGAAAACATATTCACACCTTTATATACCTACCACACAATTTCATCACTTTAACCTAAATTGTAAATTGTAATTTAAAATTGCATAAATTTAACTTTGTTATATTGGTTTTAGGCCTACAATGGCTGAAAAAGAAATTTTTACTAAATATTTCATCATAGAAGCCAGAAAAGCAAAGTTTAAAACAAATAATGGCAATTTCTATTGCTTTGCAACATACAGGTTGGAAAATAACACTAACTGGTCAGGAATTTTTTTTTAACATATGTTGTGTTAGCAATGGTATTCTGAGTTACACCGAGCAAGGCATAAAGGATATCGAATTTATTTATTGCGTATTATGATACAAAGTTTTGATGTAAAATTACTGTTAAAATGAAGGATCGTCCTTGAAGTTGAAACTAGAAAAACGTATAATGACCTAATTTAAATTTGGGGGTTTGTGCTTCTGATGGATGAAGGCGTTACGAGAAAGAGTAAGGTTAACGCTGGTTTTAAGCAAGGAAAATTAATTTTATCTTTATTTGCTCCAATGCTGTTTTTATGTTTGTAAATATTTCCCTTTTCTCTTCCTATACAGGAATGCAATCTATTATTCCAATGAGGTGTTTAAATTTGCCATCAGTCATTTACTATTAACGTCAGAGAACGCTGAAATTCTCCCGTTCCTTTGAATAAATCCGCGAATAAATCGTAATTTTTAAAATTAATCTCGAATCCTTGCTTGTAACTTGTTCTTTTTTCCTAAAAAAACAATTCGATAAAAATAGGATTGATAATTTTTATTTATATTTATTCATTTTTTAGGCGGCCAGAGCCTGAACATGTAGAATTAATTATGTAAAGCAAAAGTGAGTTGTCATAGGAAATTGTTAATCATGGTTAGGTTGAAGAATCCTTTTGTTGCATAATCGCATTGAAATATTGAATTTTCGAGACTTTATAAGGGAAGATACTTAATCTCCACTATCGAAATATTACTCCTAGCCACCATTACAACAATATGAAGAAGTATGATAAGATTTTGTAGCGTAGAACGCTTGTGTCCATCTATTTCTCAATTACCTCTTTGGCTTCTTATGGCTGCATATCTATTAAGTGGAGCCGTTAGAACTTACGAGGTATATTTATCACATCGAGTAATTGCGTCAATCTTAAGGTTGGGGAGGCTACCTCATTATCCAGTAGGAGCGCACTTCATATTGATGTGTCTCGGCAAGGGACATCCCAATCGTAAAAAAAAATTCCCTAGGATTAGGTCAAGATTTTATGTTGGATATGTTTTAGTCTAGGATTTTTTCTACAAGGACGAAGTTTAATTTACATTCGAAGGTGTATTGAGGTTGTGAGGTGCGCTCAGTAGTCACCTCCTTAAAGTTATCGTCGTTCTTTGGATCGTTATGGTTATCTCAATTTAGACAACAACTTATTGCTTCTGTGCCATTATTTTTAGATAATATTCCAATTTTTAGATATATATTGGCTTCAGGTCTCAGGGCCTTTGAGATTTACTCAAATCCTATACCCTATCGGATTTTCTTTAAATTTATTACCAGTTTATTGGCTCCTTAGGGGTTCTTCAAATTCTGCATCCATAGGATATCATTCAGACTACTGCTTCTAAAGCATCACCAATCAAGTCTTGTCAAAAACTGAAGCATAGAGCTAGAATATATACATGAATATAAAAATATATACATATTGCCCAACATAAAAGTATTAAAAAAATAATCTTCTTTGCCCATCCCTTATCTCTTCTGCCCTTGAACAGATTTAAACTTGGACTACTTACAACCTCCTGAGGTAATTTATTCCACAAATCTACTACTCTTTTGTCAAAAATATATTTTCGCAAATCTTACCTACAGCTTTTTAATTTTCAACTGATTACCCCTGGTGCTATTAGTATCCTCCAGATCCAAGAATTTTCTAATATCCAATTTGTCTATCCCAGAATTGTTTTAAAAAGCTCGATCAAATCCCCTTTCGCACCCTGATCAGTAGAAAGCTTATCGAAACACGATCGATCATCGTCCCCTTAATCAGGAATTAATATTAAATAATTAATTGAAGTAAGTAATTAGAATAAAATAATATTATAAAACGTTTTTAAATCCCTTAAATAAATAATGAGACACTTTTGAATTTTTCCTTATGTTAGACTGTTTCACTTTACTTTTGAGAGGTATTAATTTTACTTACACACTGGTCCTTCGCTTCTGACTTCTATGCTGTAGGGAAATCTATAGCGCCATGCTTGTTCATAATTCGATAATTTTCTCCAATTCTGTCTCTTTTGTAAACCCAACCAAACTTGAGACTTTACCCTTCGTCGACCGAACATCAAGATTTTCGTGACAGAGGGTCGTTGACATACTAATACATTAATTTATTATTCTTATGTTTATATATCACATTTCTGATCATTTACAGCAATCAGACTTTTGCCGGAGTTTTCTTTTAACTTACGCCAGTCTTCATTAGAAATTACGGTCATTTACTTCTTTCAGTACAGCCCAATCTCGTCCCTGTTCGTTGAAATTCTATAGTGAACGCGTTTTATTTCAATTTCATCTCCATATTATCTATGGAGGACTAGTTTGCGCCTCGTTATGCCATTTTAATAACACTCTGATAATTTCTTCACTAAAGTGCTCCTAGAGTTTGGATCGTTTATCTGGTGAAAGGCAAACTAATACCCAATTTTAATTTTCTTGCTGGAAGGTTTAGTTTGGATTATAATTAGCTTAATATTTTTTTCATTAATATTCTATAGCTATCAATAAATGTTACTTTACAATCAAGACCAGAAGAACCTAATAACATTTTAATTCATCCGCTGAGCTTAGTATGGTGTAAGTAATATGGAACAACTGATTCAATAGTTTTAGTCAAGCATTTCTTCGGAAATTATGACGAGAGATCTATTTTCGTTCACTGGTATTATCACAATTCCTACGAAAAGATTATATCATAGTCTCAGCTTGTGTAAAATTCAGCGGTTCTCAACGTGAGATCCATGGCTCTCAAGGGAGCCAAAGCTAAAATGTAGGGGGGGGAGGCATGGCAAACACCAGAATGGGAAAGGGAAAGTCGTTGCCGGCAATGTGGTTATGTTTGAAGACCCTTTAACTCTCCTTCAAGATCATGAAGAAGAGCACTACCTTGACCCATTACTTAAAACTGAAAATGAACTTACAATATACGAAGGGCGGTCAATAAGTTTTGCGAATCGGTAGGGCAAAACAGAGGAAGGGAAATGGCTGTTTGTGTGGGGTGTTAGGACAAGTTATGAAAAGTCAGGACCTGCAGCCGCACGCTCCTTCCTCGTCTATTTAAGAAGCAGTAGCTGATCGCAGATCGTCAGTCACAAATTTTTCAACAATGGAAAAGGTTGAGCAACGTGCAGTAATCAAACTTTTGATCAAGGAAGGCAAAAATGCAAAAGAGATCCATGAACGCATGGTTGCAGTGTACACCGACACCGCCTTTTTCTATGCAACCCTTGCTCGCTGGAATAGGGAGTTCTGCCATGGTCGTGAGTCCCTTGAAGAACACCCCCGTCCAGGACGCCCGTCAGACGTGACCAACGAGCACAATGTGGCCGGTGTGGAGAGGATGATCCTCGAAAATGGACATGATGAATTTGAAAACATTTTGGACTTATCGAAGTTATCCCTTTATTAAAGAAGACTTTAATCATATTTATGAAAAAACTCATTATAATGATGTAGATGAAGGATTAAATTTACCTACAGCTTTTATTTCACAAGAGATCAGTTCATAATTAGGGGATTTATTATGCTCATGAAATGCCTGAAAATTTAAGGTTTTTCCTCCCCCATCGATTTATAATTGGGGGTGGGTAAGTGTGATATATTTAAAAAATTAAACTAGATAGTCCTTGATAAAATTATAATAAATCGAATAACGAACTCTAAAAATATTTCTCACGCACCAGAGTAAGCCTGAAACGGTCCGCTTAACGGGGCATAGTGAGTTCTCGCTATGGACCCTTATCGAGACCCAAGGCAATCAAGGAAGTCTGCTTGCGATTAATCTCTCTCCCCTCTAGATATCTGCAGAGTATATATTCGAGAGTTCGGACTTCACATGCAGATTGTGTCTGAAGCTTCCGCCCAATACGTTAAGCGTAACGTCTTCGTAGTCAAGAGTGAATCAACTACATTCTCGTGCAGAGTAGAATTGAGTGATTGTCGAAGAGTCAAGGAAGAGTTAGTCGTCACTCAGTGTTGTTCTTGGAGATAGTAAGGCACCCTTCAAACCTTTTCACCACGTCTTCGGATTTTAAGGGTCGGAAAAGCAATCCTTGAAGCATCCTCCGTTTGCCTCTCGAAGGATAAGAGGCCCCCCATCTTCAATTTATCATGAAGGTGTATACACCATGCTAGTTTGAAATAAAAGCTAACTTTTCTTCGCAAGATGGAACACTCAATCTCTTCAAGACAGTAAAATCACTGCAAGGGATGAACAAACAGCTTAAAGATATTATTGCCCTAGTGATTCAAAGGAATACTTATTTTGCACATGCGGAAAACATTCTTCTCTGTATGCTTCAAGATGAAAGAAATCATATCCGGGAACTCCAATGGACAAGAATTATGAAAGGACGAAAAGATTATAAAGGGAAATCAATACGATCTTTCAAGATCCCAGACATAAACTTCGAAGCTAATGACTGCATCCACCTAATTAATTGGCAGAAGACCGTTGTGACCGAACCTCCGCTGACGAGGACGCTCTTTGGTTTGGTGATCAACTTGAAGAATTTATCCGTCAACAACCTAAATTGGATATTCCGAAGTTTCCCTGTCACACACAAGTGGTTGAGAGATGCATCAAACTGGCCACAGAAGCATCACTAACAGTTTCTGGAGAAGACAAACGGGACGACTATATAGGGAGTAAAATTGAGTCCAAGACAAAAATACCCTCATTTAATACCAAGAAGGACTTCGTAATGAAAGGTAATAACACTACAAATATCTAACTGCATTGATTCAATGGATATTGAATGATAGTAAAATTTAAATATTCGACTGTTAATTGGTTAATTTCTTCTATTTCAGAGTGATGATGATAAAAATTTACAGGTTGCATGGAAGCGAACAGAAGAAAACGAATGAAAACTTATCGAGGACAATGTGGCCGGTGTGGAGAGGATGATCCTCAAAAATCGACATGATGAATTTGAAAACATTTTGGACTACTCGAAGTTACCCCTTTATTAAAGAAGACTTTAATCACATTTATGAAAAAACTCATTATAATGATGTAGATGAAGGATTAAATTTACCTACAGCGTTCATTTCACAAGAGATCAGTTCATAATTAGGGGATTTATTATGTTCATGAAATGCCTGAAAATTTGAGGTTTTTCCTCCTCCATCGATTTATAATTGGGGGTGGGTAAGTGTGATATATTTAAAAAATTAAACTAGATAGTCCTTGATAAAATTATAATAAATCGAATAACGAACTCTAAAAATATTTCTCACGCACCAGAGTAAGCCTGAAACGGTCCGCTTAACGGGGCATAGCGAGTTCTCGCTATGGACCCTTATCGAGACCCAAGGCAATCAAGGAAGTCTGCTTGCGATTAATCTCTCTCCCCTCTAGATATCTGCAGAGTATATATTCGAGAGTTCGGACTTCACATGCAGATTGTGTCTGAAGCTGCCGCCCAATACGTTAGGCGTAACGTCCTCGTAGTCAAGAGTGAATCAACTACATTCTCGTGCAGAGTAGAATTGAGTGATTGTCGAAGAGTCAAGGAAGAGTTAGTCGTCACTCAGTGTTGTTATTAGAGATAATAAGGCACCCTTCAAACCTTTTCACCACGTCTTCGGATTTTAAGGGTCGGAAAAGCAATTCTCGAAGCATCCTCCGTTTGCCTCTCGAAGGATAAGAGGCCCCCCATCTTCAATTTATCATGAAGGTGTATACACCATGCTAGTTTGAAATAAAAGCTAACTTTTCTTCGCAAGATGGAGCACTCAATCTCTTCAAGACAGTAAAATCACTGCAAGGGATGAACAAACAGCTTAAAGATATTATTGCCCTAGTGATTCAAAGGAATACTTATTTTGCACATGCGGAAAACATTCTTCTCTGTATGCTTCAAGATGAAAGAAATCATATCCGGGAACTCCAATGGATAAGAATTATGAAAGGACGAAAAGATTATAAAGGGAAATCAATACGATCTTTCAAGATCCCAGACATAAACTTCGAAGCTAATGACTGCATCCACCTAATTAATTGGCAGAAGACCGTTGTGACCGAACCTCCGCTGACGAGGACGCTCTTTGGTTTGGTGATCAACTTGAAGAATTTATCCGTCACCAACCTAAATTGGATATTCCGAAGTTTCCCTGTCACACACAAGCGGTTGAGAGATGCATCAAACTGGCCACAGAAGCATCACTAGCAGTTTCTGGAGAAGACAAACGGGACGACTATATAGGGAGTAAAATTGAGTCCAAGACAAAAATACCCTCATTTAATACCAAGAAGGACTTCGTAATGAAAGGTAATAACACTACAAATATCTAACTGCATTGATTCAATGGATATTGAATGATAGTAAAATTTAAATATTCGACTGTTAATTGGTTAATTTCTTCTATTTCAGAGTGATGATGATAAAAATTTACAGGTTGCATGAAAGCGAACAGAAGAAAACGAATGAAAACTTATCGAGGACAATGTGGCCGGTGTGGAGAGGATGATCCTCAAAAATCGACATGATGAATTTGAAAACATTTTGGACTACTCGAAGTTACCCCTTTATTAAAGAAGACTTTAATCACATTTATGAAAAAACTCATTATAATGATGTAGATGAAGGATTAAATTTACCTACAGCGTTCATTTCACAAGAGATCAGTTCATAATTAGGGGATTTATTATGTTCATGAAATGCCTGAAAATTTGAGGTTTTTCCTCCTCCATCGATTTATAATTGGGGGTGGGTAAGTGTGATATATTTAAAAAATTAAACTAGATAGTCCTTGATAAAATTATAATAAATCGAATAACGAACTCTAAAAATATTTCTCACGCACCAGAGTAAGCCTGAAACGGTCCGCTTAACGGGGCATAGCGAGTTCTCGCTATGGACCCTTATCGAGACCCAAGGCAATCAAGGAAGTCTGCTTGCGATTAATCTCTCTCCCCTCTAGATATCTGCAGAGTATATATTCGAGAGTTCGGACTTCACATGCAGATTGTGTCTGAAGCTGCCGCCCAATACGTTAGGCGTAACGTCCTCGTAGTCAAGAGTGAATCAACTACATTCTCGTGCAGAGTAGAATTGAGTGATTGTCGAAGAGTCAAGGAAGAGTTAGTCGTCACTCAGTGTTGTTATTAGAGATAATAAGGCACCCTTCAAACCTTTTCACCACGTCTTCGGATTTTAAGGGTCGGAAAAGCAATCCTCGAAGCATCCTCCGTTTGCCTCTCGAAGGATAAGAGGCCCCCCATCTTCAATTTATCATGAAGGTGTATACACCATGCTAGTTTGAAATAAAAGCTAACTTTTCTTCGCAAGATGGAGCACTCAATCTCTTCAAGACAGTAAAATCACTGCAAGGGATGAACAAACAGCTTAAAGATATTATTGCCCTAGTGATTCAAAGGAATACTTATTTTGCACATGCGGAAAACATTCTTCTCTGTATGCTTCAAGATGAAAGAAATCATATCCGGGAACTCCAATAGACAAGAATTATGAAAGGACGAAAAGATTATAAAGGGAAATCAGTACGATCTTTCAAGATCCCAGACATAAACTTCGAAGCTAACGACTGCATCCACCTAATTAATTGGCAGAAGACCGTTGTGACCGAACCTCCGCTGACGAGGACGCTCTTTGGTTTGGTGATCAACTTGAAGAATTTATCCGTCAACAACCTAAATTGGATATTCCGAAGTTTCCCTGTCACACACAAGCGGTTGAGAGATGCATCAAACTGGCCACAGAAGCATCACTAGCAGTTTCTGGAGAAGACAAACGGGACGACTATATAAGGAGTAAAATTGAGTCCAAGACAAAAATACCCTCATTTAATACCAAGAAGGACTTCGTAATGAAAGGTAATAACACTACAAATATCTAACTGCATTGATTCATTGGATATTGAATAATAGTAAAATTTAAATATTCGACTGTTAATTGGTTAATTTCTTCTATTTCAGAGTGATGATGATAAAAATTTACAGGTTGCATGGAAGCGAACAGAAGAAAACGAATGAAAACTTATCGAGGACAATGTGGCCGGTGTGGAGAGGATGATCCTCAAAAATCGACATGATGAATTTGAAAACATTTTGGACTACTCGAAGTTACCCCTTTATTAAAGAAGACTTTAATCACATTTATGAAAAAACTCATTATAATGATGTAGATGAAGGATTAAATTTACCTACAGCGTTTATTTCACAAGAGATCAGTTCATAATTAGGGGATTTATTATGTTCATGAAATGCCTGAAAATTTGAGGTTTTTCCTCCCCCATCGATTTATAATTGGGGGTGGGTAAGTGTGATATATTCAAAAAATTAAACTAGATAGTCCTTGATAAAATTATAATAAATCGAATAACGAAGTCTAAAAATATTTTTCACGCACCAGAGTAAGCCTGAAACGGTCCGCTTAACGGGGCATAGCGAGTTCTCGCTATGGACCCTTATCGCGACCCAAGGCAATCAAGGAAGTCTGCTTGCGATTAATCTCTCTCTTCTTTAGATATTTGCAGAGTATATATTCGAGAGTTCGGACTTCACATGCAGATTGTGTCTGAAGTTGCCATCCAATACGTTAGGCGTAACGTCTTCGTAGTCAAGAGTGAATCAACTACATTCTCGTGCAGAGTAGAATTGAGTGATTGTCGAAGAGTCAAGGAAGAGTTAGTCGTCACTCAGTGTTGTTCATGGAGATAGTAAGGCGCCCTTCAACCCTTTTCACCACGTCTTTGGATTTTAAGGGTCAGAAAAGCCATCCTCGAAGCATCCTCCGTTTACCTCTTAAAGGATAAGAGCCCCCCCATCTTCAATTTTTCGAAGTTGGATTGAGCGTCTCGTGAAACGCCCACAAGTTTAAGGTCGAACTTATCTTCCCGGTCCTACTCGCCATACATCAAGGTAAAAGGGATTTAACCACCGCTTCTTCACGCTCCTCCCACATTTACATCCTCGAATCTCAAGGATTCCCTTTGCTGTAGAACTTGCATAATTTTAAAGTCGTTTCTTAATTAATTATCGCTCGGTTCAAACTTAATTGATAGGGTTAATAATCTTATCCGTGAACTGTCAATATTTAATGGCATTGCCATTTAACTTGCCGTATATTTATATGTTATTTTAGTCATATTCCTTGGCCTAGCAACTGTTCTTTTAAAGCACTCTTAGAAACATCCCCAGGTATAGCCATAATTTCGGTCGGCCAGTAGGCCAGTGTGCGTAGAACAGTGTACAGTCCATATACTACAAACTGCACACTTTTTTCCTTGCAATCTCAACTTCATCAATATAATTCTCAATCTCACACATAGATACCTACCCATTGTAACATACCACTCTTCACTAAAGATAATGCTGCCACTTACAAATTTAATTCTTTTTCGTGCATATGAGATTAAATCCTTAGCATGTTTTTACCTTACAAAGTGTGGAGTATTAAAAGAATGTAACCTGTCTCAATTAACGTCAGCTATTCTAGCGATTAACATTCAAGTTCCTTTTCTCGGCAATTTAAGTTTAACTCTCGGTTACTGGCTCAAATTGGTACTTCATCGACATTCGTTTCATTGTGCAAGCTTCCCATGGAGTAATTTTGGCGAAGTAGACCTATTATATTCGTTGAATCACAGGACGCGGCATCGTCATTGGGATTTATAAAGCATGAAATCATAATTTTGATTGACAAAAATGCCTCGAAATAGCAGAAAGTAACTAAATGTCTGCATTAGAATAAGTGACAGATTAAAACATAATATTGCTGATCAGTTACATGACACTGAGAAGCCAGACAGCTTCAGAACAAGAAGGCTTCACTATAGAGACTCACAGCTTAGACGACCCTGGTTATCTCATTTGCTCAGAATCAAATTTCATGCTAGACACACTGGACATTGAATCCTAGTGGCTTCTGGGACTTTTTGGCCACAGAATGAGGAATACAGAAAAGATTTGGAATATATTCTGAATTTTAAATCGGCGATTAACATTGCTGAACGTGGTGTCAAGTTGATGAGTGACTTTTTAACTGTCATAACAACATATGCTTAGCAAAGAGACTATCTCCTTTAAGCTTTGCAGTTTAACAGACACCACATAAAATTTTAAGAAACAAACTCTCTTTGCAACTGACTGTGTAAATGCCATTATGAAATTTATCATCATGTAAGGTTTGAACTTAATGATCAATTAAACTTGAGACAAAATTTTAATCTCATATTGTAGCATAAATAAAGCGCCTCTCTGCCTTGAATGTGATAAATTAATTTGTTATATTTCTGAAATCTTTGTATGCACAAATCTTCTATTTCTTTTTCCAAAAGTATCATAATTTATAAGTTAGGAAGAGGTTACAATCCCTTTAGCTCAGTGCCTACTTTCTTGCCTTATCTTGATTAGATAAAAAGTTATAGTGGAAAACATGATTCTAGACCACGGAACTGTTACCTTTTGCCGATTGCAAGGTAGAGATTTCAAAGCTCCATGCAGCAATCCTCTCCAACATTATAGATAAAAAGTGTTGCCATATCTGGCTTTCACAGGTCAAAGAGCATAGGAAAAGCAACCGAAACTATAAAAATAGATTTTTGAACAGGGTAGCATAATGGTCAGTTTGTCCATTTTTGAACTTCATTTTCGAGAAAAATTATTCGATAATATCTAATTTTTATTTTCATCTTGTTTTTATGTTAATCTTTACCATCACAAGTAAATGCTTATAAGTTTATTTTTTTCTCCAGCCATCTCTTTTTCACTCCAAATGAAAAGAAAAATCTACCTGCATAATCGAAAATTTTCTCATTGCTATAACCATTTTCCCTATCAAAAACAATTCAAAAGGTTTCTATATGGAATAACTTTATATTCTTCCACCAGTTACGACAATGATATTCTAGGTGAGCTAAAGCCATTAAAATTATTTACAGAGACAACCCATTACTACTCAAATGATGCCACAAACTTGGCCAAATAAGTCTGCTTAAGTGTCCCTAAATTAAAATAGAAACTAGAAACCATGGCGCTCTGTACATGTAAAAATTCTTCATAGACCTGGCTATAGGGTATATATAACTTCAAATTAGGCAATGCATAAGAAGGCCTTTGGGACATAATATAACAAAAACACACCAGATCATAAAAAGTTCCAACCATTTGGAGAGTATAAACGACCCTCATCAATACCAGGAAGGGGATAAAGAAAATATATCTGCATTTACATTTTATGATATATCGGCTTGTATGTTTAGCTGCAGGTGTTTCTTGTTTTTCTAATTGATACAATGTTTATTATTTGCTACAAGTATTTGTGTGATAAGTGCGGCTTTGTATTTTAAAATCTAGATTGTTAAACAAAGATCTGACTCAACAATATCTTTGAAAAGCTCGTCATCCAGTGTGGAGAAATGGCTACATTAAGCATCCTGGAGGAGTATAGGTACATTCAAGCCCCCTCCCCCTTCATGAGGAGAAGCGTGGGAAAGGTAGCCGGCGAAAATGCTTACCATGTGTGATCTCCTCGCCGCTGTGGGCAGTTGGAGCTAACATATGTTTGAAGGCGACCACCTAAGGTCCTTAAACGACGCTCTAACGATCGTATTACCTACGAGACCCATAAACCCGTGGTTAGGAAAAAAAAACGGTGCGAGTCAGAAGGCACGCCAAGTAGCGGTGCGGTTGCGAGCCTATAATTTGCGAGCTGACTTAGGCACCCCAGTGCCACCTCAGGAATTCTCGCTCTCCCCAGATGCTAACTCTCCATTCGCTCCCCCCCCCTTTTGCATCTGTGGCCTGGTCACTTTCCCCTTTAGATGGGGCAGCAATCCGCCTATATATAAGCCCCGCAAAGAAAGAGAAGAGGATTATCAGAAGTCGATACGCTAGAGGTGGATTAGTTCGTGAAGATCGATCCATCGGCTAGACAAGAAGATTATTAGAAGTTGATTCGCCAGAAGAAAGATTAGTTCGTAAAGATCGATCCTTCAGCCATACAAGACTATTTCCGTGAGAAACGATAGGATCAGATTGAGAAAATCGATCCCCCCTCTCAGGGCCGTATTTACCTAATTAGTCAAGTTTTATATCGGTGCCATACCGAAGAAGCCTTTTCCGTCTGCAAAGAAGTCCGACTGAAGAAAAGCAAAGCCGCTCACACTCGAGTGATTCTCACATCTCAAGCACCGTAAGAGTGAGAGGAGAAGAACCCTGCCCCAACGAGCTCCCGTTCTTTAATTACGTTTAATAATCAGCCCCCGTCACAGGTGACGAAAATTTCAACCAGCGGCCGCACCACTTCAAAGCGAGAGATAAGTCCTCCAGCGACATCCGGCAATCCCTTATACCTACCTGTAAGTTAACAATAACATTTATATCTCTATTGCAATAGTAGAAGTTTAGTACGTTCCACGTTTTAAAGGAGAGTAGAAACCATTATTCTTGAACCTAGGTCATATGTGTTTGTAGATGACAGTACATTAATTTAATGTTTTATGCTAAGCAAATAGGGTCGTGATAAAAATACTAATTGGCAATTGGTTTGTTTATTGGAAGCCTACTTGTTTATGTTTTGTCATTGAAAAATCTTGGAGGCCAAATATAGAAATGCTTTTACTGTTGGTTTGTAATATTTAATTTAAAATACATGTTTATTTTTGGTAGATTCTGGTGTTTCCTCTTATCCTTATGTGTCTAAAAATAGCTCTTCCTTAAGGACTAAACCACTAAAATAGCACTCTTAGAACAAAGCCTACTTCATCATAGAAGTAACTCACGCCCCTTAAAGCATACCGCTACTAAAAGGGTGTCAAAGCGTAGAGTGATCAAAGCCAAGGGTCATTCTACGACATATTATAAATCTGCATTTACATTTTATGATATATCGGCTTGTATGTTTAGCTGCAGGTGTTTCTTGTTTTTCTAATTGATACAATGTTTATTATTTGCTACAAGTATTTGTGTGATAAGTGCGGCTTTGTATTTTAAAATCTAGATTTTATGGGTATATCTTTGTCTTTGTTAGCGTTATATATAGGATTTTAATGAAGGCATTTAGATATAAGAGCTGTTCCTGAGTATATTCTGTTCTAGTTAGTGTTTGTTTTAATATAGTAAGGCGATCGTAAAAAAAATACATCATAAGCTAATTCTAGTATGGTTTAATTTAATTATTTATCAACACTGTAATCACTATCATTATTAATAACTGTAGCTAAAAAGATAAGACAAATTTTCATTTCCTGGTTCTAACAAATAGGCATTTTTTCACGAAAAATAAATTTGAGATACAATTTTCAAGGAGCACCCATTTTACATCTTCAGATGTGAACTGTCTTAAAAATCCTACCAATTGATAGTCAGTAACTGTTCAATCCAGTAGTGTGTGAGATGTGGATCTCTTGCCTTGATATGCTCAGAACACCATTTAGGTTTATCAAAGCTGATCACTTTTGATCTAATCCTTCGTTTACAAGATAAGGTTGCTAGCAATGAGCATCTGTATTAATGGTTATGTATATTTAAATATGACACAATCAGTTAATTCGCAAAATCTCGGAGGTTAAACAAAGATCTGACTCAACAATATCTTTGAAAAGATCGTCATCCAGTACAATTTGTCTTTTAGAAGAAAGTGCTTTTGGAGGAACCGTAATCGTTGTTTGTGTTTATTAAACTGCAGGTGGTATTTTTATTCATAAGGCGAGGACTTTGGTATGTGCGAAATTGTGAGCTTGTTTCCCTCAATAACTTGTTTGGATTTCTTTTTATTTATTAGAATGAGGCGTTTCTTTACGTGTCACCATTTTGGGGTCTTAGTATCTTCTAGTTTTGTTCATTCTTTTCTTTAAATCTTCTTCTTATTTTTTCAAACCTTAATAACTTTTTCTTCAATCTGGTGCTTAGATTTGTATACATTTCCCTTTTTTGCTAACACATAAGTATGTATACTTATATATGCATACCTTATTTTTCATTCTTTTACCTTTCAGAAATACGAGCCAACAAAGTTTCTAAAATCCTTTAGAAGTTTACGACGTCGTTTTCTATATATTTCTACAAATCGGTATAGATATAGGTAGTTCCGCTTGTACATAGTAGGGGCATCGTGCATTCTACGAATAGTTTATGCCTATCTCTGTTATTATTGAGTCTTACATCTGCGTTATCTTTAATCTTTTTGTTTCCACTTTT
Organism: Ceratothoa steindachneri; assembly: GCA_963969495.1. Taxonomy (NCBI): domain Eukaryota; kingdom Metazoa; phylum Arthropoda; class Malacostraca; order Isopoda; family Cymothoidae; genus Ceratothoa; species Ceratothoa steindachneri. Next base: position 84,979,501 of record OZ018327.1, read on the forward strand.
ATTCTAAATCTTTGTTGCTATATTCGTGATGATAATGTGAGGTTAGGATCCTCCATTTAAGCTAATCTTTAATTGTTTTTATTGTATTTTTTATACTTTATCTTTTTGATGTTGGTTAGTGAGTGAAAGGGAATCAAAGGGTGTAAAATACTGATCCCAAATTAGCACTATATATCCAATTTTGTGATTGTAGCACAGGTTTCGTCGATGTAAGGGTACCTTAATACATTATCCTACCCTGTCTTCTCTTGTACTAACTTGTATTGGCACCTTTTACTTTCATTCTCTAATCACAACATAGCTTCAGTCGCGTATCTCTAGTTTGTACCTTCAATCTGAATTTCTATTTCTTTTGCCTCTAGTTTAAATTTTTGGGATGTTTTTCTTAATCTTCCGGCATTTTTTGATAATTACTAAATCTGCATTTTGTCGTAGCAGTCGTTCTAGCTTCGTGTTCTTAGTTGTTTTACATCTTCTCCATGGGTGGATGCCGTCATCCACCAACTGTAGATTCATACACGTTGCTCTTCTAAGACAACTAATATCAGCTGCGTATATTGAGTACAATGTGGGACTGAGGCAGCAACATTGTAGTACGCCGGCTTGTAGTTGGAATGTCCTCGTATTTTGCAAAATAGAGTAATGCCTCCTATATCTGATTTAATAGCAGAGAATATTTATGATCCTTATGACACACCTAGTTGCAGTATTTTGAAATTTAGTCCTTTCCCATACCTTGGCGAATGCTATTTATATATCTCAGAGGACAACAATTATACATGTATTCTGAGTTATATTTTGCGATATTTTTGTGATTAGACCTATTGCAGTGGGTTTTCTGCCCTTTTAAAACCTAGAGTGGTGGCGATAATAGTCTTAATTTGATTTTATTAATTCCATTAATCATCTGTTTAATATGTTCCCCCCAAAATTTCAAAGAATCTCCAGCGGTGATAGACGACTGTAGGCATTATATGTGGCCGAGCTTAACCATTTTGAAAAAAAAGATCGTTATTTAATCTTTGGGGGTAAGATCCTATATTCAGGCATCAGTAGAAGAGTCAGCCTATCCATTTTGTGATATTTCCTGGAAAATTGAGCAATTCTCTTCCCCCAGGCCTAATGAACCTGGGGTTCATTTTTTAAGTGCTTATTGAACTTTCATTTCTTCTTCTATTTTTACCTATCATATACTAACGAATTTGTGTTATATTGTGTCTTTCAGTCCTATTTGTACGTGTACCATTTCTTTCTTCTAACATTCATAGCAATATTTATTTTGCTTATTAATCGCAGAGATGTTCCCAGTCTTTCTTGATTTATTCTTTAATTGCTTTTATGGTCTGATCGTAGTTTCTTTGTTTGTTTTAGATTTTTATTTTTAGTTTGGATGATCTTACTTTAAAATTGTCTGTTATTCCCAAGCTATACAGACGTTTTCTTCTGAGAATTTCGTTATCCTTTTATTTCGTGGTTTCCTTGTTGCGTTACATAGTAAGAACTCTTTTTCGTTTATACCCATTTTCGCTCTAATATTCTTAGCGTGCTTGTACATTCTTTGTATATTTATCTATGACTATTGCCTTTGGGCATTTTAATTTTTCCTTTCTCTTCATTTCTGTTGTACAAATAAGTGGGATTTTAAAATTTTATATTTGATCCTTGGTACATTATCTCCTTTACTTTATTAGCGCTGTTAAATTACCTATTTTCTCCTCTAATTCGGCTTTAGTCTCACCCATTAGGGGAGATAATGAATGCACGTAAATTTGTTTTGTAGGCTTCAAAAATTTGTTTTCTTGTAGGAGTGCCAGTTTTATTGGGGCCTGTATTTGTTTTTGGTGTCTAGCCAGCATTATTCCAATATGATCAATAATAGGGTGGAGCCGAAAACATTTTTTCGGAAATTTATTTCCCACCCACCACGATTTTTCTAAGGGGCTATCTGTCAGATTAAACCTCTTAAAAGGATTATTCATATAATCATTTTTAAAGGTTCCTTAATGCGATTGAAAATTGAAAATAATGCGATTTTCAACTAAAGTTTGAAGTTCCTGGATTATATCTGAAAATTAAATTCGAATTTTGTATTGAGACCTCAAAACAATAATTGTTATATTTTAAAGAACAAGTAAACGAAATTTGAAAGTAATCGATTGACATTTAGAGGTTTCTCAATGACACATTAGAGCGGCGTACGTGACAATTATGTTTCAGTAGTGGGGAGGATCTCGTTGAGAGTGGATGTGTGTGAGTGTTAGGATATGTCTAGTGTCTATTGTTTTGATCAGATTATCCTATTTGTATTTATAAACAGTAATTTATAGTTTACAATAAGTATTTATATACGTTTTATTACATTGCAGAGCTAAATAATAGTTAAGTAAAACAATATTTAATTATGGCTTCTAAACTTAGAACGCGTCATGAAATTGAAAGCCATTTGTTTGGCGCACCCTGCATCATTAGTGAACAAGTGTTGTCAATGTATAAATATGGACTAAAATATGTTTTGTTTGAGCGCGAAAAGGAAAACTATCGCAATGAAAATGACTGACTAATTAAACAACTTATCACATTATTAGAAGAGAAGTTAATTAGTATTTGGCAAACGGCATCAGTCCCTTGTGTGTCAATAGAGGCAGAAAAAGTATGGAAGACCAACGAACAACTAGGGAAAATGGCAATAGGTAATATCGATCAAATTCAATCAAAGACGAATATTCAGAGTGCAGTTAGTAGGAATCGTGAGAATTGTCTCTCGACAGATAATATTGAAGTGATTTTTCCTTAATTCAGCACAGAAGGCATTTGCTGACGAAGGTAGCAACTGTGAGCTTCCTTCATCCGTGAAAGGCAAAGAAGTAAACCTAAGATTTGCTCCTGAGACTCCATCTAAACGAATAAAATTGTCAGAATTTGCGTTGGCATGTGACCACACTGGTGTATCTGATCGAGCTGCAGCTTTAATACAAGTTCAATCCTTAAGGGCTTATCGTCAATTGAAAGCAAAGAAACTTTTGGAGTAGTTGACTAGTCAAAAGTTAGAAGAGAGCGTATCAAAGAACGTACTACACTACAGCAAGAAATTAGATCGCATAAGCCATTATATTCTATTTAATTTGATGGTAGAAAAGATGGCATATTTATTCTTGAGACGATGGTGGGAATTCATCACAAGAAGAAGATAATGGATGAGCACATCTGTATGATATAAAAACCTGCTTCAGAATGCTTTGGACACCTGCCAATGAAGACAGGTTTTGTTAAAGCTATATGAGACGCAATATTCTCGTATCTAGAAGCAAATAACATCGCAACTGATGACTCTCTGCTGTGGAATGCGATGGAACGCCAGTGAATACAGGAACTAAAGGAGGTGTAATCAGAATGTTAGAAGAAAAACTTAATAGACCACTGCATTGGCTTATTTGTCAGCTCCATGCAAATGAGCTTCCATTGCGCCATCTCATCAACAATTTGGATCGTAAAACAACGGGGCCTCATGGATTTGTCAGAGCTATAGGGAAACAACTGGATAAATGTGACTCTGAGCACCGAAAAAAAGTATCTGTTTGATATCCTTCTATCTATCTCACAAGTTAAATGTTCTACTGGAATGGCTCGTAAGAGTCCTGGAAAAATGTCGCATGCATGATGACTTACAACGGAAAATCGGATACTACGACTATATGTTTCGACTTCCGACCCTTCTGACACGCTGAAATATATTGTTTTGTTTATTATGAAGGTGTATAGACCATGCTAGTTTGAAATAAAAGCTAACTTTTCTTCGCAAGATAGAGCACTCAACCTCTTCAAGACAGTGGAATCACTGCAAGGGATGAACAAACAGATTAAAGATATTGTTGCCCTAGTGATTCAAAGGAATACTTATTTTGCACATGCGGAAAACATTCTTCTCTGTATGCTACAAGATGAAAGAAATCATATCCGGGAACTCCAATGGACAAGAATTATGAAAGGACGAAAAGATTATAAAGGGAAATCAATACGAACTTTCAAGATCCCAGACATAAACTTCGAAGCTAACGACTGCATCCACCTAATTAATTGGCAGAAGACCGTTGTGACCGAACCTCCGCTGACGAGGACGCTCTTTGGTTTGGTGATCAACTTGAAGAATTTATCCGTCAACAACCTTAATTGGCTATTCCAAAGTTTCCCTGTCACACACAAGCGGTTGAGAGATGCATCAAACTGGCCACAGAAGCGTCACTAGCAGTTTCTGGAGAAGACAAACGGGACGACTATATAAGGAGTAAAATTGAGTCCAAGACAAAAATACCCTCATTTAATACCAAGAAGGACTTCGTAATGAAAGGTAATAACACTACAAATATCTAACTGCATTGATTCAATGGATATTGAATAATAGTGAAATTTAAATATTCGACTGTTAATTGGTTAATTTCTTCTATTTCAGAGTGATGATGATAAAAATTTACAGGTTGCATGGAAGCGAACAGAAGAAAACGAATGAAAACTTATCAAGGACTTAATAGATTATTTTTATTGAATAAAATTGAAATAGAAGTATTGATTGTAGAGTTTTATGAAAATTATATACCCTGTATAAGACATAAATGTTGAAAACAAATTGATAGAATATTCCGACATTTTTGCTATTTTTTAAAATTTCAATTGCGCTGAGGAACCTGAAATTATTAATTTAAAAGTCTAGAATTTCAACACCATAGTTTTTGATATTGGGTCCATCAAAAGATTTTACAAGATCCGCCTTTTTCGATCCATTCTAATGATCAATATTGTCGATAAATTGTTTTAGAACTAGTTCTATGTTTAGTTTATATGGCATGCAGATGCCTCTCAAGATGAAATCGGCTTTGTAGCTGTATTATCTGTCATAAAGATCGAATTTTTTGTCCAGCTCTTCTAGTTATATTCCTCTATATTAGCTTTTCCAGGTTTTCTCCTATTATCATCTTATTCCCCTAAGCCGATTCCCACCAACAGGTAATTAGTTCTCTCTTTGGCAAATCGGGCTTCCTCTGCTGATTATCTCCATTTTTCATTCAGCAGGAAGATAGTTCATACTTGGGAGTTGTTACTTTGCTGCTAATATAAAAGAAGAAACTCCTTTTCCATCGTTGCAGCTTTATAAGCTTCGTTCAACTCAATTCTTTGCGAAAATTTACTTCATTTTGAAAGTTTTTGCCTCCTCGTGGAATCATTCGCCTGTGAGGTTTTGTTGTTATATGGCAATGACATATTTTAATGGGTTGTTCAAGATGGTTGTGATGTTGGGATTAATATCTCCAAATATTTTCTTATATATGCTTCTTTTATTTTTCCATCTGTTCCATTTCTATAACTTAGATGTTCCTATTAAGTCTCTCATTTGGTTCTGTTCCTTGCTTTGGACTATGTTTTTCTCATATTTCCGTTTTCTATTGGATGTACTATTTTCATTCTGTTTTATTTTTATTGGAATAGATTCTATTTACTTTAAATACCTTTTCATATTACATCTTCATCATGTGCCATACAATCTGTCCCTTTGTTCGTTCTCTTTCTTATTCTTTTTTGCATGTAAGTAAGCGTCTTGAAGTCAGACGAATGCTATTTGTCTCTTGTTCTTTTGTTTTATCTGTTTTTATCTCTCATTTTACTTTGTCTAATTTTGTCTGTTGCTGATGCTTTGTCTCTTTTCTTTATTTATATCTTGTTTACCTTTGTTTCTTAGTAGCCTCTTCTGTTTTCGTTTTTAAGACTACCTCTTCCGTTGTATAACGTACTTCCAACTCTCTCCATTGTTCTTCTTATAAGTCATTTTTTTTATTTTTCATCCTAGTAGTTTTTTTATAATTCCCTGCTGCGAAGAGGTTTTTAACTTGTAATGTTCTCTCAGCAGTAACTTCATATGTAAATTTAAGCTAAGAAAAGGTTCTTTTCCAGTAGTAGTGTCATTGCATCTCCGAAAGTTACTGTTTGCAAGACATTTTATATATGTGGATACATGATTCACATAAAATTTCTACACATGTTTCTTTATTTACGTCTATAGTTATTTGGAAGTCTTCTGTGTTTTTTTTGCCAGCCATAATCTAGTTTTGCATCGGTTGGGGAAATTTCGTTTTTTGCTGTTTTTTTTTTGTTTTCCACCTTTCTTTTTGTTTTGTTGATGCAGTGTTTTCTCTTGGGCTATTTATTTCCTGTTATATGTGAGCCATAGCAATTTATTCAATGTCCCCTTGGGAACATTCTGAGAAAACTATCGTACATTTTTAGGAGCAATTTCTCTTTATTGCTTTTTTTTACCGATGTACTCACGCGAGATTTTCAGCCTTCTAACAGATACTTTAATATACTGTTTATTTTGTAATTTTCTTTTTTTTCGTCTTAGGAGTTTAAGTGTACAAAAGAGTTTAGCCCTACCCGCAGGCCCCGTGGTCGAGAATAGTGTTGCCGAGAGATAAAGGGATAAAAGAATGAACCCCATTTGGCATCGTCGACGGATGAATCATGATGGAATCATTAACGATGACGCATTTTTTATGGTTTGCTTAACCTAGCTGCGTCCATCATACACAAATAATGGTGTCTGTTTCTCTGAAGCGGGGCTCAATAAGGGCTATAGTTCATCGAATGCTTGGGAGAACTTTGCCACTAGTGTTGACAGTGGAACCATCTCTAAACCTGCTTCTTTCTATGACTACAATTGAGCCTTTCAAACAAACGGCATAATTAGAAAGAGTTTATTAGTGGTAGCCCTCAATCATACAGAGTAGACCTGCAGGTAAGGAAAGGTGATAAATTGTTTTGTCAGCTATGGTTGTTTTGTCTAACAAAATTAAAAAAGTGTAATTCTAGTTCGTAATACCTTTTAATTGAATTATTGCTGCGGTGTTTAAAGGAGGCGATGATAGAGTAGAGTTGTACTGGATAGGGATATATAAAATAAGACAAGCTTGGCTATTTTTAGCCTGTGTTAACCTATGGATCTTGTTAGAAGTAAAGTATTGACTGCTTCTCTATAGAATTCAGCCAACAAACGAAAGTTTTCCTAAGTCTCTTGAAAGTAGTTCTATGTTCCTATTTTCAGAATTGATCATGTATGATGGGAGGAGTAAAATCAGGTGATCGTAATGATTTCAGGCGTATATTTTGTATTTATATTATGAGTGGAGTGTTTAATTGTTTTCTTAATCGAAAGAATTCTGTTCTGGTCACAGCTTATATGCGCATTGTAAAGGCCGTGCTTCTTTTCATTCTGCTCTGCCCCCTTTGGCATAGATTTCTGAGTCTCTCTGTTCGTATGTGTACTTTATTTGTCATGTTGAATTTGGAGTCTTAACTATATATGTATTTAAATATCTCTCGTTATTTGTTGTTTCTCTTTTGACTGGAAAGGGAACTTCTGTTGAATGTCTGGCGAATAATGATTTTATCAAATTCTCGTTCTGGAAAGTGGGCTTCATAATCTGATTTTTATATACCTTTTTGTAGTTCGTTTCTTAATTTATACATAATGTTCGTAGGTACCGATTTCTATACAGCTGGGAAAATTATTAAATTTATTATATATCTCGGAGTTCATTAAATATTCCTAATTCATTATATTTTCGTCTGTTAGTGTTAGACTAAATCCTGTTTCTTTTGTTTTATGGTCAAGTCTTTGTTTTTGAAAATATTTTGTTATTGCGTAAATTTAATCTTTATTTTTGCTTCTTTTCTTTTGACTTCTGTGATCCTGATCCAATTCCGAACTCTTTCTCTTCTCTCTACAATATCGTTTGGTGAGTGTTAGGCCAGTCTCAAGTCCAACTCTTGGCAGTGGCTTGCCCTTTGGGCTGTCTATGTAAGGTGAAATCTTAGCCCCTAACAAGTATATTTTTTACCTGTTCAAGGCCATGTTTAAATTTATTCAACGGGCACAGGATGTCTCCGAAGTTCGTCTTATTTTGCTCAAGTTAACTCTCGGCTCATTTTCTAAGTGATAGATAGCATCATAATCGTTTTAAGTTCATTTTGTGTATATATGGGAGGGATTTCAAAAAGAGAGACATACGAAAACTTTTTATGCAACACATTATCACCTCAACAGTTACTGAGTTTGATTTAGTTTCAAGGTTAAACCCATCTTAAAGACATGACGGCGCATAAACAGGGGTGGATTTTTTAAGATAGTAAGCCTAATTGGTGATGCGCTGGATGAAACATTCCATAGTGGTTCAGATATATCTAGACGAAGTAAATTATTTGATAATAGTTTTATTGACACTGTTTTATATAGTGAGAGTGAATCTGAATGTGACGATAGTGATGTCAGTGCACACCCCACAGATTGTGCAGCAAATTAAAATTCTGGTGTGACTTTTGATGTTGAAAATAAAGTTGATCCAGAGGAGATTTTTTAACAAAGTACAACTGAAACAAATCGATTTGGAAGGCAGTTTTTCGATGAAAATCTTTAAACTTTGTCTCAAAGTGAAAGTATTTGTTGTTCTCCTTATTTTGCAAGGTGTCGTCTCTAAAAGCCACAATTCAATGTATTTTTGAAAACAGGAATGTTTTAAATTCTCAAATTTCACAAAGTAATGAGTGGTCGTATTGTTGGCTTGAATTGCTGGCAAAATTCCTTTATTTTGTTGATAATACTACGATTGAACAAAATATGGCTGAGAGAAAGTTGGCAAAATTTTTTTTATTCATAAGTAATTATATACCCGAAACGTTTTAGAAATAAAGTTTTTTTTGTTTATGTGACAGTGCATCTAGTTAAGTTTGGAACTTTGTTGTTTACACAGAAGCTGATTGAAGACAATCAACAATACAGTGACCTTTCAGTTACAGCTAAAATTTCTTTCACCCATTGCGACTCATTGCTAGGTTAAGTTAGGTTATTGTTTGTGCACAGACAATTTCATATACCAGCCCAATTCTTCTAATGCTTTGGTTCAAATACAACTGCCTCCATTCGTAGTTCAGTTTGAAAGAAAGGAAACTAAAAAAAATGAAACAGTGGCTGTTTTCAGGCAAAAAACAATGGTGTTAAAATGAAAAGATAACAAAGATATGAGATCTAGGCCCAATCCATGACAATTTAATGGTGAATGTACTCTCGAGAAACGGCAAGGAAAGCCCAAACGCAGAGGTGTTCATTGATTATAATGATAATATGGACAGAGTTGACTTGCCAGACAATTTGTTGTGTCATTATAAAAACAGCAAGAAAGCAAATTAAAAAGTTTGATATTAAAATGCTCAGGCATTTCTTAGACATATATATCCTCAATGCTTACATTACATACCAATAGTAAGAAAGAAAGATCTCCAGAGTTGAATTCATAATTATGCTAGGCGAAAATATGATCAGAAACTATAGGCGGAATATTCCAACTCCATCTTTAAGTGCTGGAATTCCATGTGCTACCATTGCGAATCCCTCAAGTCTTCTTGGAAGGCATTTTCCTGATTTCTGCCATCACCTTAAAAAAGAGGGCTCATGCAGTACGGCCATGTGCTCAATGGCAAAAGAATAACAACACTAAAAGTTCTTCAAATTGGTCCTAAATGCAAGTTTGCATAGTGTGTTGTCCCTTGCTTTGGTCTGCCACATACACGACCATAATTATAAGTAACAGAATTTACACTCCCATTCAATGTCGACTTCAACGAAGAAAAGAGGTATGTAAGCCGAAATTATACCGTATTTCTTATTTACAAAGTAAATTATATATATAGGATAGCAATTCCTTTTAGCCAAAATTATTACAAAATCAACTACGCAAAATATGAATCATTATAGTTACTTGTAAAGATAAATAACTGTGCTTTGCTGTCAATTATAGAGTATAGATTTTTATTTAGTTTCGCTTAAACCTGAGCTAACCACTAAAGCTCTGAAATATTTTCCCGCCAGATGAGCTCTTAAAAAAAAAATAAAAAATCTGAAACTTTCCTTGGTTGTCGCGCAGCGATGCTTACTAAATAGCTTAAGGGCTGAGTTTGCTATTCCTGCAAGAATTAGGTTCATGTCCTTTAAGTTCGATATAGCGCTATGTAGTTGTTTGAGTATTAAATTCATCGTAATAGAACTATTCCTATTTTCCAGTTCCATTTTCTTTCTTCCTATGTTTTTAATTTTTGCCCCTTCAAATGACCCACATTAACCTCTTTTTTGAAGAGTGGTGACTTTTATATGGAGAGACCACTGTGTTCACCGCGATTTTATAATTTTCGTATTTTTAAATATTATATATTTTGAAAACTCAAGACAAAATTTATTATCCTGTGATATGACGGACAGAGGCTGTGTTTTCATCTTCCTTATTCGCTCCGCTTAATATTCTAAGCCTATCAGTACAACAAAATACCAATTTGATCAGATACATATGTACAATATTTAAAGTCCTTTTTTTTCATTTCATTTTTTGGGACATGAAACAGAAACTTCTTTTGAGCTATTACGATCCAACATACAAGGTGTCCCAGAAAAAATTTAACCGTAATTTGAATTAGTTTAACTCAAAACCTATTAGAGATTTTTGAGTCCTGCAAAACAAAACAAATTTACCAACTATTTATCTGTCGATTCTGAAATTTCATTAAATTCCCTTTCATCATATTGATACACTAATGGGTTTAGTGTAGGCTATCAAAATTATGTTTGCGCCAGAAAGTTAAATAATGAAACTTCAAAGTTTAAAATCAACAAATATATTTAAATCCCTTTTTAACAAAAACACCTCTTTATATGGGTAATACAAATTTATTTTTTACTTTTCTAAGCACCATTTCCTTCCACATGTCCTTCATTTCTTTCCAAGACAGTTGCGCCTTTGATCGCATTGCTTGAACAACCTTTTTGATTAAATTGTGATTTCCTTTAAGTCTATTGACTTCACGTGTGATACTATCTCTTAACTGGTTGATGCTTTGTGGGGGATTTTTGTTTCTATTATCTCATCTGGCGACTGCCTTCTAGGGATAAGATTTTCCCATAAGAAATAATCGCACGGTGTTTAGTCAGGGGATCTTGGGGGCCATTCAATTGCATGATTTAGCGCGACAATGCAGTTGTCAAACGTTTCTCTTAGTTTTGTTTTTACAGCAAGCTCTCTATGAGCTGGCGCGCCGTCCTGAATCCACCAAATCAGGCCGAGTTCCGGGAAGATCCTTTCGTTGATCATGCTCAGGTAGTAAGCACCATTCAAGTTATTCTCGTAAAACAATGGGCCGATAAGAGAGCCATTCCCGTATATTCCGATCCACAGAGACAGTTTCTACTTACAAATACGTGTGTCAAATTTGAATGCTGTGGGGTGGTGGGGGGGGAGCAGCGGCGCATATTGCCGAATGTTATGGCTATTTACCTTTCCATTAATGAAAAAGGCTGCCTCGTCACCAATCACAATGTTTTCCAAGAAACGAGCAGGTTTAAGGAGAAGCCATTCGACAAATTGTCTACGACGAGGAAAATCAGTTTCAAGAAGCTGGTGTCTTTCATGCATCTCATAGGGATGCCATTTTAAGTCATGCGGTTAAATGATAACTTTGACTGATACATGTGGATTTTGAAGAAGTGTCATCTGAACATTTTTTATATTTTCTGTTGTTCTTATGGTTCTCATACGACCCGAACGAACTTTATTTAGATTTAAGCATGTTCCTTCATGTTGGTATTTGCGAACGTTTTTCCAAATTGTGGGCTTGCTTGGTGGGTACCTTTCTAGGAAACGTTGTTCAAATGAATTTTGTATTTGTTTAATATTGCGAGTTATAATAAAGTTTGTGACTACAAATATGCGTTGATCTTTTGTTAACTGCATGATTAAAAAGGTTCTATGGACAGAAATGCTTTAATTTGCTTAGTAAGCAATAATGACGAGACCATACCACAGCGTGATCAAAAACCAGTGTAAAATAGCCTATGCTCTCCTTGAAGAATCGCACAGTGACCTAGGTTAGCTAGGCTCCCTACGCTTCTCTTTAAAGGGCACGGTGGCCCAGCCTTCGTAGGCTTCGTTTCATTTTATTACTTCCTTGCGCAAACATATTTTTGATAGCCTCTACTAAACCCATTAGTGTATCAACATCATGAAAGCCATTTTAATGAATTTTTCAAATTCGACAGATACATAGTTGTTAAATGGAACACTCTTTGCAGAACTCCAAAATCTTTAATAGTTTTAGGGTTATACTAATTCAAAGTACAGTTAACTTTTTTCTGGGACACCCGGTATAAGAGACTGGCTTATTCCACGAGAGGCGTACCCCATAGCCCTATCATCTTTGCTAACCTCTACGACTAATCGTTTTTCTCTTACCCTTCCACGTCCATCACAAACACAGGGCTACCTTGTCATTTTCAATCTCCCGGCTGAAGAAAGCAAGATTGAGGCTCAGCTTTTCTCCTGTCTGTAAGTAAGAGTCGAGATACCCTCTATCGTAGATAGAGAGCAGTTTTAAACGGCGTGCCCCAAGGGTCTATGTTGGGACCATTATTGTTCCTTATTTATGTAAATCATATGGAGACTTACCTACTCGGTAAATTATTTAAATTTGCGGACGACACAAAAATTGGGGGTAAAACTTTAAATGAAAATAATAGCAAATTAATTCAGCAGGATCTAGATAACAATCTTCGAATGTTCTAATAAATGGAACATGAAATTCAATTGAGACAAGTGTAGAGTTTTAACTATGGAATGTGTGGTAAAAATTTTATCTTCGTAGATGAAGAAAGAGATTTAGAGATGCGAGTTTTAAAGGATCTTAAGTTTAACATGCAGTGTGACCAAGCGTGTAAGATGGCAAACCGAATGCCTGGATTTATTGCGAGAAGTTTTCACTACAAACACCAAGATATAATCATATCTCTATATAAAAGTTTAGTAAGGCCACACGTAAAATACGCGATACAATTGTAGTCACCTTAAACACATGTAAACATCAATAAAATGGAAATGATTCAACGACGGGCAACTAAATTAGCTCCTTCGATTAGAAATTATTAAGTCGTAAATCGAAAAATTAAAGATACTAAAACTACCGACTCTCGAAACTAGACGATTGCGAGTTGAGCTGATCCAAGGATTCAAAATTTTAAATAAATTAGAAAGGGTAAATTAGGGATTTAACTTTAAGTACGACTATGGTATCATACGTAACAGTGGTTTTAAACTAAAAGGACGGAGGTTTCAAACGAACATAGCTGAAAAATCATCGATAAATGGAATACACTCCTCGCGAAGGTAGTAAAAGCTAGTAGTTTGAATAGTTTTAAAAACAAAATTAACACAGTTATTTTACGAATTATTTTATTGTGTAAATACGTAGCCTGTTGTGAATGGAATGTCGCGTGAGTGAGCATCGTGGCGACAATGTCCAAAAGAGGACTACTAGCATACTAGTATAAAATGGGACTGGTCTTTGAGCGGACTAAGTAGTCCTTGCTGGGTCTCTGTAACTATGTAGCTATCAAACATAAATGTGATGAGAAAGAGACAAATCAATATTGACTAGCTTCGACGGCCATGTCGTTTCTCTTCTTCCAGTCCGCAAAATTCAACCCTCCTCGACTGAACTAAAAGATAATTTCTTCTTGATATCTTCACTAAATAGGCAATCTTCGATGAAGCTTGGTGTTTTAAATAGCTCAGAGCTAGTCGTAGTGTAAATTTCTAGTTGAAGAATTGAGTGACATGCAAAAAACTTGGGACATAGGTGTTTAGATCAGAAGCCATATCTCTTATCAACAGAATTTAAAGGGTATTCAGGTTGTAATGATTAGGTTTCTTTTTTATGAGGGTGGTGTTTTTAAATAGTATTTCTTCTCTGATTTGTTAGGTCTCACTTTCTGGCTAGTTAATTGTTAGAGGGCCGCTGATAGTATTGCTTGTCCTAAATGGACAATATTTTGAGTATCATACCGATCGCCTTGTTCTATAAATATAGATTACAAAGATATATTAAAATTAAAAGTGGTATTGAGCAATGATCGGCCAAATGCAAACTTTGTGTTCTAAGAAAAAGAAATATATGAAATTAATAAAAACTAGAGCTGATGCACATATTACATTACTTACTTTCCTTAATCAGTTAAGAGTAAAAATAATTATTATTAAAGCACAAAAAAACACTTAATGTTCTGCCTAAGGCAGGGAAGAAAACTAAAGAATTGGTATTAAATATTAACAAAAATCTGTTGAGTGATAACTTTAAATTTATTATGTCACAATGATGGAGGAGCATGACAAATCACTAAGTTTGGTGGTAAATGTGTTTTTTGCATAAAACTGAGTGATCTCTATTAGAAGACTACGCTTAATAGTAAGTGCCACTACGTGGACTTATTTCTAAATGGGAACAAACTTTCAGCTTAAGAGGGCGGATGGTATTTCCAATATAAGTCCCTGGGTGTCCCCTTGGGCAAATAAGCTATACTCAACCAGGCAGCTCGCTTAGATGGAAACCTGTCTTTACAATGAAAAATATCTCAAATGAATACTATAGATGCATAATACTTTGAAGGTGTTATGTAGGAAGTATCTTTTTAAGACGGTACTGGGTTTGCGACCTAACAGAATAATGGGGAAGTTGGCTTGAAGGAGGCAGTAACGAAGATCCTTCGGGGCAGTGAAGATTCGTTGAAGTGGATTGCATAATCTATCCCAAGAGTGCTAAATACAGTTTTAAACAAGATATAACTCAAAGTTATGTTTTATGAGATAGCTACTGAGAAATTCAAATACTCTGGGTAAGAATCAATAAATAAACTTTGAAGTCACGATGAAAGAGAGTTTTGATATTACTTTGTAATTCATGTCACAAAAGCTGTAAAATTTCATACCCAGACCTTAGAATATAAATTTCAGATGAGCCGATGTAATTAAGTTAGTGGATTTTTGGAATAAGAGGATATCAAGAAATGGAAGTTTGTCGTATTTATTTCCTCGCGTGAATTTAATATTAGAATGGAGTTAGTTTAGGTGGATTAAAAAGGAAAAACTGTTTTTCCGTGTCTAAAGACTGGAGTCGTGTCATCAACGAAACGGCGGTGTAATTTTGGTTTAGTATCAAAGGATAATCAAAAAGCACGATTTCTTCACGGTTGAATATAAAGATACTAGCAAGGAGACTATCAATGCAGGTCCAATCTCACGATCATATGTTTGTTGCTAGGTAGCATTATTAACCAAAGCGTATTATCCTTTATAATTATTTCAACAATAGTTTGAAGTGGGGCAAGAGTAAATTTATAGTTGAGATTATGGGTAAGGGAAAGAACTTAAAAATATGAAATCCTTTTTTCAACCGAGATATTTATAAGGAGAGAGGTGAAAATACCATAAATTAAAATTAGATCTCTTTTTCCGCCTTATGACTAGAAGTATTTTCGTAGTATTACATATATTTCTCTGAGATGTCCTTCTCTTTGTTTATTGTCAAAAGTTGCAAATTGAAAAATAATTTTTCTTATGTTGTAATTTTATTTTTATAATAAGAATTCTGATAAGGTAATTTGTAAATATAATTTGGCTGTCAACTCTCAGTTATTATTTTTCTTTGCCATGAGTGGCTCTCTCTTATTTTAGATAAATTATGATCTTTCACCTAAGTAATCTGTGGTCGTTACTTATATATGTTAATACAGTTGATAACTGGTATGTTGTAAATTAAATTTTGGCATTGATCCATCTTTAATCGATCGCACTTTTATCCATTTTGTGCCCTGTAAGCTAATTTTCCCGCTCTTCTTTTCTCTAAGAAAGATTTGATGGTGTAATGTTTAGGTCCTTCCAAAAGGTTCATATAGTCTCTTTTCACGTAAATCTTTTCCGTTAATAGGAATATTCATAGCCAACGAGTAAATGTTCTTTTTAAATCTCCTATAATTATTACAATTTTACCAATTTGCAGACCGAAAAAAGCCCTATGGAAAGAAAAGAATGGAGGAGAGAAGATCAGGGTGAACTCACAAACGGACTAAAATTACATATATATTTTATACCAAATGTTATTTTTTATCGTAATATTTATGAATCTTACTTTTATTCATTTCATCCTAAGTGCTAGAAACCTTTTTCAGGGGTGAATTATTCAATAATGATTAATTTTGTATAAGAAATAATTATTTAGAGTGGCTGCCGGGTTATTTAACTAACTCATTTAAAAAACTCAGTTTTTTAAATGGATGATACAGTACAGAGACTGCAAAACGTTTCAAAAGTGTAGTACATAATATTCGCTCAACCTAATATATAACGGTTGTATGTAATTCTTTGTAAATCAAAAGGTAGGACAGGGACGGCCTGAAAACGGGATGACCGAGCCATTAAACAAAGTTTGAAGAAAGACAGTTTTAAAACGGTTGCCATCTTTCATTGTGGGATTAGTGATCATTTGGTTATGTATTTATCCAGCAAGAGTTAAACAACAGTTAAGATAAGACAATCTCTTCTTTTATTCGCCCTGGGACATTTACATGAATGAAAGACCAATGAAGCCAAATACAATTTTGTTATGAGTCTAACCCATTTTTTGCGTGGCCGATGGAAAAGGTCTGTTCGTCGCAGAATAACCAAAAGATCGTCTCTCAATTAAGCCGAAGGAGTGCAAAGTTTGAAAGAGGAAATGGCATGGTCAGGATTGAGGTATAAAGTACGGGGTCACTTTCAAGCTTATGGGACAGAGTGAATATACAGGTGTAAATCATTGCCCTATCTGCGAGCTTCCGAAGCTAAACCTGGAAATTTAATGAGAAAATACCGCCACCTACCACATGGGCAAATCGGCGAAGTCATTTCTGGGTGAGGAAAAAAATCATTGGTATCAACTTACCTGCACAGATTCTGGAGCTAAATACCATTTAAAATGTTTGGAAGACGGTATGATAGAGGGCTAAAGAAAAGAGTAAGAAAACATCTCAAGAATACTTTTATAATTCTTTAAAGTTAGTTAAACAAGCGTATGCGATGGTTTTATGCTTTTCAGTAGTTTTATATGTTTAGTTAGTTGATTTCTCAACTCTCACGTTAAAGGTCAGTCCCTTTGTTGATTCTGATTTGTTTTCAGGGATTTTTTGTGTTTTTACCATTTAATATAATAGGTTATTTTTGGTTTACTTCAGTAACTTTTAATATGTGATAATCAAGTTAGTTTGTTATAATTTCACTTTCTATTACTTTTTTTCGAATACCACTGGGTAATATTATTTAATTCTATATATTATTAGTGTTTTACTATAATTTTAATTATTGTCAATTTTATTATTTTAACGTGCCTTCTTCCGCTTTTTTTTAATGCATTCTTTTGACTGTTATCAATTAATGTTCCTTCCCCTTCTCATTAGACGATATAGTCGCTGAAGATGGTCCTAGTAAATGTCCGAAGCGTCTGGCCAATAAATGATTAGTATAATCACCTGGGTATTCATATTCCTGTTATTTTTTCAGATTCCCAAGGTACAAATCAATTATCAGTGTAATATATATATATATATATATATATATATATATATATATATATATATATATATATATATATATATATATATATATATATATATATATTATGCCAAACTAGTCATAAATGCAATAATTATATTTCGAGAAATATATTATAATGTATCTCCATTAACGCGTTCCCAACTTTCAACTTTACCCCTGATTTGTTCATGCTAGACCCCATTATCACTACATACATAAAATCACAGATAAAGTTGTTTCAGGATTTTGTACCCTCTAATTAGGGTACAGAGGTGGGTAGTCTAATCCACCTTTCCACTATTTAAGGCAATGTATGTCCTGCGTCCTGTTCAGGAAAGCGTTAGCCAGGCAACCTGGTACTACTCATTAATAACCTCACCTTATCACCCTCATCGTTCATCCTACACACATTATCATCCCATCAACACAAACATTTTTCTACACAATGTTTCCTATCTATCTTATCATTCTCTCCACATTCTAACTTTATGCTATCTTATCTTGTCTCCTGTTCATTCCTTGAAAATATTTTTAAGAATAAAGACAAAAGGGTTTGGAATCGCTTTTCACTTTTCCTTTGTGTGTTTATCTACCTAACTTTGACTCACATGCATTTTGCGAGCTTTTTTCATTACTCGTATATATATATATATATATATATATATATATATATATATATATAAATTTTTATATATATATATATGATTATTAAACGACTGTATAGGAGCATAGAATTTATTTACGAAACTAGTTCGGTATGAAGTTTACCATTCTCTCTTCAGTCGTATAAGGAGAATGGAATAAACAAAAGAAAAAAGCCCGGAGAAAAAGGATCATTAATCAGGAGGTGTTTTTCTAAGATCTTTACAGTTCGGTTCTGGGAAGAATGGTTACATTTAAATTGACCATCCGAAAGATTGAAATTTCGAATTTCTCCTATTAGTAATGATTCTACAATTTTTCTTTTACGGAAATCTTTACAATTATATACAATTTGGGCCTTTGAATTATCTATTTGGGGGTTATAATTGCTTATATGGTTAAAAATACTGGATGTACTACGGCCTTGCCTGATATCACCTTTGTGTTCGTATATTCTGTTTTTATTATTTTCTCCCAGTCTCTCCTATGTAGAATGAGGGACAGTTAGTATATTCACACGGGATTACATATACACCTGCCTCATTTAGCTGATCCATGGGCTTGGTCGAAGGGAAAGATTTAACTAGTCTCGACCGGGAGAAGTAACTCTATTTACTCCTTTAAGGAGAGGAAAGAACGCGAGGGATAAACAATTCGTATTTCTCACTTTGTTTTTATCCTTGGGACGGAAGTATGTAGATTTAGTTTTAGATAAAATCTAATAGATTACAAGGAGAGGATAATTTAATTCAATGAATCTGAGGGTTATATATGAAATTTCGTCTTCTAGAAAGCAGGCTATACAATTATCTTTTTCCCAATCTACTTTAAAAATGATGATGGGATGGAGCTCGTGAGGATTTTTGACGAAATTGTAGAATGAGTTTAAACTTTTTCTAGGGCAAATCGTTATGACATCATCTATATACCAAAACCATACAAAATTTTGATGTGGAATAAGAGAAGGGAGTAAATTAACTCCATAATGTTCCTTAAAAAGGCTACATAATATGGGTGATAAAGGATTACCCATTGCATATCCATCCTGTTCTCTCCTCCTCAAAGGAGCAAACAGAGTTATTTGATCAACAATCAATGATCGTAAAAAATAGAAGGTCTGTGGTTAGAACGTAGGAAATAGATAGAAAATGTGTTTTTTTAGTAGTAGGGTATTTGTGCCAGGTTGTCTGGCTACCTCAGTAAATGTTCAATCGTTGTAATACAGGTTGCTGTCCTTTAGTTATTCAGCATTCAAGACTTTGTCATAAGGATTATGATCTCACCTAATAGGTCTTAGACTTAATGTTACACTTCTTACTCGATTTCGATCGGTTGTTATTTTCATATTTACTAGAATTTATTACTTGTTTACTTTGCTCTCATTGTTTACTTTTAATATAAATTTGTCCACTTCAGATCTTTTTCTTGTTCACTTCGGATCTTTAGGTATAAGATTTTTATGTTTTCTTTTCTGTAAATTGCTTTCACTTTGGAGCTTGTGTTTTTAGCTTGTATTTAGTTTTGTTTATTATATATTGTTTAATATGTTAGGTTTATCCATAAATCGGGTCAGTTTCCTGCAATGCCAGCAGTTGACTACATTTGAAGGATCTTTCGAAGGTCAAGTTAGGTAGTTCCTCATTAGGTATTTTGATAGGGTTTAGTACTTCAGCAAGGATAACTTGATAAATCTTTTGCCATAGGTTTCTTGCTCGTCTGTTTAGGAGCATGTTGATAGGTTCAATATCCACCATTTCGTGCAGGACTTCTGAAGGAATGCAATCCCATAGAGTTACATTGGTTATAAAGCGAATTGCCTTGTTCTGTACCACTTGTGCTTTCCTAAGGACGGACTTGCTCAGAGTATGGAGGGGGATGGCATGATACAGGAGTTTAGGCCTTATTAACAATATTTAAATTTTTTTCTTATTCTTTATTGAGAGTCATTTGAAGCGATAGAGGGCACGTAATTTTCTTGTGGCCTTGGTAACCTTATCTTCGTATTGGGCGTTGTAACCATTTGAGGTCAATTTAAAGCCAAGTACCCGCCCTTCTCTCGAATAATCGTAAGGCTCATCTTGCACTAACACGTCCGCTGTTTTCCAAAGGCCGATAGGTATTATTTTAAATTTTTTAACATTAGTTCTAATTTTGACGAATTTTTCGAAATTGTTGATAATTCCAATCTCCCGGCTTGTTCTGTTTGCAATGTCTGCAGAGTTTTTGTATAACCTGTGTTATATCGTCCGCCAGCTAGACGTATTGTGTGAGGTCATGCTCAGGGTAAGGCAAGTCTCCGGTATATACCATGTATAGAGTAGGGCTCAGGCAACCCCCGTGTGGCACTCCTGTCTCAAGGTTGAAAGGTCCTCTTGGATGTCATTAACTCTCACATTTGCCTCCCAATCGCACAGGTAGTCACAGAGTATCTTCGTTAGGTTTTTCTCTATACCCTGTTCACTTATTTCCTTTTTCAGTCCCGATAGCCATACCTTGTCGAAGGATGAAGCCACGCCTCGAAGTACCACGTCGACGTTGCCATTTCTGGTCTTTCCAATAGCTATCTTTTACGTGATGAGAACCAGAGCCAATTCTGCTCCAAGTTTCTTCCGGAAGCCTTGTTGTTGGATATTATATAGGTTGTTGAGTTCCAGAAAAGTCTTATGTCTATTGTTCAAAAACTTTTCCATAAGTTTGCCCATAAATTCCAGCAAAAAGATAGGTCTTTAACTGCCGATCTCTTTCTTCGGTTTACCAAGATTTAATATAAATATCCGAGCTTTTTTCAAGTGGTCCGGGAAGTAGCTAACGTTGAGGCAGGCATTAAATACCTCAAGAAGGGCCTGACTGAAGTTATTGGGGGCGGTAAGTAAATGCATTTTGGTGATGCCAGATATCCCTGGCGCTTTTTGTTTAAAACTTTTCAGGGCTATTTCATATTCATGGTTTGAGAAGGGTTTACCTTCTTCCCTTGTGAGTCGTGTTTTGTCAACAAAATGATGGGATGTGAGGTCAGCCCCTAGTTCTCGAAGATTTGAGGCCACATCTTATTCATGTCGTTCATCTAAGAATTCGTTCTCTTCTTCACTAATGCGAAACCGGTTTTTCCAATAATTTCTAAATTCGCTTTAGATGACCTGGTCTTCCGTGTATTCCATGCCACTGCTCTCTTGACTTTTCCATTATGAGATGTCTGATGTCGTTCCTTAAATCTCGTTTTTCTTAGTGTCGATGCGCCGTGATCATAAATAATTTTACGAAATAGATGGCTGCCTCTAATTGATCAACCTTCTCAGGAATGTTGTGGTCCCATCTAGGAGCGGGCAGTATTTTGTATTCCACCCATGGAACAGTCAACCGGTCAGTCTCTAAGATCTTTGATGTGAGATGGTCAAGTTTTGCATCAATTTCTTCTATCGATGCACCATCCAAATGTTCAACATGCACCTGCTGTAGATGTTCACGGTATGCCTCCCAGTTGGTTCTTGCCAGGCATCTGCGTTTTGGCATTTTCACCTGAATCGGGGAGGTGGAGATGTGGGTTATCATACTAACATGATCTGACGGTGCGAAAGGGCCAGGGATAATCACCTGATTTGAAGAGAAGTTTCGGTTAGTCAGCACACTATTCGACGTGGTCGCCGATCTCTCTGTATGGAAGGTGGCGAATTTGGTTCCTTCTCTCTGCACAATCCCTCTCTCAATTAGAAGAATTAGTGAGTTACCGGCTCCATTGAAATCATTTTTATAGCTGGCTTCCCTACATCGGGCATTTATATCGCCAATCAGAATTGCCGAGGATTCTCTCCTAAACAATCGTAGGAAAGTAGGGATCGAAAGGTATATTCGCCTGGGAGGTTGTTATCCGACCGCGATTACCAGGTCATCGAGCATCATGGGGATCTTGATTGCCAGGTAAGATTCTTATAAACAATAAATCTCTTTGAATTTAAACCTCTTGTTGATGGCAATGGCTACTCCATCGATGCTCTCTCTCTCTCTCTCTCTCTCTCTCTCTCTCTCTCTCTCTCTTTCTCTCTCTCTCTCTCTCTCTCTCTTTCGAGTGGCTTGCCATCAGCACTTCGTATTTAAATATCTTTTTGAATCGTTTTCTCCATTCAAGCCGTGCTGTTCTTTTGGACTTTCAACCGTTTACGTTTAGGGAGAAGGCTACACAAGTAGCCATGGTTAATTGCTATTAGGCTGTTGAACTTAGTTCCCTTTTTCCTGGCTGGCGATCTTACCCTACCCTACCTCTTTTTTGAATTGGTCCTGATTCAAATTCCAGCAGGATTCGAGACATATGGTAATCAGGCCTCGTCTGAAGGCTTGTAATAACTCCTCTTCTGCGATATCGGAGTCGAATTCACACTTATACTTGCCTTTAATTACTCCTTCAATTAGGTCAGCAACCCTGGACTTACGTCATATCAGTGCGGATGGGGAGCCATAAATCTCCATGCCGAGGTCTAGGGTATTTTAGAAAGGGGCAGTCGAGGTAGAAGAAGCCACTGCTATTGGTTGAATTTCGATGTTCTTGGACGCAGTCATTTCACCTGGCAGGTTACTAATCTTTATCTGAGTTTCTTCAGTTACGGTAGGTTCCTGTTTCCGTAGGCGAAGATCGCGAGAAGCCGAGCGAGACCACGGCTCCGTCCACTGCGCGCTTTTTATTTGGGAATAGAGAAGATCTCTTGACGGCTGGTTATCAGGAATCCACACGGTTTGAGAATATTGTGTACCTGGTTTTATTATATTTGTAAAGTGGGCATTAAAGATCACATCACAAGGTCGGGCCTCAATCTTTGGTCAATTTGAAATATGATCCTGTCCTGATCGGATTTCTCCGTCCCCTGGGCGTAAGTAGTGGAAGCACTTTCATTTCTTTCCTCAATCATAGCTTCTTCTTATCCGTAATCAAGCCGTTTTTTTAATTAAGCATGCTATCAACATGGTGCCGTGAGAGTTGCCGAAATTTAGGCACTTTTTGTTCAGATTTATGCCTTCCTTCTAAATATGGCCGGACTGTGCACATTCAGAACAGACGTTCCCTTCAAGTTGGCAGTCCCTGGTGGCGTGGTTCTCCATAGCATAGCTGGAGAAGTAGATTAGTAGAGGAACGAACACTTTTCGTTCAATACAGGTGACGGAGACTTAACAGTTGAACAGTACCAACCCTTGCTCGGCAGCCTTTGCGGCCGTCTCGCTTGATTCAAGCACCACTTTAAACACATATGTGTGCTCTTATCTGTCTCGGTTTTTAAACTTGATTGCTTCATCAATCTTAGCACAGGTTTTTTTGTTCTCAATTTCATTTTTTATTTCCTTGGCAGAGTGAGTGCCAAAGTATGGGTCAATACGTCGACATATTATGGACATTTTTACTGAGACATGCAGAGGGACTCTTGGTATTAGGCCGATCTCATCGAGTATTCCTCGCGGTTCTTCACTGAGCAAGTTATCTAGGTCTTTGTTAGAGTAAAAAAGGCGATAAAACCATAAGCTTGATCTTTGAGTCTGCATAGGGCGACTCCCAGTTTTTCCAAAACTAACTCGAACACTTTCTCACAAGAAGGTTTCGGGGAATGCTCCTTGATCCGGAGCGGGACACGTTTCTTGACATCGTGTTCATCTATAGCGGGCCCAATGGGGATAATCCTGTCGGCCCTAACAGGCCCTTATCGTAGGGCGTGTAGCTAAATGTACTCTCGTTCACCCTTTCGGCCCTACCTAAATAGAATGTCTATCGGAGTCCTGCAAACCTGCCCTGACCACTGCGCCCCAAAGCGGGGCCCCCTTTTTCGCGCCCCCTGCTAGGCTTCCTTCTATCGTTCCGACACGTTAAAGACAGGCACCTTCTAGAGACTTTAAGCTGTAGAAAGGTTATTAGAACCAGAGATATGCTGCTAGAGTATAGAGCAGGGAAATGCGCAGGGTCGTTTCCCTAAGCTCTTCATTTCACACGTAGGCGCGCGCACGGGTGATCGTGTAAAGGACCAGGCGAAATTACTGGATTCTAATTTGGTGCTCTTTAAAATATGTAAGTCTTCTTCACTTACTAATCCTGGTGGACAAATTTGCTAGTGGAAAAATTAGGACTTTGCTTTTGAGAGTGCACCGCAAGTCTTTCAGAGAACTCAGGTTGAGCCTCATTTAAATACTCTCTTTCCATCATTAAATATTTCCCTTTGAATAAGCCCATGGATCAGCCAAATGAAGCAGGTGTATATGTAATCCCATGTGAATCAAATAACTATCCTTCATTCTACATACGAGAGACTGGGAGAACATTATAAAAACGAATGTACGAACACCGAGGTGATGTCAGGCGAGGCAGTACTACATCTAGTATTTTTAACCATATTAGCAATTACAAGTACCAAATATATTATTCAAAGGCCCAAACTATATATAATTGTAAAGACTTCCATAAAAGAAAAATTGTAGAATCATTGCTAATAGGATAAATTTACAATTTCAATGTTTCGGGTGTTCAATTTTTATGTAGCTCCTATTCCCAGAACCTGATAATAATGAGTTTAGTTAATGATCTTAGAACCACACCATCTGATTAATGACCTTTTTTCTCAGTTTTTCTTTGTTTTTAGGTTTTAGTTGTTTTTTTTGCTGGGATTTTGAGATTTTAGTAACCTGTGTTGTTCATTTTATTCTCATTATAAGAGCAAAGAGGGTATGCTAAACTTCATACCGAACCTAGTTTCTAAATAAACTCTAGGCTCCTATAGAGTGCTTTCACTATCATATACCATAACTTACTATTGAGTTCTTTCACTTATATGTATATATATATATATATATATATATATAGTGAGAATAGGTCTTTATCGTGAGAGAGGTCGTTCTCTTCCTTCGATTAAGGTGCGATCAAACGTTCCTTAGGAATAAATAAATATTCTCCTGCGTGTGAATCCAAATTGGAGATTCGAGTTCATTTCTGAGGGTGCTCATCAAATAAATTCATATTTAGATTGATGAACAATTTAATAAAATAACTTTATTTGAAATTTGACGTTTGGTAAGATAAATGAGTGTAGTCTGTAAGTTTAAGTCCTTTTTTTATTGGAATGAGTGAATGTGAACACCGATGGAAAGAGAACGTATTTCCCAAGGTGATGCGGCGTTGTGAATCTGAAACCCATCCACTGAGGACTGTTTTCGGGAGATGAATGGGTGAACTTAATTGAGTTAAGACTTCCTTGGTAGAAAGAATACGATGTGAATACGCTTGGAGATATTTGTGCTGCCTGGAGTGATACAAAAAATACATTATAACGTACCATAATGTCTTGATTATTTATGTGTAGTTAATGTTGGCATGGCGAGTGTTTTACACCAATCGGGTTTCTTTGGAAGGAGCTTTTTCTGAAGCGAATGGTCGTTGGAGAGTGTTTGAGAGAGAGACCAAAATTTATCTGAATTGTTATCAAAGAATTTATATAGGAGAACAGATAACTTATGTGAAAAGGATTGAAAATAAGACGGGAGACAGTTTGATGAAATATTTTGAGGATCTCATGTCTAGCCTTTTGACACTCAAAATAGAAAAATTGCAGTGTCGTGTGACTATAGCTGTGATATGAGAAGAAGATATTTGACAAAACTGAAACAAACAAATCTTTAATGGTCAATTGGAAGTTTTGTGCCTGAGAAAATCCCGTGTTTGAGAGTTTTTGCGTACGTTCGTGTAAATGAATTAATCTCTCTCTCTCCATATATATATATATATATATATATTGAGGGAGATATTGAATAGTATATGGTGACGATAGAGATTTATAACTCTTTACCCACTAATGTATTCAAGGGCTCTTCTTTATTTAAGTTTACAAGCCTCACAAGCATGAGTAGGAATATATTTAAATAGATATATTTTAGTTTTTCAGTTGTGTGTTTGATGAAAATTTTACACTTGTGTTCCTTGTGCCTTTGTGATTAGGCCTTTAAACCTCTTGCTGAGAAGAGGTCTCCGTGAAATTGGGACGGATCATAGTCTCGGGCAACGCCTTTGCCCTGAAGAACTAAATTTGTGTAATTTTTTTTATATTTAACGATGTTTAGTTAAGGGATTCTTTCCTCCATCTGTTGTCGTTTCTTCTAGTAATTCGTCTTTTCTCTAACTATTAATAGTTTTTGCGTATGTTTGTGTAAATGGACCCAAGCACCTACTAACCTAAATTTGTTTTCTATGTTTCCATTATTAATTTTAAGTTCTCCTGAAATATGAATTTTTTACTGCTCTAAAGCATGGTTGTCAATTCTGATACTTCAACTGGGGGGAAAATTGGCGTGCAATAAAATTTCCTAGCAGGCAAAAACCACCTCCAATCTACCCTGGTCTCTTAGAACAGTCACATAGAAAGCAAGCCGCACTAAATTATGGTAATGTTGGTGAGGCCTAAAGCAGAAGTTGTAGGATCAAAGCTTTTCTCTCTGTAATCTCCCAAATAGGCGAAGAAAGCAGAGATGTCATCATCTTACGGGCAGCTCTAAATAACTTAGAACAACATTTTCATGACCAACCTTTGCAGTAAATTCTCCAATGCTGATTTTGAAATGTATAATTATTCAAACTTGTTCTGATCTCATCATAAATTGTTTATTTCGTTCTGTATATAAACAGATGTTGGTGCATAGCTCGAGAAATTAGGTGGCTTATATACGCAAAGCTTTTAGTCACAGGGTGAAATTCTCCAAAATTTTTATTAGGATATTCCTTCTATTAGGGACCCACATCAAAGCTTCCTTTGACCTTTTCCCAACGTATAAAATAATTCATGATAAATTGTTAATAAAAGTTTCACCGTTTCTTAATGTTTCAATGAGACAAATTATATCCCATCCGAAATCTATAACTTCGATGAATAGTTCTGTAAGATACATATTTAGACCAATTTTCTAAATTTATTAGTTGCACTTTAGATAATTTCTTCATATTTTATGTCATTTTAGGCTTTGGCTGTATAGTCAGTTGTACATTGGTGCTCAGATCCTTTGGCTGAGAAGTTACTTGGAAGATATCATAACCATCATTTTATTTACCTCATAAATAATTCGTGCCGTTTTTTTTCTGTTTAATTTTGAATTTTGGGTTTCGATTTGATTAAGCATTTTTTGTTCTCGTGGTCATATTTTTTTTCTTTCTTGCTTTTGTCTTTTAGGTCTTCTTTTCTCGTTTGATTACAACAATTCACTTTTTTGGTTAATATCAAATAATTAAATTAAGCTATCTTCTCTCGAGGCTGCACTTCTATTCATGTTATCCCCTCTGCCCATCTCTACTGAATATGTGAACAATTAAAGGTAAAGATGCTATAAATATTATAGTAAACACAACAAATGCTAATGATATTGCATTTCGAAGTAATATTACCTTGTATGGTTAAAGTAGGAGCAATTCAAAGGGTGTGCCAATTTTCAAAAAATTATACATAGAATATGGTCTAAAAAATCCGTTTATTCTATTTTGTGGCTCTTATTCTTTCGCCATTTTTTGCCACATCAATTAGAGCTCCTTCTTATTTGAGAAAGGTAGACGTGTTTTTGCGTCAAAAAAGATAGAAATATTAAAAATAAACCACCGTAATAGTTTGATGAAGAGTAACAATAGGGAATAATAGTAATATGGAGCCAATTTCTAAACTAATGGTAGAGGAGTAATAGGTTTTCCACCAGGAAATCGTTGGATAGAAAGATATAAGGCCTCAGTGATGAAACATTTTCAAGCTGGCGTGCTAGTTTTATATGTTTATTGCAGTATTCTTTTGAGCTGGCGAGTCATGAGCTAAAACTACCATTTCAGCGTAAATTTTCTGTATAATAAGGAGGAAAACCTTACACAGCTCTTTCGACAGTCAACATATGGCTGCATTGTTTTATGCCCAACAAAGTTTTGAGAAAATTGAACAACATCGTGAAGAAAGAAATTTAAAGCAGAAACTAAAAATTATTGTATGCATCAGAATTACAGAGAACAAATAATCACCTGATCTTTAATGATGTCCAGGTTCATTTTATTTCCATTTAAATGATTCGAATAAAAATAGTTTCACTCCTGTATGATTGAGACCTAGCTGAAAATCACTAATTTTCTGCTTGATGAAAATGTTCCACACAAAATGCTTCTTCAGAGATAAAACCATATGTGACCGATTCTGGAACACCAAATGTGTCGAGTTCTGGCCATTTCATCCATATGGAGCACTAAAACTAATCTGCGTGCAAGTAGGACCTATTTAATTTAATTTATTTTTTGTTTATTACATAAAAAATTAATTTAGCTCTATCAATTAGAGAAGCAAAATATAGAAACACTAAAAGTTAAAATATGTATTTTAATAAGAATTGCTACTGATGAATAAATCACTTTCAATGTACTGGATATTAGGCTTCACTTCAAGCACTGTGCAATAGAGTAGGTATATGCGAATGATATATATGCTTTTTCCGGATGTTAAGGTTTGTGAATGCGCGAGAATCTTTAACTTTGGTGAACTTAAGCGTGGCGGGAAAATGAGATGCAAGCTTCGATGAGGCGATATGTCAGAAAGACTCAATCAAAGATAAATTGAGTAGTGGAGCGATTATCGGCAACGTTTAACCTTGAAATGCAGAGGATGACTCAGTCTAGAAGCAGGACCTCGGCGTCCAGAGAAAGTTGATGGTTTAACTTGTTTGAACTGAATTAAGGAATCTATTTCTCAACCTTGTGGTTTCACTCTTCCTAAAATAAGAAGAGTCTGAAATGTCCCCTATTTAGAAAAGTGTTTCGTTCCCAAACATGTTTAATTCCATCGGAAAGAGATATAAGCGTTCTCATCTTTTGGGGTAGGAAAAGGGTCGTTTCGACTTCTTGATTGTTTTAGGGTTAGCCGGAAATTCCTTTTAGTGGCACGGAAAACCTGTCGAAATTAATACATAGTTTGTAGAGAAGCCGTAAGGGCTCCAACTATTATTCTAGAATAAGAAATGCACCGAAATAATAATATCATACTTTCACTCAAGGAAAAACTTTAACTTCTTGAGCCTGAATACTAATAACAAAACATACTCAATGAGATTAAATCCAATAACTCAAATTACTAATTCAAATGTCTTAACAAAGAATGCAAGCTTCATTCATCCACAAAGAAGCTAGCACGTAACCCATTTCTGTATCCCGCCTCATCATTTTACATCTACAAAATATTGATGACAAATATTTTAGGAATTACAAACTGTCCTAATTTTACGTGTATTCATACCTGCTATAAAATCTTATAGACAATTTTAATTGATCTATATTGTGCCAAACTATGCATCATTAATTTCGGATTTAAAAAATGTATTTTATGTCTATTTGAGAGACTGGCTTGCGAGTTTCTCTTATCATTCATTGTGATTTTTCTGTACATAGTTTTTGAAAGAAGCAGCGCTAACCTTATCTCATCTCTCACAGTTTTTACATTAATGATCGAAAAGTTTAAATAATGAATTTGCATGGTTGTATATGTAGAAGAACGTTTAGTGAATTCCATGTAAAGGTTTTGCTCTTAGAACTGAATTGAGTTTTACTGAATTCTAGTTGTCTAAACTTCCAAGAAGAGAGCAATTTTGAGTTTATTACTTCTTTGTAATATTTTTTGTAATATTTTTAAAATCCGATACTTTATCAGCATTGCTTACCAAAGGCAAAGTAAGAAGAGACAAAATAAAGTTTCAAAATGAATTTCAGTCATGGCAAAATGTTTATGAGGCTAATTCTTTTTTTTTCTTCGTTTTTAAATTTTACTTGATATGTATAATTCTAATACTTAAATTATTGAAGGTTTTGTAAAATGTCAGTTTTTCTAAAATAATAAGAAAAAAAATACATTCCTTCGCTGAATTCAAAATGTACTCTGGTCCTCTTCCTGAAGGAGGTGAGTTTCAGTCACTGGAGCTGTCCTATTGGATCAAAAGAGTAAAATGATGACAAATATGAGTTGAATGAATTATGATTTGTAATTATAATCTATTTCTTTATATATTTGTAAAATAAAAGTTTGAATCTTTTCAATTTCAGAAGTGGTTCTTTCCAATAAAACGCGTGCAACCTTTGGTTCTCTGCTTAAAAGTGGCCTGAAATAGAAGAAGATAGTTACTAAGGGCATTGCATCATATGGCACCATCTTTAGGAATTTAATGAATTAAAAGACTAATTACGCTCTATTGAAAAATCTTTGAGCCGTGCAAGAGCTTCAAATAAACGGTCAGATTGCCTCCTGATAAAGCCCCAGCTCAAGGATCGGGTTACTTTCATTGCAACGCTTGCACACAACTAGAATTAATCAGATGTGAAGGTTTCTGGCTCAGAATAAGGTGGAGACTTTTCGAAAAAAATTTCGTGTCGAGAATTGCTGAGAAAAAGTCTCATATTACCAGGAACAACCTTACGGATGGGCTCCACATTTTTAGAAAATATGAAAAATGGAATGTTGAAGATTGGGGCAAAGTGATTTTCGCTGCTGAAATTTTCTTCTGTTCGTTTGGAGATTTTTCAAGATTCCTCGTTTGGAAAGATGTGAAGAAAAAGAGAGCGCTTTCACGAGTCTTGTGCCGCGTCCACAGTTAAGCATTCAAAAGAACTTGAACACAAATTTTGGCCAAGAGCACTGCCATGGACTTAAAATGGTAAACAACCCTGCTACATCAGCACCTATTCATAACAGTTCAGGACCAATTTAGGAATTATAACTCTAATTTTCAGCATTATAGCCTACGGTCGTATAGAGTAAAAGCTATAAAAAAGTTCTTAGCTGAAAATAACTGAACATTTTGGACCTTGGTCCTTGAGATCAACTTATTTCAGCCAAATAGAGAATATGTAGGTGATAATTAAACTGGCCGTTGATAAAACAAGTCATCAAAAGTTAAGAAGCTACGGATGCTTAAAATGGTTGCGAATACAAATACCTTACCTACAATAAACAAATGTGAAATTACTTTTTATATTGAGACAATGAATATTTCGAAAGCACCGGGTCACAATAATATCTAGCTATCACCTTAAAGAATCAAAAAGCGGACTGTTAAAATCCATTTTGAAATGCGTTAAAAGATAGGGCAAAAATAGGACAATATGAGCATATGACCGCAAGGAATGCACGTCTCCTGCGGCGACAACTATACCCTAAGATGTGGAGAGATGTGAGGCGGTGAGGAAGTTAGATAAATTGGTTGATCATGAACATCTTTTCCAGAAGCGATGGATGGCGAGCATCAATGACGCGCTAGTATGGGTGGATTGGGTCCGCTACAGCTCCACCTATAACAACCTTTGACTCCCATTTACAGTAAATCAACTTTCGTGACATTGGCTGGAGGACGGGATGGGTACTCTTCCTGTCCCTCTGCCCCTACCATACAGGGACATTTTATCTTTCAAAATGAAGAAATTCAGTAAAATAAAGATAAAATAAGCATAATGAATAAAACAATACAAATGCATTAAAGAGATAAGAATAAACAGAATATTTATTGTCAAAATGTTGAAACCAGTATGGCCCTTTCTATCAGACCACCAAGAAGACTGGTACAAAACCACAGGGCATGCAAATGGCTCTCACTGATGGGTAAGTTTATATCGCTTATACACTGCTGATTGTGAGCGGTTCCGCCTTGTTGTCTGTATTGCAAAAGGACCCTTCACAACAAGGTGAGCACCACGGTATGTTGTTTGACGAAGTCGTAATTGTGACCCAAGCTCGTTTTATGATCTCTTAATCAGTAATCACCCCTTATTCACGAGAAGGTGAAATATAGCAGCAATTAAAAAAAATCACAATCCCTCATTTAAAACGATATCAAATTTGTTGTGTAAAATACTCAAATTATTACGTGATCCGGAAATGTGCGTTACGTCTTGTAAAAAATAAAAGAATATTTGTTAGTGAATTCAATCAAAGTATAACTTGGCCAATTTTTCCCCCTTTTTACATTTTATTGGAACAACAAAAAACAACTAAATTTTGTGAAAGGAAAATGAATTACTATGCAAGATATTTAAAGCTAACAACGCACTTCTTCCTATTGAGCAATAAAAGAAAACTAGGTGAGCCTAGTTACTCTCTTAAATAAGGCATTGCTACCGTTGGTAAAATCTTAACTAGGGCAAGGCTAGTGTAGTTTTGGCTATTTAATACGTCAAGGCTAGGGAAGTTAGGCTATTAATTAGTGGGAAACTAGTGTAGTTTTGCTAGTAACTAGAGCAAGGGTAGCGTAGTTAGGCTATTAACTAGAGCAAGGGTAAAGTAGTTTGGCTATTAAGTAGGACTTGGATACCCTATTATTGGAAATTTATTAGATAATTTTGACAAGACCGAGACGGTTGGAACTAGGATAAACGGGTCAATGATAACCTAACTATGCCTACTCGACACTTGTGGCATAACAATTATTTTTTCCAAGAAGTTTTTCGTTTTTTTAACAAATAAAATGTAAAAGTTTGTAAAATAAAGAGGCGTCATGAACTTTTCGGATCACCTAATACATAGATATATAATAGATATATAAACACCTTAACAGCTTTTCCAGAAGCGGTGGTTGGCGAGCATCAATGACACTGCTAGCGTGGGTGGATTGGGTCTGCTACAGCTGCGCCCATAACAACCCTTGCCTCCCATTTACAAAAACCTAGATTTCGTGACACTGGCCGGAGGACGGGATGGTTACTTTTCCTGTCCTTCCGCCCCTACCATACAGGGACATCCTATCTTTCAAAATGAAGAATTTCAGTAAAATAAAAATAAAATAAGCATCATGAATAAGACAATACAAATTAATTAAATAAATAAGATAAATAGATAAATATAGATAAGTAGTTATACATAGATCAATATAGATAGATATAGATAGATAGAGATTGGTAGATATGGATAGAAAGAGATAGGAAGATATAGATATATAATAATTGAAAATTACATGACATGTGATATATACAGGGTGACTCCCCAAAACGGGCCTGCAAACACTTTTTGTGATATATCCTTCATTCATCCACTAATCACCCTTACTTTGCAAGACATGACAGAAGCAATGCCTGTGAACACACCGGAATCTCAATGAGAGCTCCAGCAAAGAATATACTGCGTTAAACTTTACTACAAGGCAGGCTCGTTCAACAAAGTGCATGACACTTTCGTGAATCAGTTCGAATGTGGAAAAGCCACTTCCAAGACCAGAATTCAGGACTGAGTTGATCACTTTGAGAACTATGGGACAGTGTAGAACATCGCTGCAGCCAGTAACAACTGTCCAAGCCATTCAGGACCACCCCCCCCCCAAGAAGCGTACATCTGAGAAGGTCGAGAGCGTGAGAGAGTCAGTTCAGCAGAGTCCAAAACGCTCTGTGCTCAAGCGAAGTCAGTCCCTCGGTATATCCTGTGAGACATGCAAGAGAGTGCTAGCAATGGATGTAAAGGCCTACCCATACAGAATTCAGATGAAGCAGACCCTTACAGTCTCAGAAAAGGAGAAGAGAGAGGCTATGGCAGTCAAGATACTGGAGAAGATTCAGGAGACCCCAGCTTTCCTTCAAGATGGAAGCTCACTTCCATCTTGAATGAAAGGTAAACTCGAAGACAAATGCCTTCTAGGGAACCTCCATACCAAATGAGGTAGCAACCAAGCCCCTATACTCCCCTAATTGCAGAGCCCGGACTGCAATATCAGCCAGAGGCATCATCGGACCATATCTTCGAGGAATCTGGCGCGACAGTGACAGTCACTAAGGAGCGGTATGTTGAGGTCCTCAAAACCTTCAAGAGGGAGATGGACACCCTGTTCCCGTCGCTTACGGGCAAGTCCTGGCCCCAGCAAGATGGAGCAAGCTCTCATACCTTAAACCTGTCCAGAGAGTGGCTGAAAGAGAACTTTAGTGTCCGTGTGAAGAGTCTCTAGACTGATTCTGAGTGGCCACCTCACAGCCCAGGCCTTAATCCCCAGATTTCTTTCTATGGTGCTACCTTAAAGACATAGTGTACGCAGGGAGACATAAGACTATAACGGAACTCAAGGAAAACTTTGTAATGCGCCTCAAGAAATGCACGGAGCAAAATGAAGTCATTTCGAACACGTCTCTAGAATAAAGAAGAAAAGTCCAAAGACTCTCTAATGTTTTTAAACACAAGAAACTAGTTATCACCAAAGTTTAATTCAAACCTTGCCCAAAATTAAGAAATAAGGCTTATCGAAATTTGAAGCCCGTTTAGGGTTGGTGCCCCTGCATCTATGTATAAAATTAAGATATATTCGTTAGAGCTATATATTTGCATATATATTTGCATATTTGCTTTCAAAAAATTGTTCGCTCAATTTTCCTCAACTATTTAAGAGTTTAGTTAATTCAAATTAAAGTCTTTTGGAGAAACCGGAAAAAATATGATTTTTTAATCTCCAGCGCCAAGAACAAATTTCCCTTGAAGTTCTTAAAATTCATATTTTGTCAAACTAATTTTAGAAACCGGTTCAAGCTTAAGCTTTCAACCAACTTAACGACCTGAAGTGAAAGTTAAGAGAAAAGTCTTTAAAATACTAATTAATCTACATATCTCCCCACTCTCCTTTCCTCCCCCCCATAGCCATACTGGAAGAGAAGCTTGCAATAAATTTGGCATGCTATAATTTTGCGCCTTTCTTGCCTCTCAATGAAAAAGACGAATTTAGAAAGGAAGAAAGATCACTGATTAAACCTTATTATTAATATAGCGATTACTCGAGGTAAGTTGCAAGCATGTTGGTTGATCATAGTGAAAAACAGTGGCTAGCAACCACTATGATGTACCAAAAAGCTATTAAAGGTGGATGATGTGGATAATATTAAACAATATGTCGGTTCAGTTAGGGGGTCCGAAACTATTTATCATATTTTATATAAAATACCGGAGGTATTATTAAGTACGTTTACTATTTGAATCACACGAAAATTAGCGCAGAATAACTAAAGTTATCATATTTATAATCATAATTGTAGAGACCTGAGCATGAATGGTGTCGTTATCATACACATTGCCGTCATAAACAACCATCCTGTAATTAGAGTGCCCTTTAACAATGTAAATAAAAGAGTTATAATTGTAGTATCCCAATAAGACTCATTTATTTTCCCTGCCTCTTCAAGGCAGTGGTCTTCAGCTGACATAAGATCTCCACGACACTTGCGCACATTCCTTTTGGAAGTATAACAAACTTAGTCTCATTTTAACCCTTTAAACTATAGATCCTGTCCATTCAAGAACAACTATATATTTTATGCACTCTTCCCTCCCTTTAGACACCAACACAATCATTCTCGTGTATTGTCATTTTTAGTCTATTCTTATCCTTTATTCTGACATGCCCATACCACATCTCAACAACTGATAATAATAAGAGAATTTATTTATTTTGCCTTTCAATCCGCAGGGCATCCATCGTCTAAAGAAAGGCTTTAAAGAAATGAAGTGTCGTTAAAGCACACTTAAAGGCACACACTAACGGTGAAGAAGCTATAAGCATAAGCAGATTATTTTACATTCTATGGCCAATTCAGGAATTTGACGATGCCTCGTGCAGCAGGGAAGACTAAGTGGAACCGAAAGTAAGCTATCAAATCCAGAACGTAGAGCTATCATTAGCTAGGCTTACTTTTATGTATAAAATACGTAGGTGGGTGCTTTGGTGCTTAAGATCTTATATGTAAGAAGGAAGAATTTAAAGGCGATTTTAGGTTGAGTGTGCAGTCAGTGCAGTTCAAGGAGAAGCAGGTTTGCTTGAGAGAAAAGTACCGAGTCGAGAAGAAGAACACAGGCTAAAATATCTATTAAAAGTTAAAAGGGTGGAATAATGGTAGCATGTGATCCATCAAAAAGAAGTTACAGTAATCAACACAGCAAGCAGTTAGCGAGAGCCACCATAGCAATCTAGAAATAATGTTAGCAATTTGGGAGCGGATTCGGCTAAGATTATGAAGAAAGCAAAGAAAGTGTATGCATAAACTTGCAGGAGCTAAGTTGAGAGAAAATTAACTATCAATATTGACAAACAGATTTATTGCATTATCAGAAAGGCAACCGATGAGCCACGAAGGTTAAGAATACAAGCAATAATAGTTTTACAGCGTGCCACATCCAAAGGAGTACATACCATTCGACCTTCATTTGTTCAAGCTGATGTTCATAAAGGTGTCAGCGAGCCATTCATATTGGTCATGGGAATAAAATATTTTTAGAAGTAGGGAGAAGGAAAGATAAATTTATCTGCTATCTATTTTGATGTGGATGGTAGAAAGAGGCAACACAAAAGAAAACAACGGAGAGGAGGATAAATATGAGACAAGACCCGCCATAAAACAGAGCCTTGCGGAACACCATAACAAGATATACCCACTCGGATCTGAATAGACTAATTAGAAGAACATACGAGGGGCGGTCAATAAGTTTTGCGAATCGGTAGGGCAAAACAGAGGAAGGAAGATGGCTGTTTGTGGGGGTGTTAGGACAATTTATAACAAGTCAGGACCTGCAGCCGCACGCTCCTGTCTCGTCTATTTAAGAACCAGTAGCTGATCGCATATCGTCAGTCACAAATTTTTCAACAAGGGAGAAGGTTGAGCACCGCGCAGTGATAATATTTTTGACCAAGGAAGGCAAGAATGCAAAAGAGATCCATGAAAGCATGGTTGCGGTGTACACCGACATCGCCCCTTCCTAGGCAACCATTGCTCGCTGGAATAGGGAGTCCCGCCATGGTCGTGAGTCCATTGAAGATGACCTCCGTCCAGGACGCCCGTCATACGTGACCAACGAGGACAATGTGGCCCGTGTGGAGAGGATGATTTTCGAAAATCGACGGGTGAAGGTCGATGAAATTGAGCGAGAACTTAGAATATCACATGGAAGTGTTATCAACATCATCAACGACAATTTGTCCATGACCAAGGTCTTTGCCGTCGGACCCCTAGAAACCTCACGCCCAATGATCGACTTCAACGTTGTCAAAGTCGACAAGGCCAAAGTTGCACAAACTGCCCTGCGCGAGTGCGGGTTCGAGGAGCTCAACCATCCCCCCTACAGTCCAGATCTGGCCCCTAGTGACTACTTTTTGTTTCGCTAGCTTAAGGCTGCACTGCGTGGACGCCGGTTAGGGGACGATGAAGATGTCCAACTCGCCATCCAGGAGTGGATTGAACAGCAGTCGGGAGATTTCTGGCTGTCGGGAATTTGAAGCCTCAGGGACAAGTGGCACAAGTGCATTGAAGTCGAAGGTAGTTATATTGAAAAATAATAAAGCACTTTTCCTCATATCTCGTTTCCTTATATCTGCATTTCAAAAATTATTGACCGCCTCTCGTAGATACGAGAAAAATGAGTTAAGTGCAATTTTATAGCTACCCTTAGTAATCATAAAGGCGACGAAACAATATTATTGACAGCATTATTTCTTGCTTATTGATCAAGAGGTCCAATAATGGAAGGCTGAGCGGAATAACTCTTGCCCATTCGTTTCTCACTTTAATAAAACATTATTTCATCAAACATCTCTCAACTTTTCCAAATGTACTGGTGCTCTAGATATTATTTTGTTGCATTACATGCTCTCAACTCCATACACTCATGAATGTCCTTTTACATTCTAAGATCAAAATGGATCAGTAGAGGTGCTTCTGCTCATAATGCTTTCCTACCATTCTTAACTTTAAAACCACAATATCAATCAACTATATCGCTCTCAATTACAATATACTCCAGATATAGCATTACATCTACTCAAAACGCATACTAAGGTTTCAACTCTAAAAGCACACGTCCTCTCGCCATGAGCCCAAAATACTATTACCTTAATAATTTCTGCATTAGATTTCAACATCTTTCTCAAATACAACTTATCAAACGTTTCCCCCATCATTGCCGTACTTCTCCTACCCTCAACCACTGAATTTAGTAGATCTGCATCTATCAAAAGTGAGCAGAACTCATTATTCACCCTTTTTTTCACCGTAAAAACCTGGCCACTCAATCTCTTTCTATTTCTTTCTGTACTACATTCATACTAAATATCAACACTACACACCGACGAATACATTACACTCCCTGGACTCAAATATTCCCCACGTTATATTTCAATACTTAATCTGGTATCTTTAAATGTAAGTACCCCTTGGTTCTAGCATTATATCTTTCAAACCATCCAACAGGTTAACAGATACTCCTCTTTGTTATAATTTATCATATACTCTTTTCACACTTCGTATATTGTAACTGCCCAGGCGTAAGTAGAGTTAACTTGAGTACCATTCCAGTGGAGCGAGATTGAGGATTTAACATTTCTCTAACTCTTAAATTTTCTAAACAGTACGTTTAAGTAGCAATAAAGGTTAATAAATCCACTGATCAAATTATCCGTAACTTCAATACAAAATCTAACAAAGTGATTCTTCCTCTTTATAACTCATTGGTTTACCCACATTTAAAATGGGCTTGGAACATTTACATGAATCGATCTTTGATTAGTTGAAAGAGGTCAGATGTTCAGGTACCCAATTAAAATATATAAAATTCCGAAATAGTTTTACTAAGACGCGAATGCTTTTCAAAAGTTCATTGTATATGAATTCAGTCATCTCAAGCGAACACAAATTAAATCACTTGCATTTTTATTCCAATATATCGAAAATTTTCAACAATAAAACCTAGAAGTTAGAAATTTCTAACCTTTTCATTAGAGCATACAAAATATGTCATCCTTCCTATTTAGATGAAAAAATTGTCATTATCAGAACCATTTTTTCTAATTTGTATTACCCCGATTCATATCGTCTGCCCATTTTGCAGCTAGGAAAACATTCTAAGGTAATAAGCCTTCCCGCACTAATGACTTTAACAAATGTATAACATTGCCATTTAATAATAAATTAAATAGTTTAAAGGACATATTTGGAAAAGCGGGTATTAATCTAGCCTTTAAATATAATAATTCCTTAAACCAATTGATGATTGCCAGGAAACCCAAAGAACATATTAACATAGGAGTATATGCAATACCATGCAACGATTGCCATAAAGTTTATATAGGGGAAACGGGGATAAATCTAGACAAGAGATTGTATGAACACAAAAGAGATATTAGAGTGGGCAGCGAAAGCAGTGCAATATTTTGCCATGTTAGAGACAAGAATCATACGATCGATTTCAATGGAAGTAAAATGGTATTTAAATCGGCTAACTATGTTAAGAGAAGAATCGTAGAATCGAGCTTGATATCGTCAGTTCCTAATTTAAATCTATCTGAGGGGCAATTTCCTTTTAATCCTGTAATAAGAAAGCAAATAAACAAAATAGTAAAATGCCAGCCCCTCAATATGTTTAGGCTTAACCCCCCCCTCAGATTAGCCACAAGTAGGGGATTGGGGAAGAAAGAGGGGATCTTTCACGACCTGACCTTGTGTTATGCTTATATGCACTTTTCTTATATTTTCTCTTCAGTGTCAGTTGAAAAAGGGTGTGAGATACACCGAAACTGTTCTGAATTAAATCGTCTTCGGAGAATGTGGTTTAATTTCTCATATATATATATATATATATATATATATATATATATATATATATATGATAGATTTCACGACTTATAGGTGAGGACGGTGGAGGAAGTAAAAAAACGGAAAACACTATGCTATGGAGTTCTTTATTAACGTTTCGCTTATTGGGTTCTTCAGAATAGAACTGTAGGAGAAAGGGGGATCGCTTTATATATATGTTTCAAAAATCATCCCGGATTACCGCTGCTCGTCCTCCTTCGGCTTCTCTGGTTGATTTCTTCGTTTTTGATGAGCCGCGCTGCCTCATTGGCCAGCCGAAAGAATCCGTCCCGGTGATCGGTTGATCTGTCGGAGATAATATGTGCGGCTTTACTTATCCTTCTCTGTCTTTTCGCGAAACCAGTGTGAATTATTTTAATCCCACCCCAATTAGGCAAATGGCCGAATTCATCGACATGTACTACCACGACGTTTGATATCCTATGCGCTCTAATGTCCCTCTTATGCTCGTTGACCCTAGTCCTCATGTCTCTACATGATTCATCATAGTGACTGCGGTCACATCCATCACAGGGTATTTGATAAATAATACCCTTATTCATTTTTGCTGTTGATTTTTTGTGCTTTACTAACTCTTTAATTCTAGTCCTCGCGGAGTTAAATACCAAAATACCAGCCTTCTTAAGAGACCTATTCAATGTCCTTGCCGCCATAGAGTACAGAGCAGAGAGGTACCTTATCCTTTCTAATCCCTTCGTGGTGGGCTCATTACCTTCGACCGCCTCTGTGAGCCTAACTGTTTTACCCTTCTTCGCTATTTTTATTGCTTTTTGTCGTAATTTTATCAAAAAGCCCACTGGATATTTTAGTCTCATGAAAGCTTTCTTGATCTATTCAAATTCGTCGTTTAAAAAGTTTTCGCTGCAAATGAAAGGTCCAAAGAAATCAACCAGAGACGCCGAGGGAGGACGAGCAGCGGTGATCCGGGATGACATCTGACACGTACGTATATAGAGAGCGACCTTCCCTTTCTCCTACACTTCTATTCTGAAGAAGCCAATAGACGAAACTTTAATAAAGAACTCCATAGTGTTTTCCGGTTATTTACTTCCTTCACCCATTCTCATATATATACAGTGGCACGCAAAATTATTGGATACCTAACATTTTTTACTAATTCTTGCATAATATTTCTTCTTTGGGTTGATAATTTACAAATATGTCCCAATAATACTTTCATTTACCTGTGCAAATAAAAAAATGGAAAAAATCAATGATGCAAATATTTTATTCACCAAAATACCAAAATAACACGCAAAGGTATTGGATACATTTATTTAATATTTTGTAGCATAGCCTCTATTCTGTTTTACTGCTCCAAGCCTAATTCTGTAGTTCGTTGTAAGCCTTTTACAAGTATTGGCAAGAATATTAGCCCTTTCTTCTTTTGCAGAAATCTTCCAACTGTTTGACATATTGAGGATTCCTTGCACAAAATTGTAGCTCTGTTTCCTCCACAAGTTTTCGATAGGGTTTAGGTCAGCAGATTGACTAGGCCAAGTCATGACATCAATCTCATTATTTTCAAACCATTTTTGAGTTGCCTTAGCCGTGTGCTTAGGATCATTGTCCTGTTGGGAAAGAAAACCTTCGTCCAAGGCTAAATAATCTGCCAGATTTGAGAAGATTCCGTTCTAGAATTTCACAATATTGAGAGGCATTCATCTTCCCTCTAATTATTTCCAATTTCCCAGTGCTATTTGATGAAAAATACCCCCATACCATTAAACTACCACCTGCGAGTTTCACAGTAGGTACGGTATTCTTAGGGATGTGGGTCATTCCCTTCTTCCTCTAAATCTGAGTTGCCGTGTTCCGCCCTAATAGTTCAATTTTTGTCTCATCGGACCATATTACCTTGTTCCAAAATTCGCTTGGTTGGTTTTCATGTGTTTCAGCAAATTTCAACCGCGCCTTTACATGTCTAGTGCTCAACAAAAGGAGACTTCCTTGGCGATCTTGAATGTAGGCCGATGCGATTGAGGGCTCTACTAATTGTGTCCTTGTTCACTTTCTTCCCAGCTACTTTAAGATCGTTTTGAATTTCCATGCAAGCTGTAAATGGATCGTTCTGCACTTTCCAAGCAATACACCGTGCAGTTACATTGTTTATTTTCCGCGGCCGGCCACTCCTCTGAATGTTAGCAGTCGTATTAAATTTCTTCCGCTTTCTAATAATGTTTTCTGTTGTACTTAAATGTATCTTTAGATCTTGGGATATATTAAGATAGCCATCTTTTCTTCTGTCACCTTCAATGATTATTATGCGCACATTGTCTGACAATTCCTTAAATTTGCCGTCCATCACTCTGTTTAAAATGACTCTATTTGTAAAATATACGCAAATGTGGGCAAATTTATAATTCTGATGTTCTGACAAAAAATAGATTGGCCGCCATCTTGGGAGACACTGTGAATTTGGAATCACATTAGAGTGCATTTATTATATAGCATTGTTGAAGTGAATTTTTTTCTTAATTAACATATGATGTGAAAATTTCCTATCGATCAATTGTAAAGAAAATATGATTGATTTAAATAGCATTCGAGGGTGAAGCTTATATGTTTGAAGTCAAGCAACGCGTTAGAAAAACCCGAGGCATAATGACATGTAGCAATCGCCTTTTGAACTCGAATTTAGTGTTAGGCTTTCGAATTATGAATATTACGAGTTTTTTTTCAATTGAGGGAGGGATAAAGCCTCCCATTTCTAAATCACCTTAAAAATGATATATAATACAATATAATGAGATTGCAATAGCCTAACATACCCCCCCCCCCTCAAAAAGGCACATTTTTTAATTTGCCCTTCAAAACATTGTTTACATTAAAAAAACACTTGGTTTTAAACATATATACATATATAAATTATACCCAAAATTTGAGACTCGGCATAAAACACAATATATATATATATATATATATATATATATATATATATATATATATAAATATATATATATATATATATATATATATAAATAAATATATATATTATAAAGGAACGATATTCTATCGGGAAGAAAATTTTCAGTAAACGAGGAAAACGAACGTAACAACACATAAGCAGAAAGATCAAACCCTTATTATTCTACACTACTGATAGCACAGAAAATATCAATAAATTGGTTTCTATCTATATATTATTATCAGTATATATTATTCTTAGCCCGAACCCTATCATTATATTAGGGGATGTTTTTAGACCACGAGCAAATTATTATTAGAGACTCTGTAGCTTTAAAAGGGTGCTCACATGAATGTTTTTCCGTATTTCACAAAGAATCCTATAAAAAAGTTTTTTTTACATTTAAGTGAAAATAGGCACTGGCCTGATAAAAATTACATCATTAACCAATAATTAGAACTCATCTATCTTTGTAAAACATCCCGCCTGATTGTATTTTTCCTATTTTAGTTCAAGGAATTAGGTATTGGTAACCAATAAAAAAATTAGAGCAAAAACAAATTATTAAAGCCTCTATGGAAAACTGGCCGCAGACCGTCTTTGTTTTGAATAGAAGTTAATATCGCCATGTGACGAAGTCGGGCAACGCGGAGAAAAGTCGTTAGGAACCGTAAGAGACTCGAGCCACTTCCGCTGATAAAGCAGAAGCAAGAATTCCAAGCACGTGGGCGCACGAAGACGCTGCCCACCTCTCAGGGCGTTATAAAGAAACCCCGCTGGAGTTCATCTCTATTCCCCAGTGGAGTATTTGGTTAAGTAGATCTCCTTCCTTGGCCTGAGGCATTTTCGTTTCCAGCCAGCCCATATAAAATGCTAGGCT
This sequence comes from Ceratothoa steindachneri, assembly GCA_963969495.1. NCBI lineage: Eukaryota > Metazoa > Arthropoda > Malacostraca > Isopoda > Cymothoidae > Ceratothoa > Ceratothoa steindachneri. Next base: position 85,023,018 of record OZ018327.1, read on the forward strand.
TAGCCGGGAAAAGCAAGTATAGGCTCGCCCTTCTGTATGAGTCACGTCGTTTTCTTGATTCAGCTCCGCTTCCCTTCTCTAGCGCGAATGCAAGAATTCTCACCGAATAAGAGAATTTGTTATCCTTGGATTCGGTTCCAACCTCGTCTGGCGCATCTAATTCCTAGAATTCACTTCTCGAGGTTAAACTTCATCGATTATGATTTACTCGTTCGATCACCCATCCCCCGTGTCGCCTAATAAAGCCACTAAACCCAAGCTAGGCTACAGCCAGTAAATTGTGGTTTCTGGACAAGTCAACCCATAAAGTGTATGTTCGTATATCGGCTCACCAGCAGCCGCTTTAAAGCTCACGTTTGAGTTTACTTAATCGCTCCCTGTAATTCTTTAATCTGATCCCTGTAAACACTAAGTATCTGTTTGCAACCTTTTTTCATTTGTATATATGTCCGTTATCTCTTGTAATTATTAAAGATTATTTTGGTACCGTCCGTTTAAATAACCTAAGAGTCTGCAGCCTTCTTTTTTATACTAACGGCTAATTGCACTCGATTCTGTAGATAAATCCTTCCACGCGCTCGAATTGGGAAACCCAATTCCCCAATATGTCTCCCTCGTCTGCCGCAGCCGAGAGACGAGCAAAGGTCACTCAATTGACGTTCTTGACCGCCCACTCCGTCTGAATAATATATATATATATATATATATATATATATATATATATATATATATATATATATATATATGTGCGTCTGTGTACTGGTCATTCTACGACAATAGTGTTTACTGCGAAGCGCAAGCTACTCAGGTAAGGAGGAGCGGAGTACTGCTGGTTTGGTTTCTCTAAAAATCTGGACACAAAGGCAAAATTAATATCCCCCTCCCCCAAATTAACCACATTTAATTTGATTTGAACTGAACTTGATTTAATTTAACTAATTATTGATAATTAACATCTTCAATTTGATTTCCACCATTTGCGATTCAAAGTTCGATGCGATATGCGAGATTCACTCGATGAACCCAATTCATTAACTCCAAATTTCCGTCAATTTGAGCGCATTCATTTATGATACGCTGTTCTTTCAAAATTTAGGGACACCCTTTAAAATAATAAATATTAAAAATATATACATAGTTTAAACTTAAAAGAGGAGAAAATTTTGATTCACTCTGTTGATGTAATAAAAAAATTAAGGAAAATATTTTTAATGAAGAAACGCAAGTAGCTTCATTTCATATTATATTTTAATTCTTGATGAATAGAAGAAATTTTTTTTTTAGAACCTTTAACGCCCTCGTTCAACCTTTATTGACTCAAAAGAACTGAAAATATTTGAAGGCGATTTAAAAGGAGATAAAAAGACGACAAAGATGAATCACCAGTGTGTCTTAGGGCACTGAGGTCAGAGAGGTGTGTTGTTTCTCCAAGTTTAAGTTGCAACACGTCCATTGCCCCTAGGACACAATTAACCCCTCGCTGGCTAAACCAGGGGAAAACTTTTCAAGAAAATAAGAAAGAGTTCAACCAGTAAAAAAGGAAAAAAATTTATAATATCTTAATGACATGAAGAGATGCGAGACCAGTTGTGAAGGAGGAGCTAACAATAGTTTTATAAAGATTAAACTTCAAACTCTACCAAGTCTGTTGAGAAATTTACGAAGGGAATGAGGATTTCGTTATCGAGATTCAACGCTTTTTTGGGCTTCATTTTAAATAAAAGGTAAAGAAAAGAAAGGGAAGATTCTAGGAGTTATGAGAACTGTCAGTAAGATATAATTTAAATGTAATAACCAACGGCCTAACACAAGACACCTAATTAAATCCGCCAGTACAAAAGGCGGATTTTTTGGGCAAGTATGTTAGTACTTAGGATTTTATCTTCTGGGACAGGCAGGTATCAGAAGCAATTATGATAGTAGTTTTAATCATATACCCCGTGAAGGGCACGTTTCAGTCCTAAGTAGAGTAGTACATATGAGTACATTTACTAGAGCAAGCAGGTTTGTATAGCAATTATGTTGTTACTTATGATCACATCCACCGGGATAGGCAAGTTTTAAACACAATTATGTTATTACTTTTGATCACCGCCTGATGCACAAAATTTGAGTTGTTTTCTATAAAAAATCCTCTGCCTCATACATCGGATCAGTTCTAAGAACACTAAGACCATTTACGAACTGCCTGGTCGAGATAAAATCTAGCCAATCAAAATTGATGAATAGATGCGAACTTTGAAGACACCTGTCTGCAATTTTCCAGATAAGTAATATCAAAGCAATAGATCTTCAAAAGTTTGACGAGGCATATATAACGTCACTCTTTAAAAAGATACAAAAATATCCTACAAACATTTGCCACATTTCACTTTACTTGATTTTTTATAAACTATAAAATTCCATTGCTATCGATAGAAAAATGGAGTAACTAAAATTAAACAACTAAAAAATTGATACATTGCACTGCTTTTTACGCAGACAATGAGGATTATCTAACAAATTGGCTCGCTTGTTTCGTAAATTGATCAGAACTTTGAACTTCGAGATTTTGGACTCCAACTCAAACCCACTGTCACTACGTATCTCTTAATCTATTTATATCAAAACACTATCTCACTCCCTCAATTCTGATTCCTCTTCTATTGCATTAAATATCCTTTAAACAACCACTACTAGCGAAACTTTCAGCCAGTTTTTTAGGTGTTTTTTTTTTAACAATTTTACTTTACTTCTTTACTTAAATCGTTGTATTTTACCTCGCTCTTATTATAATTATAATTTACGGTGACCACTTAAAGCTATTTTGAATATTTGTATATCCTAATCTGTTTTCTAGAGCCAGAAGAAGACCGTTAGGTCGAAACGTTGCACTAATTAATCGTAATAAAGATTTTTTGATGTTGGATTTTAGTCTACTCGCCGCCATTGTTTTCTTATTGAAAATTATATATATATATATATATATATATATATATATATATATATATATATATATATATATATATATATATATATATATATATATATATATATATATATATATATATTATATATATATATATATATATATATATATATATATATATATATATATATATATATATATATATATATATGATAGTGAAACCAATGTAGAGGAGCATAGAATTTATTTACGAGACTAATTTCGGTTTGAAGTTTATCATACCCTCTTCAGATGTTATGGTAAACTTCATACCGAAACTAGTCTCGTGAATAAATTATATGATCCTATACACTGGTTTAACTATTATATACCATGGCTTGCTATTGACTTATTTTACTAATATATATATATATATCTATATATATATATATATATATATATATATATATATATATATATATATATATACATACAATTTGATATCCAAAAGTTTGCAAACTTTTTCAGAATATTATTTATTAACTAGAAACAAAGAATTATCCCAAATTTATCTTGCAACAAAGTTGAAATCCTGTTCAGTACACTTTCCAGACGATGTTACCAGGTTCTTAATCCTTATCTGAGGAAAGTATTAGACCTTTTCGTAAACACATGTTGGCAGTATTTTTAGCCTTTTCTACGCTGCTGAAATGAATTCCTTTAAGCATTTTCGGAGCTTTGGAATCAGGAAGATGTCTGATGGGGCTAAATCTGGGCTACAAGGCGGGTGAAGTACCACTTTCACACCGAAATCCTTGAAGATAATTCTTGCATCACCTCAGAATGTGCTGGTGCTTTCATAGCAAAAGAGGATTCCACCATAGAGTTTTCTTCTTCGTTTTTTTATCAATGCTACTCTGAGTTTTTAAAGTTTTTGCGAATCAATAGAATCCAGAAATATCACTCCCTCTGTATCTAAAAGTATGGTGGCCATCACTCTTTGAGCTGACTTTTCCGATTTTAACTTGATTGGCCCAGATGATCCACATGGAGGCCACTCTTTCCACAGATGTTTGCTTTTAGAGTCATAATGGTAAATCCATGTTTAATTTCCATTTATAATTCGATTCAGCAACTGCTCTTCATAAACCTCAATTTTTCTCAATATCGCCAAAGACAGATCATTTGAAAAAACAAGCTGATATAGGCGCAACACTCTGTAACCCATGGCACTGAAAGCTTGCTGAGTCCTAAATCATTAGGCATAATTAAATTTACATAACTATACGAGATTTCTAGGCCCCTAGCTAACTGAATAACTATTATTCTTCGATCTTCTTCGACAACAAATGGGAGGCTAATAGAAACCACAACTTGTACAAGGTTTTTCTTTACTGAGTAATCGCTCCTCTGGAGCTTCCCCAGGGTAACAAGAAACTAAGACAAGAAATACAACGAAATAAGAAGAGACATGGGAAAAAAAGAGCAGCTCACTTACCCCCCTCCCTTTTGACCCTTAAAAGAGTGGCCAAGAAGAGGGGGGGGGGCAAGACCCGGCAGTCCCTTGTAGCTCCCCACTGCCACAGGCTACAGTGAACAGAGCCTTAGTAGCCTACACGGACTGTGCGTACGTTGGACAGGAGTGAGAGGGATGGGAAGAAGAAAGTATAAGGATAGGACAGCGAGGAAATATAGTAAGGGACAACAGAGTGGTCTTAGATAGCCGTGGGTCCTATAGTTTAACTTGGAATTAGAACCAGAATGAATAGCTTTAATATATGCTAGAAAGTTAATGTTTATCATGAACCCTGTGCCATCAATCTACTGTGAGTCTCGTGTATGATTCTAACTGTTAATTAAGAATAGTTGCTGAAAACTAAAGGAATTATGTGGTTTGCAATGAAAACCTAGATTGCCTGGAGATTAGACTAATCCCTGTCCATTGTAGGTAATTATATTTAGCGTGATAAAGTTAAAAGTTTGTTGCGCGTGAGAATCACACATTGTCATTTATGTATCTATATCTATTTGTATCTTTTTCAGTGTAAGGTTTGTTTAAATAAGGCGTTCAAACCGTTATTAGTGATCATTCTTATTAAAACTTGTATAGGATTCTATCTCTCTAGTTATTCTTTTCTCTTTCGATTCTGGGTATAATTGCCTATAAGCTATTGTCTAGTGATGCCTCAGTTATCTAATTAATCATAGTTGTTGTCGAGTAAACTTCTCCTACTCGAGGTTTAGGTTTCTTCTTACTCTTCTCTTCTTTCTTCAATCCTTGGGAAATTGCTCTCCCTCTTTCTCTTTCTGCAATTTAGTTGTTTATAAATTAATTCCTGATTCGTTTGCGTCTTTTCGATGATTTTCCTTGTTTTTATGACAATTATTCTGTTGTGTGACTTTATCTTTCCCTCCCAATTAAGTTCTCGTTCTCTTCTTCATTCGTCTCTCCTACTTTTTCTTATTATGAATTAGGCTGAGGAATAAGTTTTTGCGTTTTTTTAATGTTGTGTTGATTTAAATTTTGTTGTCGTGATTTGTGCACATATCAAGAAACAATAACAAATAATGAGAGCAAAATTTGCAAAGGTTAGGCTACGTATCTTAACAGCGTAGACTATTAGGCTTTTGCTTAGGCTACGTCTTGAAGTTGAGTAATAAGTCATTGCGGTTTATTTAAAAGTTGTGTTAATTTAATTTTTGTTCTGTAACATCAAAATGGAATGTCAAGTTGAAAGAAAGGCGCATTTTCGACACTTGTTGTTATTCATTTTCAATCGAGACGGGAACAATGTAAACGCAGCCAAAGCTCGTCGCGATATTTGTGCTGAGTATGGACAAAATGCTTTATCAGAAAGAACAGCTCAATGGTGGTTTTCACGTTTCAAAAACGGTCATTTCAATCTTAATGACGAAGACCGTTCTGGTCACCCCATTAAGTTGAATGAAGATCGATTGAAGGACCTTCTTCATGAAAATCCTCGTCAATCAACTAGAGAATTGGCTGTACAATTGGCGTGTGATCAGAAAACTGTAGTGAATCACCTTTATTCGATGGGGAAAGTTCAAAAACTCGGTGCATGGGTTCCACACGCTTTAAGCGAAAGCAACAAACTTCAACGTTTCACGATTGCCGCAGGTTTGCTTACTCGTCACAAGGCTACTCATGGATATAAGGACAGATTTCTTCACCGCATCATCACTGGCGACAGAAAGGGGTGTGTTTATGTCAACATGAACCATCGAAAACAATGGCTTAGCCCCAATAAAAAAAAACAACTTCCACGATTAAAGCAAGAACTTCATCCACGAAAGACGATGCTGTGTGTGAGGTGGGATTGTAAAGGCATCATTATTTATGAGCTCCTTGCGAACAACAAGATTGTCAATGCAGAACACTACGTTCAACAAATGTATCGACTCGACAAAGCCATTCGTGAAAAGTGACCTCATCGACGTTATGGAGTCCTTCTGCAACACGACAATGCTCGTCCTCACATTGCCAATATAACAAAAGACGCCATCCAAATGCTTAATTTGGAAATCCTGCCGCATTGTCCATATTCGCCAGACTTGGCTCCATCGGATTTCCATCTGTTCCGATCGCTCTGCAACAATTTGCGCGGCGTTTCGTTCAATACTGATGTGGAATTAAGAACCTGGTCAGACGAATTCATCGAGTTAAAATCCCGAGATTTTTATTTCAAAGGCATCGAAAAACTAGATGAACGTTGGGAAGAAGTCGTAAATAACAACGGAGAATACATTATTGATTAAATTGCATATTGTTATCAATTAAAAATGAAGTTTTTCTAAAATTGTTAATGGTAATGAATAAATTTGATAAAACAGCAATAACATATTCCTCAACATAATACATAGCTTTGTTCTGTAGTATATAGGGTCTTAGTAGATTGTTACGCGATATCGTTTACATCTCTATATTTAAATAAAAATCGCGGATTGTAATATGGCCTGGTCAATCTTCCTCTTTTTCTTCAGGCTGAAGTTTCTTAACTTGTAAATATATAAATACGCCTCCGCTTTTCCCACGATTTATACGCTAGGCAACGTGCTTTTTGTAACCTTATGGCGTAATTGTTAGCCCAAACACCTTAAACTCTTTGTCTTAATTGTAGCGCCCTCTTTCTATATATACATCTGAGATGCTCCTCTAGTAAATGAGTCCATCTTAAATTTATCCCTATTAACTTTTATTTGCCTTTATTCTATTTACCTATTGATACTTCTTATCTTTTTCGCCGTCATTCTAGCTTGCATAGGTCCGTCCCTGTTTTAGCATCTTATTTCCATATAAACACGTCTCTTCATTAAATAATTACATAATAACCTGAGTATCTTGAATTACATACACCTTTGCTAAACTTTGTTGAAGGCCTTGGGCACGTGCCGAAGATGTCAACGCTCATTTTCTCTCTCTTAGCTTTTGCAATCTTCTTTAGGATGACTCTCAGGAAAATCTCCGTGCCTCTGTTTTCCCTGAAGCGAAATTGCCAACTGATCCTTAGGCCGTTATCATCGAGGTATTTAGACAATGTTTTTAATTATGTTTTCTAATAATTAACCGATGAAAACTAGTAGCGAGACTGGGCTGTATTTACCCTCTTGACACGTTTTCTTCTGTCTTGTGGAAAGAATCCCGAGTTCCTAATCAGAACCGCCAGCTTATATACACCAAGAAAAAACATTAGTCTATCTTACGTCTGAGCTCGTGCATGATTGGACAGTTTGGATGAGTTCAGAGCAGTGTATGATTTAATGCGTGGCTATATACATTACAGAATACTTCAATCTGTCATTTTTTACTCGAGTCTCCTCGGCAGAATTAAATCTGTCTCGTCAGGAATGATACTTGACATATAAAGAGGTACGACAATGTCGTTACCGATGCTCTGTCCCTTTTGGCCGTGGAGAAAATCGACCTTAAGGAAGAGGACGTCGGCTACAACGGGAATGTAGACGCGCAAGAGTTCGAAACCGACCCGACCATGTTACTTAAACACCACGGTGCGCTAATGTTCAAAGCGCTTTTGAACCATGGAATTAATCCATATACTGCAACTTATTCACACGAAGGACAAACATTTTATTCATTTCGTTCATAGGGAAGACGTGTTGGCATCCTCTGGCTACTGGAACTTGAAACAATGGCTCCGTTGTCTGGCTACTTGAGGAAGCCACCAGGTAAGTACGTCTCTACTGTCTGAAGTACCATTCGCTAACTAATCAGCACTTAATTAGGAAAGTGGTGATGTATTCGCGAGGTGGGAGAATTCCGACAATTTATCCTGACATAAAAGGGGGGACAAATGAAAACTATATTACTTTTTGGGGACGGAGGCGAGTTAAATGGCTCCATGATATTTTGCAAGAGATACGAAGTAACAAAGGGAAGGGGGCGCAAAAAAAGAGACTTACCAGGAACAAGGTGGCATTAAATTGAGCCCGAGATTCGATACCGTGTGCAACAGCGAGCTCAGCCTCGAGACGAACCGGTTGGTTTTACCTCACGAGGCTCCAAAAAAGTAAAAGAAGGAATTACGGGCGTTATTCCTCCATTAGTTCTCTTAGTTTTTAACTCTTACACATATTTAGAGCCAAAGCTAAAATGAGGTGACTACGTGAGAGCAAAGGGTTAGAGTTTTCGTGATTTGTACGGCGTATAGCTGGTGACTCAGCTGCTTTGTGATCACGCAGTGAACTTAGTCCAACTGGATCCACGCTACTCGGAAGTTTGGCGAATTCTAAATCAGAATAAAACTATTTTCTCGTTTTTCTGATGTGTCAATTGGCCTCAAGATTTAAATGAAGCCATTGATAAATACTTCTACGACGCAAGTCCCATTTAGAGGCTATTTATACTCCATATCATCGCTTTAATTATGCGTCATGTGGATCTTGTTTTCGACCGCCTAAATATTTGGTCTTCAGATTGGGGCGAAGAAACTTTTTTCATTTTCTTCAAAATTATCTTTATCTATAACTGCTCCAAATGGCTAATTTGTCCAATGTACTTTTAAATTGTTTACCAAGATGACATCTGTTTCTTCAGCCAATAGAGAAGGATTTTCCCTTTATCCACTAATAAGTATATAGGAGGATATCTATTCTTTTTATTTATAACCCTGTACCATTTTACATCTTACGTGAAACGGATAAGGATATACACATAAAGGTCAGAATAACGATTACTGGCATACCCGAGGACACAAGGGGCTGATTCTCGTTTGATGGAAAGGAGGGTACGACGAGACTGGTATAGGTAGTTTTTAATTTCCAATGTAGGGTCACCTGTTCCATGTGGGTAAGTATGGAATTAAAGTCACTTTGGCAAGTTCCTAGACGGGAGAAGCGCAATGTGTATGCGAAAAGAAGATGGAGGAAGAGACAGCGGTGTTGTAATTAACAATGTGTATGGTGATGTATATGGCATCAGCTGGCTCTACTTTTTAGTCATTGACCTCGATTGATCAAAGCAGGATACTCTTTTTAATTTTCGTATACGCAGTTTATCTGCTGGCATTACAGCTTAGAGTTGATAGCGCATCCACTTGGAACAAGATCTAAATGCAGTTCTCCTTGGAAATTACACCAGACAGAGATCATGATCTTCATGTCAAACCGATTCCATTGTGGAACGGCTGCCTGTTTTTTCCATCGTGGAGCCCAATTCCTCTCCCATTTGTGATTCACCAACTACACTTACTTCTAATCTGATGTGACAATTTGTCTCCAGAATCGGTCGTCTATTTGGTTATTGAGAAGTTGGCTGCAAGTCTACTATACAAGCAGCTTATGTATTGGTGAGGTCATACGGATTCAATTGAGGCTTCTTGTGAACAAAATCCATTTGATGCGATCGGTTCAGCACAGTTTCTAGGGATGACTCTCACACAACTTTCGCAAGATCACGGCTGCCTGCAGAAAGTTCAACTTTCAATGCTGCCACTAAAGCCGAAAAGTGGATGATCGTAAAGGGTAAGATCCCTTGAGTTCGAACGTCTGTAATAACTAGAAATGTTCACCTGACTGACTGTGTTTCTCCTTCAGTATCCCAAATTCCCTTCGCAGCAACTCTTCTAGATAGTTTTCACTGGTAAGAGTAACGAATATAAACTCTAATTCCACTTTCTTCTAAACACATTTCTTTCAGATATGGCTTACACAAAGAGAAATAAACATAGCAAGAACAACAAACCACAGCTGCGTTCGGACGCTGGTAATCGAATGAGTAAGGTTAACCTAACCTAATTTAGTCTAGTTAGTAAGGCTAACCTAGCATAATGTAGTCGAATGAGTAAGGCTAACATAACCCAATGTTAGTGGTATTCGATATAATTTTGTTGTTTTCTTTCCACTTTCCATGTAAGTCATGGCTTTCTGAACAACCAAACATAATATTTCATGTTTCCTCTTAAAATTGGTAATAGTTGCTAATGAATCAGCACAATTAATGAAAGCATGTTATTGGTAAAGAAAAATCGAATATATATATATAAATATATATTAGACTGGCCCAGATCTCTAGAAGCGATTTTTCACACTTAAGAACTTTTGTCTCACCCATGTAATTGTGAGGCATCCTATAAAAACAATTTTAACAAAGTTCTAGTTAAATTAAACGAGTTTTGGTAGGGCCTCATAGCTTACAAAGTTTCAAGTTTTACAGTTTTTCAACATCACCCATGAGGTAACTGTAATAGGCGCGTTTTTTTAGTGTGGTATTCCCAGGATGCCTATTCCACAGTGTTTTTGCAATGAACTCAGCTTGTTTTGTTAATTGCTCATGCATTTCTTCAATGTATATTCTGTTGTTTTGCGAAATCTTTCTCTGTGACATTTGATCACCTGTAGAAGGCATTGAGGCTAATCTTCATTTTTGGTAAGACGATTATTGTAGCTCTCAATCAAGGCTACAGCTATCTCGGCATTGTCATTGATTACATCCTTAGTATTTGTATATTGTTTTACTGTTTGTTAATCACTTCTTTTATTCCATTCTTAAGGCTCTACTTCTAAGAAAGAGGAATTGAACAAAAAATTTTTGAAAAAAATCCGACTTGATTAAGTCACGAAGTCAGCGTATAGGATGTTTGTCTCTAGCTGGTATATTTGCTTTGTCCCATATTTAATATATTTCTGAATATATAATGTTACAGGCCTCTTTTTCATTCTTTTTGTATTGTGTTAAGGAGAAAAGCCGTCTTAATATATCACCATTTGCTGGAAGTTTTGTGGTTTGAGTTGCATCAATTGTTTCTCCACTAAGCCATACTTCTGGTTTACTTTTTGTTTTAAATGAACTTGACATGTTAATTATATTCCAGAGAGACTGTTAAACACAGAAAGACACTGAAAAAATTCTCACTCACTTTTCCTTAGTTCACCCAACACTAAGTAGGGCATTGGTAATTGCCAACTGGTAAGGGAGGTGCTGCTGAGACAATGAAACGCGACACCACTATGTCTGCAAGACTAGTGTTAGGATTATTTGTCCTTTGTACCTACCATATAACACCACAAGTTATAAGATGATAATGAAACTTCGAATGCGCTTAATATAGCTGTTATAACTATTAATTTATATATAGGTAATACATACTCTGAAAAAGACCAAAAATCACTAATATTTAACTATTTTTCATATTTTGCACATATGATAAATATGTGTGAAACTAACATCCGTTGTGGCACAACTAAATATTATTAAATTTTGCTGCTGATTTGCACACTGCATTTTTTCATCAAGCCTCACTATATCTAGGATGAGACCAAGGATTTATTTTTTGAGGGGACACAAGTCTAATATATATATATATATCGGGTGTTTAAAAAAAATCATATCATTTTGCAATCTAATAACTTTGACAGTTCCAGTTCAAATGACTTAAGGTTTTAACAGCATGTGTAGAAATAGGTCAAAGTTTCATGTTTAATGTTTGATCTTTTTATCTTTACAGGTATAGAAATGCCATTCACTGGAAATAAAAAGGCGTTTTGTATGTTGAAGTATGCTCGAACACAGTCAAACAAGACTGTGCAGCGTGCATTTGTGAGAGAGTTCTCTAAAGGGTCACCAATGGCAACGCAGATTTGGACATGGCACAAAAATTTCAAAGAGGAAGGCTGTCTGTGCAGAGCAAAAAGATCTGGACGACCAATAACATCGGAATAGACGGTCGACAGGGTTCGCCACAAACTTTTGCGAAGCCCCAAGAAGTCCATAAGAAGAACAAATCTGTAAACCCATATATCTCCAACGACAGTTTGGCGCGTCCTGAGGAAACTCTTGCGAATGAAACCCTACAAGCTGCAGCTAGTTCAGGCCATAACGGCAGATGACCAGCGAAAGCGCAAACAATTTTGTGTTGATATGCAAGAGAAACTTGAAGAAGACGAGTTCAAGTAACGTCTTGTTTTCAGTGATAAGGCCACATTTTATACGAATGGAAAAGTCAATAAGCATAATGTCCGCATTTAGGGTGGAGAAAATCCCCATGCCACAGTTGAGCACTTGAGGGACTCACCGAAAGTGAATGTGTTCTGCGCCATGTCCAAGAACCATCTTCATGGCCCATTTTTATTTAAGGGAAATGTGACCGGCCATGTTCATCTGTAAATACTTCAGAACTGGTTAATGGATGAGCTCATTGCAAATGAACAAGAAGACTTCATTTTTTAACAGGACGGGGCTCCACCTCACTGAAAGCTCACTGTGTGGTCTTACCTCAATGGCAATCTTCAAGGGAGATGGATGGGGCTTTTTGGTGATGAAGGTTTTTCTTTGAGGGAGATGAAGCCGCCCATGTTTATCTGCAAATGCTTCAGAACTG